>CM030851.1:2562467-2942467 GCA_018105865.1 Metaphire vulgaris | reverse complement strand
GGGTCTGCAAAACTTAGTACCTAATATCTGAGCTACGTTTTAACCAATACCCTTCAATACGGTAGCGCATCACACGGGACATTGCGGTACGTTATAAAATGGAGCGCACGTTTCGACCGAGTGCGTTCTATCGAAGTCCTACTGTATTTATTCAGCAGTAATGCCACAACTCAAGGAGCCCCCCTCCGCCATGGGCGCCCACACATCGGGCAAGAGGGGCACTTGCCTCCCCTGGAAAATGTAAATCTATTTTTGTAACTAACTAACTAACTAACTAACTAACTAACTAACTAACCAATATTTTCACGCTGAAACCTCTACTGATGCAGACAGTGAAATTGAGAAACTGAACTTCAATTATATAAGAACTGTGAAATTGAATATCTTGGTAACTATATTAACGGTGACCATTGTGTCTTGCCCTCCCCTGGAAAATTTTCTGTGGGCGCCACTGCCCTACCCCCGCCGAATAATTCGTTAATTTGAAAATATTTGTTAACTTCTGTCGATTTGTCTATAGGCGGAAACGCCAACTTCTGGTCTAGGAGTCAAAGCTGTATTGCGTTTGCCAAAGATTACAAGCTCAACCCCTATTGCATAGCACTAAACAATGAGCTGGGATTTTGCTCGGCCACCTGTAAGACGGACAACTGCAACGAAGGCGAATGTCACAACGTCTTCTGATCAGCGACGCGATATTCCCTGGGAAGTCTGCGTCTCAAGCCTCGAATGCCAAAGAGCACCGTTGATAATTATTATTATTAGGGCTACATCTGTCGATTAATTAACAAAAACGGAAAAGTAATTAATAAAAGAACCTGAAGGAAATTAATAACGATAATTAACTCTTAATACTAATAACTACTAATAACGATAATTAACTATTAATTAATAATTAATACTTCATCGTCGCCACAGACCCGTCTTTTGCCAGTGTGAGGCCCCTGGCACTTGGCGCCCTGAGGTACCCCCGAGGGGGGGGGGGGTGGCTGACAAGACGAGTTGACGAGAAAAAGGTTATCACGTTTCTTGGAGCTAGATCTCACAATTAATTTATCCTCTAGCAGTATGACGAGCAAAATGAGGTTAAAAAGTTCAAAACGTAAAAAGGCTGGAGCGCGCGGGGCCCCTTAGATGCGCGGTGCCCCGGGCACAGTGCCCAATAATTTCTAACACATAAAAGAACGGACCTGGTGAGACATCATAAACAGCGTGAAAATGAGCGAGAAGCAAAAAAGGTCATTTACACAAAAAGGTCGTCAGCAATAATAGGTATATGTTCCCAGTTTGTGGCTTGTCAGAGGCCCGTGCCGACCCTTCTGCACAGTGGCCCGGAATTTCTCTCGGCGGGTCTGATACCATCAACAAAATCACAGCAAACCCTCTATTCTGTCAGCAATGTGTTGATATTTACTTTCTAATTTTTGCCATTTCCCAGAAGCCATTCACTGCTTATTATGAATGAATGAATGAATGAATGAATAAATGAATGAATGAAATGTACTTTTACCAGAGACGTCATTTACTGTTTTTCAGGAGGGGGCAAGACACTTTGAATGAAGTTTGAAAAAGTTGACGACCTTTTTGCTTGTCAGTCAATTTTTTACGATTAGTTCTGGCGCAGATTACTCGATATCAAGCACTCCAGCCGGGCATTTAGCCAGCCAATTGGCAGTAAAATCTAAATAACACAAACATTGGCAAAACAAAAAGTCGATCGAAGTCATAAATGACGTCCCTGACTTTTACACCAAAGTTCAGCCGGGGCCAGAAAAGATTTTGGCGTCTAGAAAGCTCGATCGAGTCATAGATTCGTATCATAAGTGATGATAGGTTATTTTTCGACGGGGCCAGCGCTTTGAACGCCCAGTCCCATTTCGCGTCGTAGCTCGATCTTTATCATACGTATTGTATTTTTCATACGTGATATAAAATTTTAACGTATGACTATTTATCATACGCGCTATCATACGTGAACAAAAAATTGCCTCACTTAGCCGCAGTCTGCAATTACCGCAGTCCATTTACCATTTATACCTGCGCAAAAGAAATTAAAAGGGAACAAGTGTTAACGAAGTGAATTTTGGGATCAGTTACAGTGACGTGGCGTGACGTCGCAATTGATATTGCTCGCTAAGGAAGCAAATTATAAGAAACCGAGCAGACTTATAAAATACGCGTATCATACACACGAAGATCCAGGCGTCGTCCAATTGTCGTTCTTTATCCATGGAAAAGTTCCAGTTTCACTGTTTCAGTTTGGCCGTCTCCGCCCATCTAACTTTGTCAGTAGCCACTCCACAGACCTTTTCAATTACCAAAAATTGTCGCGGAAACAACAATCAATTCAATTTACAAGACCATATTAGTTAAGAGAATCATTCTTTGAAGCATTTTGCCATTTGCAATATCGGCCAATTGAAATTGTCCGAGGACTTCAAAGATTATTAACCACACTGTACTTATATATTATAACCATCTTGCTCATCCTAATAATATAGGTATTTTTGCATGATTAAAAAGTCAAAAATAACACAGTTTATTTCAAATCGAGTTTTTTTAATTCAATGAGTACTATTCCTTAGTTTAACATGTTCACCATTTTAAAAGATTTATGACTTGTATCAAGGTTTTCTTCATTTTAAATCCACGAAACGTGTGCTTTCAGAGTTACTTAACCCATTAACTGGAGACCCCGGATATATCCGTCCATTTTACATTGAACATTACATTTGTTATTAAATACACGGTTAATGGGTTAATACTTACGGAAGAGATTCGTCTAACACTCGCCAGATGTTGATAGTCTTTGAAACAAGATGGCCGACAAATGATTAAAACTATTCTGATATACAGTATATACATCAATATACTATTCAACATCTCGTTTCCATGCTCTTTGTAAAGCGCCCTTGACTTTGGACCCTGCTATGTTACGACGCTATATAAATTGTCATGAACAATAACATCAGCATTTTTCTCGGAGTGAGAATAGACCGATAGAATTGTTGACATGCTGGAAAATTAGAGAATTAACGCAAAAAGTTTACAATAAATTCGTTTTTCCCGAGACACTATCATAACAGTATCCAGCCAACAAAGTCTCGGAGAGTGTCAGAGTGTTTCCGAAATTCTTGGTAGAGTCCAGCAATTTTTTTTGATTTGTGTGACGACGAATGCACATCTAATGAACTTTCGTTTGTTTGCAGCATGCTTCAAGGCGCGGTGGATACGTTATAGAGAACCCGGGAGGATCGTTTCCAGTGTTTTCCGATAGGTGGCTTCGACGTCAACGTCACGTGCTCGTCGTCTTTCGAAACGGATGAAACTGTTGCCGCCGCTAGGCGTTTTTGCAAAGCACAATGCCCGGCCGCCCTAATTAAGAGCGCTTTATGTAGCGCCAGGACATCCATTGGCGACGGCGCGTCAGTCCTTGAAGCCATTTCCACCACAGACGTAGGTTTCAAAGAAAGCGCTCTGTGGTTGCTTCGGCGATTGCGTGTGGAAGGAAAACGACGACAAAGACTGCACGTATAACGATAGCGTTACAGACCTTCGTGTGTTCGGTGTTAATTAGTAGCGGCTGCTGCGGTTAGGAATTCAATGGCGTCCGTTGCATTCGACAGACGCCCTCTCTCCCTGTCGCCGTGTCTCGATTTAATCGGCGTCTTCACATTAATTATTTGTTGCCGTAACTGATTCGTCAGTCGCGCCATTTGCTTCTGGCAATACCAGCGACAACGCAACGTTTAGTTGAGTTCGTTAAGCAACTGTACGGGGGCTCTGAATTTTGATAATTATCTCGTTTGCAGGTCGATAGTTTAAAATCCAGATTTAATTTTAAAAATACGATTAGGAATAAACTATTTAATTTCATGAAATGAAGGAAATGCTTATGCTGAAATATAAATACTTTCAATTTATATCATAGGAAGGAGTTGAAAACCTGATGCTGTCTAGAAAACACTTGATACTGTACATTGAAAAGCGGAGAGATAAAAACAGGTGTGCAATGCTCGATCTTGAAACGAGATTTACACTGTTTATTTTGGTCCTACTTGACCTCGAATAGAGTAGAACAGGCAGTGGCGTAGCCAGGATTTCCGGAAGGGGGTTTGAAAAAAAAATTCCGTCAATAGCCGCCAAGAGGGGGATTTCACCCCAAAATTGCCAAAAATCGCCTCAAAAATTTTTAAAAATTTCTCCGTCCCAGGGGGGGTGTTACACCAAACCCCCCGTGGCTACGCCACTGAGAACAGGGACAGTGCACTCTAGAACTTAGATGACGGAATAATTATTTTCCTGTCTCTTCCCCAAAATTCCAGCGTCTCCAGTGATACGCATTCCAATCCTTGTTCAGAGAATTCTGCCACATTCTGAGCTTATGTGAAGCAATTTCAACTACACTGTATTTCTGATGTAGTGAAGGTCATAATTATGTGTACTGTGTCTATTTTAAGACGCGTCCGTCAAAAGACGATGGGCGCTTGGCTCCTCTTTTATCGTCCGGACTTGCCACTGGACGTGGCCGAGTTTAAATTCATATTTTAATTATTGTGAGGAAATTCTGAGGTCATCGATTAATTTCGCAAGTTTGAAGCGAGAAATGAGAAAAGCAAAAATTTTCCTAAAATATTAGCGAAAAGCACCCTCTGATTGTTAAACGATTAGCAAACTTTGCCGTGGATCGATAGTCTGACTGTAAAGTTGAATTAGAAAAGTAATTATTCAGTGAAAAACAAAGAACTCTCTATAAACTCTCTCTCTCTCTCGACCGAGAAATGAATTCAATAACAAAAGACCTCAAGTCGAAGAAGACTTAAGTGGATGAAGCCGTGGAGTCTGGACATCACAGCCTCTATTTCCGGTCCACCCAGAAGCGTCACCATCGAGCTAAAAACTGATGACGTGGCATTGATGTATGGTTCGAATATTGCTGTACATTCAGTCATCAATTTCGATTAGAAGAAGACATTTAGCGCAGATCATTATTCTATTACCGACGCCTTCATTCTTGCCGTCTTGTTCGAAAATCGACACTCCAGAATTCGGCGTCAGGACTCGACTTCCGGTCGCGCGAAGAGAACCGGAAATGGGGAAGAGGGAGAGGGTGGCGCAGCGGGCGAGCGGAAATGCGTCGGAAGAGGGCGTCGATGGAGTCGACGACGAGTTGAAACGTCGCATGAAATTGAAGACGGCGACTAAAGACTTTAACCGCCGCCGCCGCCGCCGCCGCCACCGCCGCCGCCGCCGCCGCCGCCGCCGCCGCCGCCGCCCCGCCGCCGCCGCCGCCGTCTCGACCGTGCATTGATGTGCGGTCATCACTAGGAAGAAGAAGAGGAGGATGAGGAGGAGGAGGAGGGAAGAAAAATGGGTAGAGGATAAGCATAAAGAGGGACAGGAAAGAGGCGAGGTGCATTAGGAGGCAGAAGGAGGAGCAAGAGTAAGAGTAAGAGGATCGAGAAGTAAGAAATGGCGGTTCCACGAGGGGCGCCCGGGAGACCCGTGCCCCCTACTGAAAGCCTGGCCACCCAGTGACCCCCTGTTGGGACCATATACTTGCTACTACATACCTATCAACAGATGGTTGGCCCACATTCTTAGAAGTTGCCACCCCAACGGCCCCCCATTTGCCAAATCCTGGTGCCGCCACTTGAAGTAATAGCGTATAGCAAGAAAACGAGGAGGTAGAGGATGAAAAAGAAGAAGAGGAGGAGGAGAAGAAGTAATAGGAGCAAAAAGAAAGGAGAAGGAGAAGGAGGAGGAGGAAGAGGAGAGTAAAGATGCAGTTTGATCAGACAGCGTCATTGAGTATTCTGTCTTTTTCCGTTAAAATCAGAAATCATTATTTTATATTCTTTGCATCTATAATTAATTATTGATTAGTAGCTCTATTTCGAAGAATATTGGTTCAAATCCTGACACTGTTGCAGTGGTGGTTCCACAATGTTGATGACTGGGGATGCATCCCTCCACCGGGGTTCCGGATGACCTTTTTTGCTTGAACCTATTTTCCGGTGAGTTTTCTTTTTAATTTAGTGAAAAATACTGGGAATTACCTTCTTTTTAAAAGCTTGTCTGCCTTTTTTTACAAGGTTTATTAACATTTAGGTGGCATACAATGACCTTTTTCTCTCTTTTCTTTTGTTTTTTCTTTTTAACTTTGCATTCCCAACACCAACTTCTTATAATTTTTTTCACCCCCCGGTCAAGAATTCCTGGAACCGCCACTGCACTGTTGTTCGGCTCTGTTACTTCGAAAGAATTAACGATATAAGAACTGATCGTCTCTCAGACTTTGCTCAGACTTTTACAATGAATAGCACTTTGACAAAGAATTTAATGCAATTATTTTACGACAGGCTGCGAAATTCGTCATAGAAAGTATTCTGTAGAAGAATTTATTTCCAAAGAATTTGAACGAATTAATGAATATAAGATAAAGTAGCATCCTTGGTTCTTTAAAATATAGAAATATTAAAGTACAGTTGTTGTCCTAAAACCTGGTAAGGATACTTTGAAGGCGATGAGTTTCTTTTGTACGTTCCATCAGAAAATAGCTTTTTTATTCATATGTTCTTTGTCTGCATTTTGCACATTTTGTCTTTTAAACCGAATTTTAGTGACGCTAAATAATTAATATACGAATGGCGAGCTTTCTTCGTCTAAACTTTCTAATCTAATGGATCGCATCTGTCTTAATTATAACCTGGCGGTCATAAGCTTATGGGAATTTAGTTTCACGGTAAAGGCCTTTCTGGCTTGTTTTCGGATGAGCCATCTAGGCAGACAGACTGCCAATCAGACAGACAAACAGACCGACAATCAGACGGACTCGCTTAAAATTACAAAAAAACTATTGGTTTATGGATTTCGGATATAAATCTCATGACCTACATGGCTACAGTGGGGAGGGTCAGGGGCCCGTTCTCCCCCCTATTTAGTGCCTGGCCCCCCCAGTGGCCCCCAGTTGGGACCCTATACTTAATGCTACATACATTAAACAACAAATGGTTGGCCCCCATGATTAGAAGTTGCCACCCCAACGGCCCCCCACTTGCCAAATCCTAGAGCCGCCACTGCATGGCTATGAACCAAAGTCGTAGTACTTCTCTACAAACACTGCCAATGTAAATGGAAAAATCTTTTGAATATGGCATTGAGCAGGGTTTCCCAAACATTTCAGCGGTTTTGTAACGTGCCGCGACCTTAATAATAACATGTAATATTTTGAAAATGCATTACGCCATCTGGCGAACGTTGGTTGAAAGGTATCATCTGAGTTTTGAATAAATGGCAAAACTAAAGCTCTGATTCAATTTGAATGAAAACATGGCAAATATATTAAGCCGAATTTTATATATTTTCCCAAAAATTAGACATAAGAGAGAGAACTGTTGAAATTGCTTGAAACTTATCTTTTTAAAATTTCCGCCAAGAACATACCTTTATTAGGCGTTTTAAAAATCCTATGAGTATGACGAAATCGCTTAACCACAAAGTAGCTCTTATTTTTGACATTGTAAGTTGAGTTTCAGAGTTTCAGAGCAAAATGATTTGACGATGGTGCGTTATTGCGAAATAAGATAAGTTCTTGGAAGTAACCATAGGCCAGGGTTTCCTGAACTTTTGGAACTGCGACCATTGCAAACTTATTGCGAACTAGAATATTGGATGATCATTTTTTTCATTCTCTGTATGGAGGATTGCAGGCATATAAATCTCTTAAAACCTAAGCTTACTTGCAACTTTCAAGGCTTGTGACATTGTGGTATTGGTTAGGAAATGACACTTTTGAATCCAATTTCGTGCTACCCCGCGACCCATTGGACTGGGCCCTGCGACCCACTTATGGGTTGCGACCCACAGTCTGGGAGACACTGGCATAGGGTCATAGCTCTCTCCGACCAACGATCAAATGTCTTCAAATTCGTGTCATGGACCGTAGATGTACATTGGGTTGAATTTAACTTGACAAGATTACAAGGGAATATCTAAGAATTGTAATCGTTTCAGCAATTTAATTCATCGATAATGTTTGCCAGTGGCATAGCCACGGGGGTTGGGTTGGGGGTTAAACCCCCCTTGGACGGCGGAAAAATTTTTTATGTATTTCCATGCAATTTTTATTTTTTAGGCGATTTTTGGCGATTTTTGGGGTGAAAATCCTCTCCTTGGCGGTCATCGACGAAATCTTTTTCAAACCCCCCCCCTTCCGGAAATCCTGGCTACGCCACTGATGCTTGCGCTGAATTGATTCTAAGGTGGTTCTGAGTTGAACGCGTACAACTCAACGCTACACTTATTTTCGACTACAGTATGACGAAACGTTGCGCCATCTGGCGAATATTGGAAAATGTAAAATAACGTAAAAGCTGCTCAAATGTCGGACCGCGCATGCTTCCTGAACAGATTCGGAGAGGACCAAAAAGATGTCTTTTTATCGAATTATTGCTAACGAATTTCATACAACGCACTTAAACGTTTTTACTGCAAATGCTATTAAAGAAATTCGGAAGAAAACGTGAAATCTGTGCACACTATTCGTAAATTTTCTGCAAAATTAATGATCAGTCTCTAAAAGTTTTCCGTCTCAATCAGTGTTCAAGAAATCTAATTTTATGAATCTTGAAGAAAATTTTGTTGAAAACTGCGAATCTTATAAATAATTTTTAAAAGAACGAAATTTCATTTTTAAATTCAGTTCCACGTATGTAAAAATCTCTTTAGAAAATTACTAATAATGAACGAGAGTATCTCAAACGAAACCAGATGGTCCACTTTGTAATCAAGCGAGTACAATGTAACTATTTAGGTTTGATAACAAAAGGTAAATAAGTACAGAAAGCGTTTAGTAGCGACGACACAGGCTGCCCACCTACCTGTTTTGTTTATCCCAAAAGTAACCGAGATTTGTTTTGCATTCTTTTTCTTATTCTTTCTTTCCTTCCGACGTTCCCTATTGGTTTGGAGTTTGGACGATGGGTCTGAATGAGTTCCTTCCACTTCTGTCTGTCTCTTGCTGCTCTGGTCAATTGGATGAAGTTCATTTGCATTTCTTCTGCATCCTCTTTTAAGTTTTCTATCCATGTTTTTCTTGGTCTTCATTTTCTCCTTTTCCCTTCAACATAGTTGTATAGCGCTTTCTTTGGCAATGCTGGGCACCAACTACTGTGAAAGTAGTTCAACTACTGTAGTGAACTACTTGATAAAAATGTAGTTGTAACTACTAGTTAACTACTTTTTCTACAAAGTAGTTATTAACTAATTGGTAACTACTTCCTGAGTAGTTAACTACTTTGCAACTACTTTTGACCCTGCAACGCTCAAATAAAAATATCCATTGTTCAATGTCTTGTTTTTTTAAACACCACACAAACACTGTCAACACGAACATCAATTCTATCAATATAAGCTGCTTCTGCAGCAGTTCTGCTTATGTAATCAATGTAATGAATGATTACTCAGTTCTTGCATGTACCACAGTCGGCAATGAATTTTTTATCATCACTGCGTTCACTCTTTTTACGTGGGTTCACGAAACAGCTTTTGACTAATTGGCTATTCATATTTAATGATATCTATGAGTTATTAAGAATTAATCTGTTAATTCTGTTAACTTTTATTACTATTATTAATTATATCTCCTCAGTAAACAACACGAACCTGTATTTTTGGTACTACTAAAAGTTGTGTAAGTATGAGACCGGAAATCAGGAATAGAATATTATATTACTGGTAGGTAAGTAAGTAAGCTTGTATGCACAAGGGCAACAAGGGCAGGCATGGGTTACATCGACGATGTGCCCGCTACACGACAGAGTCTCATCGAAGAGCTCACCGAGAAGCCTGGCGTCAGCGTTGTTGGCAAAAGCGGGTTTAAGTGGCAAATAATGTTTTAACAAAAGTAGTTGACCACAGTAGTTAACTACTTTACTTGATAACTACTGCAGAAAGTAGTTAAACTACTTGTAGTTAACTACTTTTTCACATGTAGTTACTAACTACTCTGTAACTACTAAAGTGTAGTTAAACTACAAGTAGTTACCTACTTGTAGTTAACTACTGCCCGGCATTGTTCTTTGGTATTCTTTCTCTTTCAACATGACCAAACCATTTTAGTCTTCGTTTCTGTATTGATTCGAGTATCGTTTCTTTTTGCTCTGTCTTTTCTCTGATCATTTCATTTCTTATTCTTTGTCGTCTGCTTACTCCTACTATTCCTATTAACCAATTCATTTCTGCAGTCATTAATCTGCTTTCATATTTTCCTTTACAAGGTTTATTTCTAAACGACATCAAAAAGAACTTAACTATTATAGTTAACAGAGTAAATATCAGCATTAGATTATATACCAGAATTGTCTTAATCTAAACAGTCTCTAGGCCTACCGCACAATGACACCAGCGTTGCTGTAGTTTTAAATAGCTTGATAACAACACATTTGACCAGTGTCACGGTACATAAAAGAATTATCATTGAGACAAGGGTTGACCTAAGGGAATAGGATCCCGTATGTTGGTCAACCTTAGGTGTTTAAGTAATTGACATATGCATGGTGCGATTTGTGACCTGGAGCAGTGGGGGGATATGTCGAGCTTGGGGGTATGTAGTTGTTGGGAAATGTAGCAGTGGGGGGATGTAGTGGGTGGGGATGTAGCAGTAGGGGGGATAAAGTTTGGCAGTGGGAGAGGGGGAGATTCCCACCTCCCCCCGCAAATCGCGCCCTGGACATATGCAAATTGGATACTGAATGTTGGATACAAGGTGGTACATATACAGTAGGTAGTAAAAAGTAGAAGTCATATAAGATAAGATAACTGCAGAAGAAATTATACTTTTATATATTTAGTTATGGTCCAGCATTCTATATGGTCCAGCATTCTGACCTATATAGTAGTATTGGTTTGAACTTTGATCAGTGTATTATATAGCTTTAGTTTTGTTTTCAATTATATTTGTTTGTCTTTCTATATATTCTGAAGTTTTCCATATGCTTCTTCGCTTAGTCATTAAAGACTAAGTTTTTGCATTACCGAATTTTAAAACCAGACGTAAATTTCATGAATTTCACTGAATTGTCGAACACTGGTTTCGACATTGCGTCCAATATTTGCATGCCTTCTAAATCAGGGTTTCTCAAACATCTTGGAACCGCGGCCCACTTCAGCGGTTTTGTAACGTGCCGCTACCCTAATCATAGCATGCAATATTTTTTTAAAAATATGCATTGCGCCATCTGGCGAACGGTGGTTGAAAAGAATCTTTTGAGTTTTGATTAAATGACAAAACATTGAAAACAAAAGCTCTGATTCAATTCTAATGAAAATATGGTAAATAAATTTTGTATAATTATTCATATTTTTGCCAAATAAGACAAAATGAGATAAAGAAATAGTAAAATTCTTGAAAATTATCTTTTTTAAAATATTGCCAGTAACATACCTTTGTTACGCGTCTTAGAAATCCTATGAATATGGCAAAATCGCTTAACCTTTAGGTTGACGTTTAGTGTGTATAGATTTATATTGTAAGCGGAGTTTCACAGCAAAATGGTAGAAATACGCTTCATTGAGTTGTTGCAAAAAATAAGATTAATTTTTAAAATTACTATGGGCCAGGGTTACTTCTGGAACTTTTGAAACTCTGCGACTACCATCAACGACTTTGTAACAAGCCGTGACCAGTGGTGACAGTGTTGGGTTTTTCGCCTGATCTGTTTTTTCGTGCCTCGTCTGGTTAGCGGAATCTGTTTGTAAAAAGAGGCTCTTTATAAATAATTGTAAATGCATTATCAGCAGAGAAAATTTGAAGTATTGACAGACGTTAATGGCATTACCTCACTGCTCTGCATGTGTCGAGAGTTTTTTCGAAATAAATTTTGTAAAAACAAAACAAGCTAACAAGCTTTCACGTGAAACGGTTTGAAATCGAATACTGGCCAAACAGGCAGTTGCTAAACACGAAGCTTGCTATAAGTTTAACCCAAGTAAACATCTGGTTGAAGATGTAGATGAAGGACATTACTTGGCAGAGATATGCCAATTGATTGAAACACCGCATGAAAGATTCCACACTGTCCATTCAATCACGTGTGATCTTGAAGATGCAGAAGTTGTTGACATAGATCATGACTTGCTGACCAGTTACCAGTTTCTACATTAACTCTGAAGTCACTTTGAACAATTTACATGCAATACTTTTGTGTCCTTGATTCTCGAATATAGAATTGCCTTCCCTCCTCTCTACAACGGTAAATAAATAGGCCTACAACTTGTTTAGCGGAAACTCTATTAAATGTGATGTTGCTTGATGTACACCAGAGTTGTCCATGGGTTGGGTTGGGTTGGGTTGGGTTGATAAGCAGGTATTGCATTGAAATCGTTTGAAAATATTTGTCATAATTATTATAGTTATAAAGATATTCCGAAACTTTTTAAAATTATTTTTTAAAATGAATTATAATAATTATAAGTGTTTAATATTACAGACTATACCTAGTATAACAAACAAAAATTACTAATTGCTCGCGATTTTTAGAACATTGCCGTATTTAATAACAATATTTAGTATTATGTGACGTCACATTTCTGGAACACCCCTCTTCTCCCCGTCGTCACACATTGTCACAAATGTTTGAACCCCCTCCGACGCCTAAGTGCGTGACGTCATTTATAGACAACCCGTTATGTATGTTCTTAAACGAGCGATTGTACTTTCACTTTTTCGTCGGGTTGGGTTGGGTCAACAAACAGGAATTTCATATAGGTTGGGTTGGTTGAGAAGTTTATGGGTTGGGTTGGGTTTGGGTTGAGAAAATCGACCCATGGACAACTCTGCGCCGGACTCAACTCTCGAACTCGAGCACGGGACCTACCTTACCTATAAAGTACTATTAACCCAAAGAAGAAACCATTATATCCCTGTGTACTTTTCGATACTCTGGCAAATTCAATGAAGTCACAGATTATGATTTTTTCCACTTTCTATGTTCCAGCACATTTTGCCTATAGCATTGTGCCTAAGACTTAGTCGAATACTTCAAGGGACCAATAACATCGGGTCATTTTCGTTAATCGAGATCCAGCAATGTATAATTAACATGGGGCGTCTAATAAAGGTGTTTATTGTAGAATCAAGAAACCTCGAATTTGTTGGCAAACTCGAAGGCAAATTCTCACAGAGTGTCGAAGTGGCGTTTAATTGGGTTAATTTCAGAAAACATATTCAACGCTGAATAAAGTATTTCAATAACTATTTGACCAGTGACCATTCAGCAGATTTTCTGTTACTTAATGGAAATGGAAGGGAAAAGATCGAAAGCAAAGCAGAGACATAAATTCAAGGACAAGCCGATAGAAGGCTTGGAAGCAGAAAGAACGACATCGAGATTCTGTAGACACCAGAGATCGAGTAAAGTAGAAGTCCACGGTCGCCATCGGAACAGAGCCAGACACTAAAGAAGAATCAAGATATCCTTCAAGCAAAAACTTCAATTGAACTTACAATGCCTCTGATTAAATTTTACTGTCCCGACTAACAGTTAGATAACACTGGTTTTCATTGTTTTACCAAATAAATATCTAGCTGTGGTCTGTACTTTATTATTAAGTTACTTATGTCATGCTCCTTGCAGACGCTAAGTTAACTGCAGGGCACAGTAATCAAAGACGGATGACATCTTTTGGCCTTTGATAATTCACGCTCTGTGTGCCTTGTGCCTACAATAGATCCATTTTCTTCTCAAAATCAATGACATGCTTTATTATGCTGCTGCTTATAAAGAGAATGAAGTCATCGTAAGACTCATTCAACCGAATTTCTCAAATTAGCAGATACGCAGAAAAGTTCGAGTATTAATTTGCGAAGAAACTGCGTCTCGACTCAGTGCACGTTTTAAAGTTTGGAAACCGCGATTAATTAAGTGAAATCTGGACTAATCATAATTGAAAGTTCTAGACAAATCGCTTCAGTCGAAATGTCGTATTTTTTCGGTCGAACGATGATTCTTCTGCTGGTCGTTGATCTAAATCGATCGTTTGCTTCTTTCCATTACGATAACGTCACCGACACAGAATATGAAGTGATATCATTGGAGAAAAGTAAGTTAAGATAAAGCAAGATAAGAATGCTAAG
Organism: Metaphire vulgaris; assembly: GCA_018105865.1. Classification (NCBI taxonomy): domain Eukaryota; kingdom Metazoa; phylum Annelida; class Clitellata; order Crassiclitellata; family Megascolecidae; genus Metaphire; species Metaphire vulgaris. The sequence continues at coordinate 2,928,330 of CM030851.1, read as the reverse complement.
TCTAGAGAGCAGCGTAGTGAGGCTATCGCTGTCAACTGTTAATTGTCACGGTCCTTTATTTAAGTGGTTCTGAGCTCGCCTAAAAGAGGTTTACAAAACTGTCTGCCACTGCTCGCTCACGTCTTTTTTATCGTCAAGAACCCCCTAATGAATACTTTTGACTTAGACTCAAGGGACTTTGGCTATTTGACTGATTATTTATACAAGACCTCAACGTTAATTATTTTTGATAATTGCCTTCATTATTCATAATTTTCATAATTTAGCAATGATAATAATAACATAAATGAGTAATAATGTTTCGATATCTTTTAGAAAAATATCGACTCATCTCGATTATAGACGTTGCTCCGTATCAAGTTTGGGCGGTTACTAAATTCGAACAGTTCGTCTCCGTTCTGTGTTACCACTGGACCACGTATAAAGATAATAGTATAGCGATTTGGCATATTCGCATATATGAAGACATACATCCGTTTAACCTTCTTTTTGTAATCAACATCGGAAGGATCAGGGATGTTTATGACTGGGTATGGAACGAGAAAACAAGGAGCCTCTTCGTGTATAGCGACTTAACAGGAGTCTGGGAAATAAAATGGGAGGATCATTATCTGAGAAAGTTGTCATGTCCCACGAAACGAAAATACTCCAGGAATTGTATCAGTCTCAAACGACGGACACGTGCTTATAATTGGCCGAGAGAGCAATCTCCTATACGTTTGTAACACCAACGGAACACTCATTCGCCAAATATCATTCGCGCAGTTTTACGAATACACAATTCGTACAACATTGGGTGAATATTCTTTTGATTATTACGATCGTCGTTTGAGTGATCGGAAAGGCAGCATTGAAGTTGATTTGAGTCTGAGTGAAATGAATGACTTCAACGTTGAATCGAATCTTGACGTGAACAGAACTAATGAATGCAACGCTACGTCAACGAATATGGCACGCTATTCTTTCTTCATTATACACCCAACACCAGAGAAATATGAAGCGCTTGATTTATTCAACGTAACCATTGAACGCAGGAGTAAGATCAACGAGCATTTCCCAGTAGAATACAACGCTTCAGATGAAAGGCTGTTAAACGAGTTTCTATCGAATAAAGGTGATCGCTTTTGGTATAATTTCAACTGTAACGACGATTCAAATGAAACATGGTGTTTTAATCCTTTGGCTTCCGATGGTCCGCTTGCAGCATCATGGAGGGAGTATAATGAAGAAGGTCCCGACGAGCAAGTCTTGTCAAATTGGTTAATAGAGTATCATTACGATAGGGATAAAAATCAATTAATCGTTGGTTTCTCGAATGTTTATAGCGATGACCAAGATGGCCAACGCATCTGCATTTTAACTTTGCCGTAAATATGGAATTTGCTCCAGAGCTGACTGCTTATCATAGAACTCCACTGTGTTTTATTCGATTGAAGTACAATAAGCTACATACATTTGCAACTTATGAAACTGTAGTTTAGTTAAAATGATGTATTAAACGGCAAGTTAATGACAGGTGCTCGCATAATTGCACTTAATGAAACGCAGGTGAAACCCACGCTGCCTCTTCACATATTAATAACAGATTAATAATAATTACTTAACCAGTGGCAGTTCAAATATTTCTTGGTGGGGGGATGAATGAATTCATAGAAAGTTGGTGGGGGATGAAAATAGAAGGGAAAAATCAATAAACTTTGCCGACAAATTCTGAAAAAAGGAATTTTAGCCCTAATTTTACTACGCTTTTACCGAAAAATAGGTCGACAAGAAAGATAAATTAAAAAAGGTCATCCCCAGTTAGTTTCACTAGACTATTACACAAATATAAGTTTTCACAAGCAAAAAAAGTAATTCCGAAAGTCCGGTGGGGGGATGCATCCCCAATCCCCACTCCTCCACGTGGAACCGCCACTGCTTAACGACATTCGTTCCCCACACCCGCAGTTAATGACCCGAAGGTGCTTACACGAGTATAGAGTCTAATTTGCGACATCCCTGCGGTTGAACTTGGACCCTATGCAATCAACAACCTGAGCGTGCCAATACCTCTTAATGTTCTTCAATCAGCGCTGGTAGCTCGCATGCCTTCCAGCCTCTCTTCTGCGCAGATTTTTGTCTTAGCCTCTAGACCTAATATCACTTCGCTAGCCCCAGAGACGTCATTTCACTGTTTTTCAGAGGGGGGGAGCAAAACACTTTCGACCTGACCAAGTTTGCGAAAAAAAAGTTGACGACCTTTTATTGCTTGTCAGGTCATTTTTTACGATTAGTTACTTCTTCAGATTACTCGACATCAAGCACTCCTTTAGGGGCTGCTAACTTTTTTTGCTTTCCAGTGTAGTTTTATTTTTACCTATTTAGCCAGCCAATTGGTATGTAAAAACTAAATAACACAAACATTGGCGAAAAAATTTTTTCCCTAAAAATCAGGGGGGCAAATGCCCTCTCCTGCCCCTTAAATGACGTCCCTGGCTAGCCCCTCAACCCTAATACGATAAGAACGGATCTTTCAACAATGCCGTAGTTTTCACTCAAGCGGATCATTTATGCAGTCGTTTTCAGTCAATCAATCTATAAACTTCTATGACGCCACTATCCTAAGACTATAGACATCAGTCGAAGGCGTACATTTTAAATCAATCCCACCAATGGCTTTATCTATTGCCAGCGTGGCATGAAAAGAGTAGGACCCCAGTCCATATACTGTAGACAGTGCGTATGAGCGTTTTCAATTTCATGATTTATTGTATCAAAAGCTTTGACCACCATAGCAAAATTGAGGCCTCAGCCTGGTGGGCCAGTTTGGTCATGGCCCACCCTCCAGTGGCAGTGGGCCACAATGTGTTTGGCCCACCCAATTTCAATTGGCAAATTACAATGCTTTGTGGAACTAATAACCGCAAATCTGCAATATATTGGCATAACATTGCAATATTATCCAATATATAATATTTTCAAATTTCTACACAACGCTATCGCCCATTCGGGGAATGGACATTGGAGGGGAAGGACGTTCAACTCTAAGGACGGGAAGGAGAGGGGAGGGAATGGGTCCAGGGCTGAGGGCTTCAGGCCCCATGGGAAGGGGGGATTGAATTAACCAAATTCATGTTGCTAATTTGGCTCAGAAGGTCCATATGCATACCTCGTTTCTAGAACACAAAGCCACAAATTGGCGCTTTTATTTGAGCGTGTCACAAGAGCAATTAACCGTGGGTGCTCTCACCTGCTCCAAATACACACTGCACTGAGCGCTTTTCGCGCAGGAATGTGAAGTCATAATCATCATAGAATATCATTAAATTACTGTAGTAAATAATTAAGTAGCAAAAACTTTGATGTTAATGTTGAAAAGTAAGAGTACTTTAGAAATTCAATTTACGTTTGAAAAAGGTAGATAACCTTCACAAAATAAATAACCTCAGATAGCCCTGTTTTTCAAAATCGTACGTAACCTTAGATAACGTTACGAACAACTATGAAATGTAATAACGTTTAACTATAGCAGTCACAAACAGTATAATATCAAACAGTACAAACAATATCTATCAATATGAGCACTTGAGCAGTGTTACAATATGTAAACTATTCGGTTCTTTGGCAACTCGGAGGTTTAAGTTGAGGAGGGTCTACGAATATGAGGAGTGCCCAGGGCCTACGAAGACCTTAAAACGTTCCTGCTAATATCCGTAAATCATACGTTGTTACGGCTGTAGACGTATAGGGGTATCCAGTGTTTACCAACAAAGTCCGGCTGCTCCGCCCACTGGTGGGTAGAAACCATAGAAACCACTGCCGTCTATTAATAGACGCCAATGGCAGACGCAGATTTCTTGCTGGTGGGCATAGATCAGTGACCATAGAGATTGTTCTGGATACTCCTGTTGATCCGATTATTATGAACGCAATGACGGTCGTAGGTGAACGTGGCCGAATCTGACAGATTCGTTAGATTCGGCGCCGATTCTGAAGCCGAAGTTCGGTCTCTCTCTCGCTTCGATTAAGTTAGATACATTGGAATGAGAGATGGAAGTTAATTACCCTTCTCCCGTCGTTATTAAATGTCATGATAAAGAAGGATTCGAATGCAGTGTACCTTCGACTGCTGCTTTTTCTAGCAGCAGAAAGATAGAAGAATGCAATGTATTCGCTAAATTATGCAATTTCTAACACCATGTTAGTCAAGCAGTCGCTATATCGGATGCGATGCTCTTTTTTAAAGCCAAGTCATTTAAGTTCAAATACACCAGAATGTCCAGTTCTTTAATAGAATTCCCTTCCATCAGCAAGAAGACAAGATTTATTTCAAAGAGACCGTTATGTCTGGATATATCTTAGATATTTTGTTCCGTAAGTCGATCTAAAGAACAGCAATAAAATCTTTGGAGAAAAAATAGCGCGTTTCTAGACTTTCTACACCCGAAACTTCATATGTATTATAATTACAATGCATTCATTGTTACTCCCAGACTTCTGCCTATGGCATTACTATTCCGCTGCTAAATATGCATAGGTCTGGATGAGATGAGCAAAAGACTGGCTTTCATTAGAATACAATGCCGTCTTTCTTCGCCCAGCAGATGATCATTGTGGCCGTTTTATATCAATCCAACCAATGGTTTAAACTTTAAGCTATTATGAAAGTGGAATGACGCACAATTTTGGCAAGAAGAGAAAAAAGTAGTTTAACATTATTATTATTATTATTTCTAGATGATTTATTAAACGCTATAACATAAGTGCTAAAATCAAGAGCGATTTACAGACGTTCATAAGATGCGCGAAATAAGTGCGTCTTGGAGGATTTCAGATTGCATGGATTTCTTGTATTCAGCTTGTCCAAGGTTGTCGGCATCGGCCGCTGTATGAGCGTCCAGAAATGTACTCCGGGCAGAAAGGGTCGTGCAGTGCTCGGGTATTGACCATAAAGGAAGAAGGGTCAACGTGATCCTTCCACGCTAAACGATGACCGACTGAAGGCGGTCAAGTGCCCTCGCTGTGAGGATTTCAGACACGGGTATTTAAAGGAAGGGGTCAAACACGACCCGTGCCCTCGTGTCCAGACACGGGTATTTTTGGCGAAGATCGTGTCCCTATGGGCGAGGACACGAGTATTTTTTTCTGGCAAAGAAAGAAATACAATATTATTATTAGCCCATGTCAGAATCCCAGAATAGCGTTCCCGTTAGTCAGCTGAGGCTTCCTAATTAATTCTTTCATGTTATAACGTATATTTATTACATAGAGTATATACACACGCCTGCGCAAATAACTGTTTGACGGTTGTTCTAGGTTGCGACGCAGACTATGAGTTTTGAGAATAACAAGTAAATGTTTCCAGCCAAATTTTAACATTTGAGTTCATCTGTTTTAGGCAACGTAATTTTAACGTACGGAACTTTTCTTCTTCTTCTTCTTCTTTTAGGTGCCATGCATTGCTGCGTCGGCGACCATGGACTTCCACTTTTCGCGATCTCCAGTGCTCCTCAAGAGTTCGATGCTAATTTCTATCCCCATTCCCTCTCTCATTCTGTCTGTGTATTTTGATCTTTGTTTTCCTCTTGATCTTTTGCCCTCCACCATGCCTGTCACTGCCAGGTTCTCCAAACCTTCTGTTCTCATCACGTGCCCAAAAATTTCATCTGTCTTAACTTGATGGCAGTCATCAGTGTCTGTCTCTCTCCCAACATCTGTAGAATTTCTTCGTTAGTTCTCTTGTCTGTCCATGGGACCTTTAGCATCCTCCTATAAAACCACATTTCTGCAGCCTCCAATTTATTTTTCATCTGTTTTGATATGTTCCACGTCTCAGATCCATATAACAAAACTGACCATGCATAACATCTAAGTACTCTGAGCCTTGTTTCTTTTAATATTTTCTTGTTCGTTAATATTTGTTTTATTTCCATGAAGGCAGATTTTGCCATACCTATTCTTGTTATTATGTCTTTATCACTTCTTCCATCACTTGTAATAATGCTTCCCAAATATTTGAAATAAGTTACTTGTTTTATTTCTCTTTCGTTTAATAAGATCTTGCATTTCTGCACTTCTTTTTGTTTTGTGATTACCATAGTGAAGGTCTTCTTTATGTTTATTTTTAGTCCTTTTCTCTCGCTTTCCTCTGCTGGTTTATCTATCAGTTTCTGCAGCTCTCTTTCCGAGTACGCTGACAGTGTTGTATCATCCGCAAATCTTATGCTATTGATGTTTTTACCTCCTATCCTTATACCTTCCATCTCTTTGATCTTTTCGAATATCTCCTCCCCACACAAGTTGAAAAAGTTTGGTGATAGTCCACACCCCTGCCTCAATCCCTCTAAAATCTTTAACATTTTCCTAGTTCCCCATTTAGTCTAATAGCTGCCTCCTGTTTCCAGTATAGATCCGCTATTAATCTTTTGTCTTTCCGTCGATTCCTGCTTTATTTAGGCTTTCAAATAGGGCTTCGTGTTTGATGTTGTCGAAAGCCTTCTCGTAGTCAATGAAGCATAAGTAAAGATCTCTCTGCTTTTCGATACATCTTTCACTCAGCATCCTTAGAACAAAGATTGCGTTCCTACAACCACTATCTTCTTTGAAACCAAACTGTTCTTCACTTATTTGATCTTTTTTGTCTTGCTCTCTGTAGCAGTACTCTTAAAATTATTTTGGTCACATGACTTATGAGGCACAAATAGATTCCAGTGCTAAGTGAAGAACAGGACATAGTTAAAATATGGGAAGACTTCAAGGAAGCGGTCACGACAACAGGCGAAAGAGGTAACACCTAAAGAGAAGGGAAGAAGGGAAGAAGGAAACAGCAATGGATGAAAACAGAAATAATGGATATGATGGAAGAAAGAAGAAAATAAAAGATAAAGATGAGGCAAAATATAACATCATAAATTTACAGGAACATAAAGAAAAAATGCAGGAAGGCAAAAGAAGAATGGCTAAACAACAAATGTAAAGAAATAGAAGAGAGTAAAAACACAACAAACATACACAGGAAGATAAAGGAAGTAACTGGCAAAAGAAAGGGAGGGTTCAACTGTACTGGCACTTCGTGTATAAACTCAACAGATGGGAAACTGCTAATGGAAGAAAAAGAGGTGCGCTAAAAGGTGGGAAGATTATATAGAAGATCTGTACCACGACGACTGAGGACAAAAACCAATAATAAAGGAAACAGACGGACTGCCTATCCAGGAAGAAGAGATCGCCAAAGTACTGAAGAAAATGAAAAGAAACAAAGCAGTAAGAGATGAAAATATTCGCAGGAGAAATAGGAATTCAAAAACCAACGGAGATAACAAACACGTTCTACGAAAAAGGAGTTCTACCAGAAGAATCATGCAGTTCAATCTTTGTGGCTATATCGAAAAAAGTAGGCACAAGGGAATGTAAGAGAACACGGAACTTTTACCATACGCGTATTGCACGTATATTATCATCGGAAATAAAATACGTATTATATATATATATACGGTCAATTCGGGCTGACATCGTGATATATATATTCAATACTAGATATTGAATAACCTATCGTTATGTACCGTGGCACTGGTCAAATTTGTTGTTTATAAATCAATTTTATTATGTCGACAATTATGTACCAGTTACTTTGCATCTTAAATTTATAATATATCATTATATTATACTAAATACCTATTATCATATGTTTATAAATTAAATTATGAGTCATAGTATTTCAATGCGCGTTACTGATTTAAACAACATAGTCATAAACACTGATACAGGTTCTGTTAATAAGTTTAACTTCTTGTTTCGTTAACCACAGAATGTGTTATTGAGAAATAAAATTTATTGATTGATTTAAAAAAGTAAAGAACAGCATTGAGCTTCTGAAGAACACCAGAGATCGAGCAAAAAGTGGAAGTCCATGGTCGCCATAGGAAAAGTGCAAGGCATTATCCCCGTGGCGTAGCCAGGATTTTCGGAAGGGGGGTTTTGAAATAAATTTCGTCGATAACCGCCAAGGGGGGGTTTCACCCCAAAATCGCCAAAAATCGCCTCAAAAATTAAATATTGCATGGAAATACATAAAAAAATTCTGCCTCCAAGAGGAGGGTTAACCCCCAAAACCTCTCCGTGGCTACGCCACTGCATTATCTTAGAAACCTTGAAGGAAAAGCTTCAATTGATCTTACTACGCCTTTAATTGAATTTTACTGTCCCGACTACCACTTAAATAACACTGGTTTCCTTGTTTCGCCAGCTAATTATCCAGCTGTGGTCTGGATACTACTATACTCTATTATTAAGTTACTTATTTTATGCTCCTTGCAGACGCTAAGTCAACTGCAGGGCACAATAATAAAAGACGGATGGCGTCTTTTGGCCTTTGATAATTTATCCACGCTCTATATGACTACAATTGATCCCTGTTCTTCTCAAAATCTTTGACATGCTTTATTATGCTGCTGCTTATAAATGAAATCAACTTAATTCACTGATAGGCCTACGCAGAATAAGTTCGAGTTCGTGAATCTGCATCTCGACTCAGCGAGCAGTTGAAAGTTTGAAAACAGTGATTAAATCTCTTCAGTCGAAATGTCGTATTTTTTCGGTCGAACGATGATTCTTCTGCTGGTCGTTGATTTCAATCGATCGTTTGCTTCTTTCCATTGCGATGACGTCACCGATACAGAATATGAAGTGATATCATTGGAGAAAAGTAAGCAAAGATAAAGCAAGATAAGAATACTAAGTCTATAGAGAGCTGTCAATTGTTAATTTCTTTACTGAGGAGCACAGGAGAATAGACATATATGAAGTGTACACAAAAGACTAGGTGAAGTATGTAATAGAGTACAGTAGAAGACCTTTCCAAGCCTCACAGGCTCATTGGGTGGCGCTGACCTCCGTTGTTATAGCCCTCAACCAGGCGTGCAACCACGGATATGGGGTTATTGTATCATTTACGTACTTATTTGACTTATCGATGCATTTACCACTGTTCCTCAACTTGCTCATTTTACCACCGCCCTCTAGCGAGTAATGCTGAGTCTCGAACCCGAGACCGCCTGCTCTATCGTCCAGCATTGTTACCACTTTAACTTACCGCTCTAATAATAATAATAATAATAATAATAATAATAATAATAATAATAATAAAATAATAATAATAATAATTCTATTAATAAGTTTAATTATTATTATTATTATTATTATTATTATTATTGAGAAATGACTTATTGACGACCTAAAAAGTAAAGACACTAGTGGCTGGGAGATTTTAATATACATATGGCACGCGAGAATGATACAGCGAGACTGAAGTTAGCTCGAATCCTCGAGGATTATGACTTCCACCAGATGGTTCGTAACTCGACTCATAACCGCGGTGGCCTACTCGACCTGGTACTCTCGTCCTCGCCTGACCTAGTCGAGGAGGTGTCGGTGCTGGAGACAGGCATGTCTGACCATAAAGTAATTTCGAAGTGCAGCAGAAGGTCGATTCCTTCTGCTGCACATAGTCCCGTCTACAAGAAGATCATCGCCAGGAGATGGAAACGACTTAATGTCGACGAATTTGTGAAGACGATTGAGGAGTCCCCCCTCACTCAGCCACTGGACCCGGTCCTCACGCCGACAGAGATTGCGGACATTTACCACACAGAGATCACTCGCATTCTGGACGAGCTAATTCCGTCGACCGAGATGTCTATCAGACCACGTGAACAAATACACTGGTCAACAAGGTTTTTGTTTCCTGTGCAATTTCTGGTGTTCCAGGTAGATTTTGTCATGCTGATTACAGGAATAATTTTGAAATTTTCCTATCACGTAAGTTTTTTGAGAAAAAGCTGATTATAAATTTTAAAATTATAAGAATTTTAACTGGTTTTCGAGAGTTATCTGAGTTATGGGTATTCAGGTTAGGCAAGAATCTTATGTGACCACCATAACAGATGTAATATGCACTGCTGGCTCACTTAACTACATGGATTTTGAAAATTAGTATAATTAGGCATGTCCAGGCATGCCCAGACGCGATAAACCTGTCTTCAAGACTACATGCCCAGCATGTATTCTTGCTATGGTTACGCAGTCCTATATAAATACCAAGCAGCACTCAGGAAGCAGCTGCAGTCTTTCTATTTGATGAGATATAACTGTTTAGTTAAAGGATGTGAATTGAATTTATTAACTAATTTAATTAAAGTTTCTGAAATGTCACGTCGATGTCGCAATAGCAGTGACACGTTCTGCTACATCTGTGGAGAGTTTACGTTGAAATCACAGAAGCGGAGTATGACAGCAATCATAAAGAAAGGATATGAGTTATGCTTTGATGCAAAATTGGCGACCAGGACAAAGTATGGGCACCTCATATATGTTGTTCATCTTGTGCTACCAGTCTGCGAGCTTGGCTTGCAGGTAAGCGTCCATCCATGCCATTCGCCATACCAATGATATGGAGGAACGGAATAATCATGTAACGGATTGCTATTTCTGCATGACGAATGTTACAGGATTTTCTTCAAAGAATAGGAAGTCTATTGAGTATCCTAACCTTGCCTCGGCAATGAGACCAGTTCCACACGACGAGAGTCTTCCTGTTCCAAACCCCCCCTCCCGAGTTTTGGACACTGGAGGACGAGGACGAGCATGCAGAGACAGATGAAATGCTGCAGATAGTTTATGATTCAGCTACGGAAGACCCAGAGTTTGAGCCATCGACATCCAGCATGTTGCCTGGACAGCCTTCAGGGATGTTGTTGCTAACTTTCTGGGCAACTACAAGGCGCCAAACTATGTTGAACAAGTTGGAAATCTTTAACAAGTTTACAAGGCAATGAAATGCAACATGTCACTGAAGATACACTTCTTCATTCTCACTTGACTTCTTCCCGGACAATCTCGGCGCCGTCAGTGATGAACATGGTGAAAGATTTCACAAATACATTGCCAGCATCGAGAAACGCTACCAGGGAAAGTGGAGTCCGTCTATGCTCGGAGACTACTGTTGGTCACTGATACGCGAAGCACAGGACAGTGACTACAAATGAAAATCTACAGCAAAACATTTTAATTTTCTCATGTCTTGTCATTATTGCCTAGATCCTACTGTAGGATTATGTTGCAGAAGACGTTACAATACTAAATGCTAAATTGTCGATTTCTTAAAAACCTTACGTGATACAGAAATTCTAATTACATATTTGTGTTCAGCAAGTCAAAATCTATTAGTTTCACCAAAATTTGTAGAAGAAACAAAAACTTGCATAAAATTTGTTGACCAGTGATACCGTTTTTCGATGAAGAATGCAGGAAGGCGCGGCGGGAAACTAGAAGAAAAGATAAAGGCTAGCAGCGCATTGTCAGAAGATAGGGCAGGCAATATTGGCGGACCGCCCTGTCATCAGCTGGAAACGACTCGAAGCAGACCTGGACACACCTGGAATCGCTACTCGGTAATAGAGGTACTACTCCAGAATAGTCTTTACATTTCACTACTGAAGATATCCATCAACATCTTGACAATAAAATTGCTGCTGTCAGAGATAAAACTAAAAGGACTGCACAGCCAGGATACGAGACTTATTCAAAGACCGCACTTGAATCATTCTCGATCCCTATTATCGCTGAGGTAATTGCGATGGTGAAAGCCATGCCTACCAAACATTGCCTTTCGGACCCTCTACCTACCTGGCTCCTGTCCTGAAAGACGCGATTGTGACGTTGGCACCGTTCATCACCGAGTTGCTTGCTCGGTCTCTTAGCAGTGCTGAATTTCCGGCTTCACGGAGGGAAGCATTATAGTCTACCCACGTCTGTAGCGATCTGGCCTTGACGGCTCAGACGTCACCAACTATCGACCGGTGACGAATTTGACTTTCCTATCTAACCTACTGGAGAGGGTAGTGAACGGGCAGTTGGTAGTATACCTGAAGATCAACAATCTGCTGCCTAGTGAACAATCCGCCGACAGAAGAGTATATTCAACTGAGACGGCTGTTCTTCGTATTGGTAATGATATCATCGATTCGACCGCGGATGGAAGAATGTCGCTACTGTGTCTTCTAGATCTCTCAGCGGCATTCGATACCGTGGATCATGTTATTCTACTCCGCCGTCTGGAATCCTCTTATGGTCTAAAAGAAACAGTCCTCGGATGGCTACGCAGCTATTTGGCAGAGAAGTACCAGACCGTCCAATGGGGAGGCCAGCAGTCAAATCCACGCCCAGTAGCCTGCGGGGTACCTCAAGGGTCAGTACTGGGCCCGCTGTTATTTATTTTATATGTTGGAGATCTCGGTCGCATCATCGGCTCGTACGGACTAAATGCGCACATGTATGCGGACGATGTTCAAGTTTTAAGCTCGAGCGAACTGCACGATGTGCAACGTCTATTCACGGACCTGGTGGAATGTGCCGAGGCGATTCAACGATGGGCCGAATCGAATCGGCTGTCTCTCAACATGAACAAGACAGAAATCATCACGTTCACTACTCCGAGACGTCGCCACTCTATCAGTCGTGAGCCACTCCGGATCGGGGACGTCGATGTCGTTCCGAAACCTGAAATTCGTCTCCTGGGTGTGCTTCTGGACGAGCATCTATTCTTCAGCGGCCACCTGGATCTAGCGGTCCGGAACTGCTTCTACCATCTAAGAAGGATCAAACTAGTTCGTAGATATCTGCCGACTTCTGATGTTATCAAGCTAGTCCGAGCACTGGTCCTGACTAGGGCTGACTATTGTAACGGAGTACTGTACGGCCTTCCAGCCAATCAGCTGCATAGGCTGCAATCGGTTCTTAACGTGTCAGCCAGGCTTATCTATGGATTAAAGTGGAGAGAACATGTCACGCCACTGCTTCGCGACCGTCTACACTGGCTGAAACACGTCACGGCTAGACCACTGTAATAGTCTGTTATCCTTAATCACTGAGAATCAAATCGAGAGGTTACAGCTGGTACAGAATGCGGCAGCTCGACTAATCCACCAGAAGACACGGAGAGATCACATCACTCCTCTACTAAAAGAGCTACACTGGCTCCCCGTAAAGGACCGCATACGGTTCAAGGTAATCGTACTGGTTGATAAATGCCTGAGAGCAGAGGCCGCAGGATACCTGAGAAGCGATTGTAAACCACTTAGTGATGTCAACAGAAATCAACCGATCAGCACCAGGTCAAATTCTACAAGGACCCTCCTCGTTCCAAGGACACGAACTAAAATCGGCGATCGTTCATTCAGAGTCTACGGCCCGTCTCTATGGAATGCTCTACCAAAAGGGCTACGGGACTCAACACTGTCGCGCCCCATGTTTCAAAAGCGCCTCTAAACCTATGTACGGTACATCAGTCGAAGCGCATTAGCCATAATAGCGCTGTTGAATGTTTTGTTTGATTTGAAAGTTCCGGAACGGATACTATACAAACGCTGCTGGCTGACGTTTAGGACCTTGCATGACTTGACCTGCCCTGACTACTTAGCTAAGTTGGTGCATAGGGCAGGGTCAGGGACAGGTCGATCAACCTATGATCTGACCAAGGAATAAGATTCGTGGTGCTCCTCCAGCTAAGACTGCTAAGTTTGGGGACAGATCCCTTTCAAAGGGTAATCCCATAGAGTGGAATTCCCTCCCGGTAGATGTCAGGTCAGAAATCTCCCCCGACCGTTTCGCTCAAAAACTGAAAACGCATCTTTTTAGTACATCTTATGGAACTTCTCTGTAAAGTGCTCTCGTCTACTGCCAGAGCTTTAAGATAGCGCTATATAGGTTGTCACCCTAATAATAATAATAATAATAATAATAATAATAATAATAATAATAATAATAATGATAATAATAATAATAATAATAATAATAATAATAATAATAATAATAATTATTATTATTATTATTATTATAGTAATACATATTACTATACTAATAGTAGTAGTAGTAGTAGTAGTAGTAGTAGTAGTAGTAGTAGTAGTAGTAGTAATAATAATAATAATAATAATAATAATAATAAGATAATTGAGTAGTATTGCTTTGGTATCTTTTAGAAAAATTTCGACTCGTCTCGATTATAGATGTTGCTCCATTTACATTTTGGTCGGTTACTAAATTCGACAAGTTCGTCGCCGTTCTGTGTTACTATAATGATGGTATAGATATTTCGCATATTCGCATATATGAAGACATACATCCGTTTAACCTTCTCTTTATAATCAACATCGGAAAGATCAGCCATGTTTATGACTGGGTATGGAACGAGAAAACAAAGAGTTTCTTCGTGTATAGCGACTCAACAGGAGTCTGGGAAATAAGATGGGAGGATCATTCGGCGAAAAATTTATGTCCCATGGAAAATATTCCAGGAATTATGTCAGTCTCAAACGACGGACACGTGCTTATAATTGGCCGAGATGACTATCTCCTATACGTTTGTAGCATCGACGGAACACTCATTCGCAAAATATCATTCGTGCAGTTTTACGAATACACAATTCGTACAACATTAGGTGAATATTCTTTTGATTATTACGATCGTCGTTTGAGTGATCGGAAAGGCAGCATTGAAGTTAATTTGAGTCTGAGTGAAATGAATGACTTCAACGTTGAATCGAATCTTGACGTGAACAGAACTAATGAATGCAACGCTACGTCAACGAATATGGCACGCTTTTCGTTCTTCATTATACACCCAACACCAGAGAAATATGAAGCGTTTGATTTATTCAACGTAACCATTGAACGCAGGAGTAAGATCAACGATCATTTCCCAGTAGAATACAGCGTTTCAGATGAAAGGTTGTTAAACGAGTTTCTATCGAATAAAGGTGATTGCTTTTGGTATGTTTTCAAATGTAACAACGATTCAAATGCAAACCGGTGTTTTGCTCATTTGGCTTCTGATGGTCAGCTTGCAGAACCATTGAGAGAGTATAATGAAGAAGATCTCAACGAAGAAGCATTTTCAATTTGGTTAATAGTGTATCATTACGACAGGAATAAGCGTCAATTAATCGCTGGTTTATCGAATTACAAAAGTGAAGACGAAGATGACGAAGATTACCAAGATGACCAAGATAACCAAGATGACCTAAATCATCAAGATGGCCAAGATAACCAAGATAACCAAGATGACCAAGATGGCCAAGATGACCAAGGTGGCCAAGATGTCAAAGATGTCAAAGGTGACCTAAATCATCAACGGATCTACATTTTAATTTTGCCTTAAATGTGGAAGTTGAAATTTTCCTTTCGACGATGGAAAGAAACTTGCTAATATTGAAACAATTTTTTTAAAGAGACATTTTGAAGTATGACACTGCTATATAATAATAATAATAATAATAATAATAATAATAATAATAATAATATTATTATTATTATTATTATTATTATTATTATTATTATTATTATTATTAAAAAACGTGCACGTATAACGCAGTGAGTCTGTGAATTATTTTACCCAGCAATGTTTTCCGTCACAAACGCTGCATTGAACATTTTCATCTGATGAACATTTAATGAATAAGTGAAACAATGTACGAATATGAGTAAATGTTTTAGATGTAAATTTTGAAATTACTGTTTCATTTCTCGACATATCCGCATTGCTCGTTTATACATTTTCCCCACAGAGCAACAAGTTTCTCAATGCCAGCTGCGAGAAAAACGACGCCGACTGCCGCTCGAGCCACTGACTAACGGTCTTTTGTGCCTCCGCATCTGAGGCAAATATTTCTGGCCGCCCAACATTTTTTCATGGGACCAAAAAGATGGTGGTCACTGGGGTTAAGTCATGTCTATATGGAGGATGTTGTAACATCTTTTAACCCCAGATTGCTAACACTTTACACTGTCTGACGTGCAGTATGCGGTCGAGCGGTGCCATGCAGAAGAATGACTCGTAGTGACAGCAGCCCTGTGGCGTCATCACTATGAACTTTGTCGAGGTTGTTCCAAATAAAATTTTCTTCAAAACATATATTTTCGGATTTCTTTCATTGTAAAAACTAACTATAAACTGCAGAGTTTTGTAACCAATTTATGGGACGACCTGCACAACTTCTTCGATCTTGGCTACGCCGACGACGTTGCCATAATGGAGACATCTGTTGCGAACCTTAAAATGCAACATCACTTGATCAACTAGAGTCAAGAGCCTTCCAATCAGGACTACACGTGTTCCGGACAAAAACGAAATTGCAGCAGTGATTTTAACAAGGACTGACTCCATGGACAAGTACAAGAACAGACCCCAAAGGGCGATGATACGGACGAGGACCGACCCCAAGGACAAGGACCGAACCTCCAAGCACAAGGACCATGATAAAATAAGCTCGCGTAGAATTAACAACAAGGAACAATAGGTTGGGGTTTAAAACAGCAACGCTAGAAAATTCATCTGGAAAAATAGAAAAATTTGTTTATAAATAAAATGAATAAATTTGTAAATAAATTCGAACGATGTCGCAATAAGTCCCAGAAGAGAACGCAAATGAAAGTGATTTGCTTCACATTATAACGTTTAAACTGATTCATTCAAAAGGAGGTCTGAATGGAGCTGGTCTAACACAATGGACCACTTAACTTTTATTCTGGCGCCATCTGGCGAATTTCGTCAAATCTAATATGAACTGGAAGTTCTAGAGCTAATGCAATAGAAATGCACAGTTGCTTTAAATTAGACGAATAAATGGCGATGATGAAAACAAAATAAAAGCAAAAATATAATTCTGAGATCTGTTGAATAAACTAATTTAAATGGCGCTGGAATAAGTGATTAACGTTCGCGTTCCAAAAACACCTTTAATACATGTCGTAGTTAAGTTATAAGTAGGCGAAACTCGATTAACCGCCATGTACATCTGCAGCACCGTCGATTAACAGTAGAAATGAAATGGCTTTTTAAAAAAACGGTTCACGCAAAATGTGCGAACAGAAAAAGTTGAAAACGACATTATTGTTTATTGAAATCACACATCAAAGCAACGAAAACATCATACGCATGTCATCTCGTTCTCTTTCTCTGTTCCGCATTCGAGTCTTTGAAACAGATTCAATAATTATTCTGTCTTGAGAATTATCAAAGACATTAATTGGATGTTTAAAGAGAAACTTATAGTGAGAAAGATTCTTGGATTTGTAAAAGTAGCGTAATTCAAAGACTCAAACATAAAAGTTTCTGGTAAAAGCTCATATAAATAATAATAATAATTATGCACTTCTATAGCACCATTTCTAATACTCAAGGGTATCAATCGATGGTACTTCAAATCCATCCGCAAAAGACCAGGTCATTCCAGAGATCAGTCAGAGGGAAACAGCAAGACAGACTATGGAGGAAATGCTATTTGGAAGAGATGTGTTTTAAGTCTGGATATAAAAATACTCAATGAATTGGAAGATCTGACAACCAGAGGGAGAGAGTTCAAGATTTTTGGCCCAGAAATATAAAAAGTTCGCTTACCAATTTCAATGTTTGTTTTAGGTGCATTTAACAATGAATCAGAAAACCTTGTTGAATAACAATGGTTTAACAATGAATGGTTCAATATATATATATTATATATATATATAATATATGTATTTCCACAAGGGGTTTATATAACTTTGAAAAAAAATCTTGACAAGCAAAAAAGGTCATGATTATTTGTAAATGTTTCAAAACCGCGTCCAAAAATAAAAATGCATGAAAACACGGGTAAAAAAGTCAAAGGCAGGGGTTTTAACAACCCCTTGGCTCGCTTAATATAATAAATAATGATTATTTGTAAAGTTTGCGAACAATCTTGAATAAATTAAGTTTTTACATTACAATACAGTCTTTTGAGTTAGTTTGACTCGGAAGACGATAGCTGCTCTGAATATCGGACGCCGGTGTCAGCGAACAGCCTGCACTCCTGGCAGGATGACGATGACTTTGAGTTTCTGGTATAGGCCTATATGACTGTGTAGTATCTGGAGCCCTTAATGCATATCCTCGAGCGTCATTATTTCGTGGCAACGGGAAGACATCATTAGAAATATGTCCATGATAAGATACATTGGACACCTGGCCTTCGGGAAGGCAGCGTCCCTGTTGATAAGGACTGCTTAACCCAGGCGAATAGTGATATTGAGAAGCCATTGAAGATGAGACATCGAACGAAGCAGAAGTAGCGAGAGGTCGTTCAAAGTATTCAATAAGAAATTCTGGATAGCATTGATGGCTATCGGTGATGACATACACGTTGGGACTGCTTATACTGTCGACGCGTGTGTCGTATGAAGCTGAGTAAGGATTGTTAGCGTCCATCGGCAGAGGTCCTCTGTGGTCAGTCATTCTTCCAACCACAATTCTGACGTAGAACATACATCGGAGTCCTCCGCTAGATGGCCGCGTGTAGCAGTGGCTGTAATTGACGCTCTGGCGAAATACAATCCTCCGCCCATCGCTGATCCGTGCTGACCTTGCATCCGAAGGTCAAAACCCAGAGTCCAGATCGCCCTTGCCGTCGTTTCCTCCGGAGTTCCGTGAAAGACGTCGATTTCCATCTGCGGTCCACTGCGCTTCTCCAGTTCCCACTTTTTTCTGAAGATTTCATCAACAGATTTTTATGAGATTTATGCAGATATTCGCAAAAACCATTGATGAATTAAATGATTTAGGTTGAACTCGAAAAGACGAAAAATTGGTTTACTTTTGACGGAGAGGTTACAGTGTCTAGATAACGAAAGGACAAATTTAGGCAGAAGACATAAAGACTAGGTTGATTGGTGTTAATCATAAGTATATAAATAAGTAAAATCTCGTGAATTTCTATAGCATGCGCCATAAGTGGGAATGGGGAAGCAGCAAGACAGACGACTATGAAAACACTCTGTTAAAATACAGAATACGCGTGAGAATCATGAAAAACCGATAAGAAAATTTGATAAGTTTTCGTATACCTGCAACATTTCTCCAAAGTTCAATATTTAGACCCAATGTTACCTCAATTTTTCTGCTTCGGCAGGAAACTCCTTAAAAACCACCAGACTTCTTGGTTCGGAGCAGAATAAATTCGTCTGTATTAGTGACGGTGTCCCTGTTCAGAGATGTCCATGGATTGGGTTAACCCATGGGTTGGATTTGGTTAGATTGGGTTGGATCAGACTTTTCCATATTAATGGTGGGTTGGGTTGGGTCAGAGAAGAAGTCATGGTTTAAGAAACTGTAATGTATTACAGTTGTTGGGTTGGGTTGAGTAAACCTATTATCGGCATGGGTTGGGTTGGGTTGAGATTTGATGGGTTGGGTTGGATTGGGTTCTAAAAAATGGACCCATGGACATCTATTGACCCTGTTTACTTACCTCTGGAACTTTTTCCACAGTTCCAGGTTTTCTATTCGATGAATTCTTTCTATAGAAAATCGTTCCTCTCTCAGACTGGAAAAGAATCGTTCTCGAATGAGGCGATATTCGGCGTCCTCTGGACGAAGTGAAACCAGTTCCGTCAGTCGTTTGTCCATCGGAGCCCAGCCACGAGGAAGGTCGACGACCACGCTGAACTCTTCCTCCAGAAATTGTCTGAAATTCAGAGCCTATAGTTTGCCACATGCAATTTTAGCGATAGTAAATTAAGTACTTAAGTAAAATCTTGTGAATTTATGTAGCGCTTCGATAAGGGGCGTTCCACGTCGAGGATGACTGGGGATGCATCACCACGTTGGGGATGACTGAGCTGATGCATCCCCACCGGGAGCGCTTTAGTTTGTGCTTTTATGCTTGTTTTTTTCACGGTTTACCGGGTCCGAACCGCGCTATCCTTGAGTGCATGTAAAACAGAGCTGATGACCTTTTTAGCTTGTCAGCTTTTTCCGGCAAGGTTTATTTCGTTAGTTACTGGTCAAAATGACCTGTTTTGCTTGTCAACCTCGTTTTCGGGATTTAATTGCATCCCCACCAACTTCCTAGAAATTCATTGCATCTCCACACCAAGAATTCTTGGAACCACCACTGGCTTCGAGTACCGTATACTACGGCAATAGCTGCTTATTCTAGGATTATAGCTATATTGAAAGCGAGATTGAGTTTATTTCAACGTGTTACATTTCATGCTGTTTCTACCAGAGTAATTGGCAACTGGCGTTATTTTCTTGCACGCTAAATGGGCATTAAAAGTGCGAAGGTAAGAAGTCATTCTGCCCACACAGTTGGCTGTGTTAGCAATGTTGACAGGCCCAGTTACTTGCAAAGATATTCTAAATTGTGCAGATACCACACGTCAACTGTGTAGGCCTACGTTGTTGTAGCGAGATCGCTCTATTTGGGGGTCGGCCTGCAGTATAAGGCTCCCACTAGGTCTATGACATCTCTGAGTAAGGGAATAATGAATTTCAACCTTCGCATTTGACATATACTAGAAATTAACTCATCTAATCCGGTCCTCTTGGAAGGCGCTGGAGCAAACAGAGAGAAGAAATATTGCATATGAGTTTAGTTTGCGGTCAGATATTATACCTCATACAATATTACATTTTTGAGGTTACTTTTTCGGGATTGTCGATCCCTTTAGTAGCCTTATTTCTTCCCGTCATTCAAGTATTAAGTTTTTATGTCTATATACTAGTTAAGAATAAAGTTCTACATGTTTATCTTTTATAACTTTAAATTGAATTTTGATCTAGCTGTATAGATGCCAAATACTAAGTTAGCCTGCAATAGTGTTGAAGTCGAGCACATATTTGAAGTGGAATAAACCCCAATTAAAGAGGAGGATTTAGTGCAAAAGTAATCTCGAATTAAAGTGTGGAACCCTGTTTATGAAATTACTAGTAACTTTCCACTGCATCTAGTCCCACTTGGTTATCTCGTTGGAGTTCAATCTATACCTATCCACAACGTAAACAGATATGGAGTGGTTTTTGTAGGGAGGGCTAGAATTCCTGGTTACTGTTTACGCACTGAATGGGGATTATTCGGGGATCTGCCAATCACCCCACTGGTCCAAATTTCATCTCTACGTACAATGCTTTGGTCAAATAATTGTTCAAGTATACCATTACGATAATGGATTTCAAATAGGCCTTTTTTGATTGAAACAAACAAAATAATGACTGGTAAAGTAGATGTGCCTTACGATCGATTCTTTACATGGCATACTGTAGCAGCACAAGAGGCCACAAATGCAAATTGTTTAAGCTAAGCAGAGGGCGGGTCAGAGAGAGACACAAATTTTTTTAGTGCAAGGGTTGTGAACAAATGGAATAGATTTGGACGAGGTGGGAGTGACAGTTGAAACAGTGAACGGATTCAAAGGCTATCTCGGAAAACTAGGTTATTGAATGTGGAGAGTTACAACAGTGGTTTTCACACAGGCTTACTTAGCCTCCTAAATCACATTAAATCACATTAAATCACATTAAATCACATTATTATTATTATTATTATTATTATTATTATTATTATTATTATTATTATTATTATTATTATTATTATTATTATTATTATTATTATTATTATTATTATTATTATTATTATTATTATTATTATTATTATTAGGCATACGTTAAATCATGTTGTCTTGTCTCAGAAGATGCCAAGCACGGACGACGGCGAATTGGAATTCGAGCCTTTGTGTCGATTGCGATCAGTTCCATTTTACCGAAATCCAACTGATATTTCCAATTTTCGATTTCAAAGTAGCAGACGTGCATCGGGTCGTGAAGATATTTAGCCTCCATGACATGCTGAGAAGGCGGCTTTCCGTCCTGTTAAAATCATCGTTAAGATTACCGTTTGAAAGGTAGCTGTTTCAAATTTGAAACTTAGGTCAGGAAAATATAAGACAGCATTTCAAATGGAAACCACATCAATGTAGGAAACTAGAAAGCATCTCCGTTGTCGAAATATATGTGAGCAAAAGTCGCTTCACAATCATTAAGGACTTCGTGTAAGCATAAATTGCGCTAATGTCGAATGCATGGGATGTGTAAGAACGCTTTGTAAATTATAAGAATAGAGGCACTACATTCACTTAACGATGTCCGTATTACATGATTTGTATTAAAATAGCAAAGCTTTACAGAGCTGCACGTTGCAATGATCTTTTATTCTTTACATTACAAAGGGGCAACGATGCTTGACATCAATGGCGAGATTATTCTCTGGAATGCGCTTGAAGCATAGGCCACGGCCAGCTGGATGAGAAGTCTACGGCCGTGTGTAGTCTCAGTAAGGACTCCGGTGGGTGAGGGGGGGTGATGCTCTTTTTTCAGGTTTTCTCATCTAGCTGGTCGTGCATAGGCACAGAGATGTCCATGGGTCCAATTTTTAGAATCCAATCCAACCCAACCCAACCCAACCCATGCCAATAATACAGTAGGTTTACTTGACCCAACCCAACTCACTGTAATACATTGCAGTTTCTTAAACCATGACTTATTTTCTGACCCAACCCAACCCAACCTACCATTAATATGGAAAAGTCTGACCCAACCAAAATGTTCGATCTAAGCTGTGCGCATGCGTGCGCGCACAGAGGTCGCAAAGCAAGCGCACAGAGGCAAACATTGAGCGCACAAATTTTTGAAATTATTTTCCATTGCTTTCATATCACACACGTAAGCCTACTTACTGATAAAGATTGACGCTTTGTTGTGAACTTGCAAAGGCTCCAACAATTAATAACTTGTGGTCTAGACCATGGGCAAAAATGTATTTTCTTTAATGATTTGTGCAAGGCACGCAGCTCCGAATATCGATACAATTAAAAGTAAAACTGACAGAAAGTCAGCGATAGAAATGTCTTAAAATAGAGATTTGAATATGTTGAAGAACAAGAGAAGGAATCAACTAGAGTTTCCTAAACATTTTGGAACTGCGGCCAACTTCAGCGGTTTTGTAATGTGCTGTGCGCGACCCTAATCATAGCATGCAATGTGTTTTTAAAATGCATTACGCCATCTGGCGAACGTTGGTTGAAAGGAACCTTCTGTGTTTTGAATAAATGGCAAAACAAAAGCTCTGATTCAATTCTAATGAAAATATGACAAATATATTAGGCAGAATTATTCATATTTTTGTCAAATAAAACAAAATGAGATAAATAGATATTGAAATTTCTTGAAAATTATCTTCTCTAAACTTTTGACGGGAACATACCTTTGTTAAGCGTGTTAAAAATCCTATGAGTACGGCAAAATCGCTTAACCTGCAGGTTGGCTTTGTTTTCCATATAATTGTCTCTTATTATTGGAGTTTCAGGGCAAAATGGTCGGAATACGCATTCCTTGCCTAATTGCGAAATAAAATTAATTTCTAAAAATACTATAGACCAGGGTTTCCTAAACTTTTTGTAGGCCTAACTGTGGGACTCACTTCAGATGCTTTGTAACATGCGGCGACCCTATTAACTTATTGTCATCTAAAATACGATAAAACACTAATACGTTTAATACAAGCTCTATATGGAGGATTGCAGTCATATAAATCTCTTTAGACCTAAGCCTACTTGCAACTTTCAAGGCTTGTATCATTGTGGTATTGGTTAGAAAATGACACTTGAATTTAATTTTGCGCTGGCCCGCGACCCACTAAACTGAGCCCTGCGACCCAATTCTGGTAAACACTGAATTAGAGGAATACCATCATCTTCTTGGATGAAGCGTAAATGACCTGGATCGAATTGGCACATAGTAAGGATCAAAGAGAAACTACAGGCAATGATAAATTGATAACCATAACCCTGTGCAAATTTGTAATGCTTGATTTGTGATGCTTGACGTTTTTAACTAACTAATATCTTATATCGTCAAACCACGTGCACATTCTTAGTCGTAAATTTCTATTAGGGTTCTAGCCTCGAGCCTCACCTTTTGGGAGGCTACCATAGGAATGGGGAAGGTATAGGGTTTGCACCCCCCACCACCGCTTTTTAATCCAAGTTTGCGCCAATGCATGTGTATATTATATTCTAAAATGGTGGGAAAATTGCAAAAAATTGGATCATTGACCGATAGCAGTGTTCTGAGACGTATTAACTTTCTAGCAAATAAATAATGAAGAATATTTTAAAATTCTGGCCACGCACAAAAGTTGACTTTCCATGTAAAATTTTGCACACAAGAAATTTCTGCGCATACAAACTAGAAAAAAATTGAGGGAACATTGGACCCGACCCAACACAACCCAACCCATGGGGGTTAACCCAACCCATGGACATCTCTGCATAGGCACGCTTGCGACGAAACACTCCACGACACTCTTCATGAAATGCCTCAAACCCTATTTTGTTTTCCCATTCAAGATAATCGTATAGTGGAAGCTTGTCCAGAAAAAAACTCTATAAAGGCCAAATGGTTTGTTGCACTATATTATATTACAAACAACTAAATCCCTTCACAGTTGTTTAAATGAAATAAGAGTAGCAAGCTAGAAAGTAATTAAATTAAAACATACTTAATGATCGACAGAATTAAGCGATTGACAGACGTGATCACCTGTCCAAATGCAATCCATTGGCTCGGGGGCTGCCACCAGTACCACTGCCACCTGGTGGCGTCTTTCCTATCTCTGCAGAGCGTACGAGATGGAGTGGTGAGACGCTGAACATCTCCAATTTCGCACTTCATCGAAATAAAGTCGACAACCACAGTCTGGACGACAGTAATACCACGATGACATAAAACGCTGATAGTTATTATTGTAGAGTTATGCAAAACAGAATTGCAAGAGAGATGGAAAGAAACTCGCTACTATAGTTCAATTCAATTAACTAAGGTAAACAGTTTCGGAAGCTTGTTAGCAATCTATCATATTGAAGTGATCAGAAGAGCTGATTAATAATGTTCAATGAAAAAGTATATAGTATGTATATATATATATATATATATATATATATATTTTATTATATATAAATATATATTATATATAAATGAAAACTAATTTTAATTTAATTTAATTTGTCCTCGAAATTCAAATTTTATAGATTTAAACAAATTCGGGATCATTAAAAAATTTATGATTCACGTCAAACAGTGTTTATTCTAGGCCTTCTCTGGGGAATTTCCCCAAATTTTGAAATTTTGGCAAGTAGTATGACATTCTCAATGCATGTTCCCCCCTCCAAATTTTAAACTCCTCCCAATGTCTAGGCGGCTAGAATAGCCACACGCGTCAAATAAGGAAAACTATTGTGCAAACTTCCTCTTAAGTAAACATTTTCGAAAGCTTCGCGTAGATCAATGAAAACCAAAGTGGGTTAAGTGAGCTAATCAATGCTTAAGTTGATAAGTAAGCTGATAGATTTGAATGATTTCGTTACTGACACTCACTCTTCCGCCTACTTCTCCCCAGAACTTGTGCGAATCAGGAACACAATATTCTGCTTCAATCAAGTGGCTATTTTCGAAATCAATCCAGCGATCGTTGACCTTCACTCTCCACAGAAACGGAGTGTCCTTTCCATGTCGTTCTGTACAGCCATCTGTGCGATCACACTTGTGTATTTCGAAACTGTTGCTACCTTTATAAAGCTGAATAAGATCATATTTAGGAGGTACATTTTGCGTTTCTTTAACAGCACAATTCTTCAATTGTCCGAAATTATCGCCAACAATCGTGTTACTGGCAGGTGTTTCCGCTGCTGATTTTGTTTCATTTTCCGTATGTTTTGGAGTTTTTCTCGGTTTCTTGCATGTTTTCTTTTTGACGCCCGTCTTTGCGTTGTTTGCCCTCAAAGATTCGTCGTTGTGGAGTGATCCAGTCTGAAATCCGACGATCATTCTCGATAGTAATCTTTCTTTGAAGTTGTCCATTCCGTGCAATCGTAAAATCCTCTTGTTGTGGTCGGTGCAAAGGTCATGACCTTCGATGCAACTGGCCCCGGGTATCAGGCACCTGTTGTTTACGAAAGAATTGCAGACGTGCAGATTGAAACACGTGTCTGGATTTGGGCACAGTCCAGACCCGTTATGGTCTCTGCACACCTGCAAATTCGAGCTGCGAATTATCGCTAGTTTCTGCTCAGCGCTGAATATCTGGACTCCGCAGTCGGGAAATATTCTGCTGTTGTGCGACGATTCGACGTCGTGTTCAAAAGGACAGTTTCCGTCGAAGCACGAACCGGTCAGAAAGTCCCGGCAGAGGTGCAGATAGCTGCAGGCGGCTCTAGTGCAGCCCCTCGGCGGTCTGTAGTCGGTGCAGAGCCTCAATCGCTTAAAGTAGACCTTCACGGAGGAATCGTCCAGGTCCGAATGACTGGCCGAAATGAGGATTTTTCGACAGTTTTCGAGAGAGCGGAAAATCGTTTCTGGCGAAAGAGTGCAAGGAAAAATCCCAGTCTCATTCCTGACGTCATAGAACGAACAAGTTTCGCAGCCCTGGTTGACCAGAAAGTTGATCACCAGATTCTCGTCCACGTCGTAGTCGGGTTCTAAATTAGAAAATCCAGATGCACTCGAACTATTGGCACGCCCGCTTAAAGTCTGCTGACAAAGCATTTTCGAACTTCCTGGCACTTTCTTCACGTCACCGACCGAAGCTTCCTGTGTGTTTACATCATCCTCGTGGCCAAGCGCATTAATGGTTATTCTTCGAAAGGCTTCTTCGAACCCGCTCGGAGCTTTCGTCACCCGGGCGTTTTCCTTCGACACATGGTAATCGTTTTCGTGAACTTGCTTTGATGTTCCAAACTGTATAGTTTCCTGATTGCCTCGTTGTTCGGGTCTCAAAGCACAACTTGGAGAATTTGGTTTCATGTCCGAGTCACCGCCACAGCTAATATCAGTCTCCGCATCAGAGGCATCGCTGTTACAACCACTGGAATTCGAATCAACATCGTCGCTTGAAGTCACGGTTGCTTGTAAATTAGACGAACGTGCATGCATTTTGTTTGTGGATTTTCGCATTCTCAGACCAGTTTTGTATCCTCTGTTGATCCTCCCGTGCATTCTCGTGCCTCTGCGGTCTCTCTGCTTGACCGTCTGCTGAGATCTGTAGACGACCGACATCCCTGCGCTGTTTATTATCTGACATTCTTCTTCAACGTCTTCCCAGAGACTGGCGCCCGACTGACTTGCAGCGTCAAATCCTCCTCGGTGCCAGCATCACCGTCCGGAACAAAGATTTCCACCTGATCCAGTTCCGTCTGATAATTATTATCACTTGCCTCCATCACCGGACTATAGCCTTCTCTCTGTTCCCTTGGCAACTCTGGATTGGTCGTCACGGCGACGCGGTGTAGCGTTTCTTGCGGATTCCGTTTATCCTCTATGAAATCTCCGACTTTCTGAGTCAGATAGCTGACGAGAGACGACGTCAAACCGTGCGCAATAGACGAAGTGATCTGCGAAAATGCCGACTGAAAGCCACCTCCGGTCTCTCTTCCTGCTCTGTCGTTCTGTCGATACACGTATACCGCTGCCGTCGACGGTGCAGCTCCCCTTCTCCGTCTCCTTTGACCCGCTCCTCCTCTTCCTCTTCCTCTTCCTCGTCCTGCTCCTCCTTGTCCTCTTCGCGTTGTGTTTGCCGTTTGAGGAATCGACGATACGACAGGACCTCTATCATTCGCCGTTCTGCCAACAGTGCCACCAACAACCGAAGGGCTACAGTTGAGTGGGACGTGCGTTCCCGAAGCGTTAGCTCCGCCTCCTCCTCCTCTTCCTCCTCTTCCTCCTCCCCTTCCTCCCCTTACTCCTCTTCCTCCCCTTCCTCCTCTTTTTCCTCCTTCTGTTTTGTGTATGGTCTGATGGGGCATCTTCTCCGGCCTCTGAGCAGGAGCTTCCAGGCCCACGGCGGAGGCCTTCGCTGCTCGGGCCACTGGCTGCTCCTTCGGCGGTGAAACGAAACCGCAGCTAGCACCTCTTGGCCGTTGGGTCTGTTTTGACTCCCTCCACTCGTTCACTGCCACGTTTCTTTGGACTCCTGCTTGATGGATTGATGCACCAGTTGAAGAGATTCTGTTGGGTGCTGTACTACCCGTACCCGTGCAGCTCGAAGTACTATTTCTCACCTGCGGTCCTTGACCAGTATTCTTCCGTACTTGTGGCTGAACGAGTGTCGTCCTCTGCGTACCAAGTGCTCCTGGACCAGCAGTACCAGTACCAGAATGATTCTGCAGCAACAGGTTTAGATTCTGTGCGCGATTCGAATTGCCTTTCTCCTGCAGAGGACCATTTTGCGGGGATTTGTGTGCGTGACTTCCCGATGGCGTGCTAGCGTTCTGTCCCTTGCGTGCGTCGCCCTGAGGTCGTATTGTCTGACCCTGTGCTGGTTTAGACCTACTTTGTGGCTTCGTCTGTTTGGATGAATTATTTCCCTTTGCCTTTGCTGAAGAGATCGAAGGAGATTGCTTCTTGTTCTGTTTGTTTGGATTGCGTTCCGCCATTCTGTCCAATTATCCAAACAATTCTGTGCTATCGAATGGCAGGGAATCTACAATTTACAAACGAAAATTCAATAATTCTAACGACATATTATTGAGAAACGACATGGTCGACATCTGACCAAATTACCATAAAGATCATTGCATTTCATATTTTCAAAATACTATATTAGCAATATTTCTTTGCAGGCATTCTTACATCACAACACTACCGCAGATTTTAATTTCCCTACGATTCCGCAGTGCTGCGAGTTTAAGAAGGAAATCGGCTAATCTTGTAAATTCATACATTTTCACGAAATCTACCATTCATCTGGCATTTAGAGTTGTAGAAAAAGCGCTTGGTTTCAATAAATTCCTAAAAGTTCTCCTCAGAGTCTAAATTACGCGTCTCATGGACACGGAGGCGTCGCGAGCCTTTCTGCCTTCCTGAGGAACCTTATCATGTGCCGCGCCTCTCAATGAACACATATCAGCATATAACAGAGGTCTAGAAGGGAGCTTTTGCAGGTGCTACTGAGGTCAGTTTTCCCAGTATATAAAATATATAATCCATGTGAGAAAACACTATCTTCCAAAAAAGCTGTTGGGATCGATTTTGGTGCATCCCCTCTGCGCCCGGGGGCGGTTGTCCTGATCCCTCCCTCCCGTCGCCACTCCACTCAAGTTATGTAACAACATTACAGGCCTACTCGCTCGCCGCCGCCCCCCCCCCTTAGACCGCGCCGCCGTGAGGCACTTACTTCACTTGCCTCATGGCCAAGACGCACCTGCATATAGACATACAGTGTAGACTTGTTATCAATGTTGAATTTGTCGGGGTCTAGGTTTAAACGTCTCCCACTGGTTGAAGAGGAATGAAGGAGTCCGAGGAGACAGGAGTGAGAATTTTGGTTTCAGCCGTTGGAGATTCTTGGCTGTCAGCAGTTCAACCAGGGGCCTAGCGACGGGGGAAGAAGTCTTTATATATACACCCCAAAATCAGTATGCATATAGTACAGTAGGCTATATATAACATATATACATATGTATAGCATATGTAATATATATATAATATAATATATAATAAATGAAAAAAATAAAAATGAATAAATGATTAAATGAATATATATATATATATATATATATATATATATATATATATATATATATAGCATTATACATCCCCTCCAAATTTAAACCTCTCCAAATCAAATTCCTAGCTACACCTCTGAGTTTAATCCCCGCTTTTATAAAATAATAACCTCTCAATATGTGTGCTTATCAAGATCAATATTTTCGGCCTATGGCCTACATTAATAAATTCTAGCCATATACGATTATTAGACCCATTGACTTAAGCTTATCAAGATCCCCGGCTAAAAGGCGTTTCAATCAAAGTACACTGCCTATAGAAATTAGATAAATGTTCTGACCAATAAGATGTTGCAAAGAAGGCATATACATTTACTTCAGCAAGCGCTCAACTAACTGTACAAGTCATGGCAACAGCCTGTAGACCAGTGTCTCGCAAACTTTTTACCTCGCGGCACACTAAACAGAACAAATTTTTTTCACGGCACATTCTTCATAAAATTACAAAACCAACCAACAATTTATTAAATTGAGTGTTCTTTATTAAGGAACTGCCGGGTCTGCAGTCACATATAATGATATGTAGATGTAACAAACGCGAAAGTAACGTTCATAGACTGTAGATTCTCGCCGTTGTTTTCCTTAGTGTCGTTTTCACCTTGCATTTTCTCAGATCTTGCCAAAAATTTATCCATTTCAAATTTCATAGGGCTAAATCTCGGTAAAAGCATCAAATTCAACTGTTACTATACTTATAGTTACCCTACTATTGCAACATCTCAACACATGCAATGTAATAATTTCAAAACGGTAATTGGGTCAAATGTATCCTTGCGCGCTCAGACGCTGTTGTTTTTACATTGTAAAGGTCGCAAGGACGGTGACGTCAACGAAAGACGTTAATTTCTGGCAGTTGTATCGTTGCGCGCGCAACGTTATATAAAAAAATGGATGTCCGATATATTGTATTGTAGGCTGTGCCGCAGGCTGGTGTGAGGTTCTATATATGACGCCATTTTTACACTTGCTCATCCGGCAAAATTTTTAGGAAGGGAACAAAAAAATTAAAATAATAGTAAAATTCTGAAATTCTTTCACGGCACAGCTGGAATCTCTAGCGGCACACTAGTGTGCCGCGGCACACAGTTTGCGAGACACTGCTGTAGACAGACAGGAGCTGGTACACAGTAATATTAGTCTCATAATGATGTTTCATTTTTTAAGAAATGCCATGTCATCTTATTTTAGGCCAATCATTCACAACACATTTTCAAAACATATTATGCAATTACTTTCAAATACATTCAACTTAAATTTTACCAGATAAAGCACGATTTTATAAAATATCGTGTCAGAATGACTGTTTGTCAACCGTAGAAGCGTATATGATACTTGTTAGAGGAATTATGTCAATTGTGTAATGGGCTGCCCATTAATTACGTCAACAAAATAAAAGGGAGGGTTTGAAAAGGTTTGACAGTTGTTGTCAGGGGAAGGGGGTCAAGAGAAGTTGACGCCAACTATTTCCTTTTTACAGATGACAAAAAATAGGAAATTTCATGGAATACTAGTTATTACAACAGAATAAAGTCTGACAAGTAAGAAAATGTCATCATCACCACCACATTATGACACTTGATGAACAAAAGAAAGGGTAAAAGGTCATCACCGCAAAAATAATAACCTAAAATTTTCTGGGAGACCCGTCACTGATCTTAATGGAGGTCAACATTTTTTGACATAATTGTAGGGTCACTGAAAGCTGACAGTTGTTGACAAGAGGAAGTGGGTCAAAAATTGCCCCCAAAAATTGTTGACGTAATTAATGGACAACCCCTAGCGATCTGATGTTGCTAAAAACGGTGTTCTTGAGTTTCTACATGGTGTAGCACATAGGTTACCGTCAAATGGACTATATTGACGGGAATTTGACGCAATTAACTTCCATATGGTTTCGTCATTTATTGACTTTCATGCAGAGTTCCTTCGGGGGTTCCCGGGGCCCTGGAGACGAGCCCTTCTCCCCATCTCTCCACGACCCCTCCTTGATCCCAGGGCCTCCGAGAGGGAGGGGCAGGGGGGCAAATGCACAGGGGCCCGGCGGTCTCGAGGGGGCCTGGGCCGATGATGAATATGCATAATTAACAATAATAACAATAAAGAAAGGGGGCCCGGCGAGTAAAAGGAGGCCCGGACCTGAGGACATCAAAAGCATAAAAATGAACAGTGTGAACAGGGGTGTCATTTGGGAGAGGGGCAGGCGGCCCTGCAAGGAAAATGAAGAAATAATGTATTAAGTGAACAAATAAATGTGAAATGTGCAAGAAATCGCCAAAATTGTCCAAAATTTGCCGGGAAATGTAAAAAATTTTCAAATTTGCCAAAATTGGTCCAAAAATTACCCAAAATTTGCCTATTATTGCCCAAAATTTGCCCATAATTTGGCAAAATTTGGCCAAGTCTGGCCAAAAAATTTTCTCACCTCCAAGAAAAGTGTGAAATGACGCTACTGAGTGTGAAAAAGAACGACAAGAAAAAAGGTCATCACTAGTTTTCGAGAGTTGCAACATAACATCGTGTCGGTTAATTTAGGTTAAACCTATGACAAGCATAAAATGGGTTGTCAGCAATTTTTTAAAAAAATTTCGGGGCCCGCCGGCCGTTCTGAACAGGGGCCCGGAATTTCTCTCGGCGGGCCTGCTTGACCCTAACTCGTTTATCGTTGTCCGGTCATCCATCTTGCCAGTAATCGCGATATATATATATATATATATATATATATATATATATATATATATATATATATATATATATATACTTTTCATTATCATTCTGGATGTAATTTTTAGAATAGCAATTGGAGATCTGGACATAGGCATAAAATGTAGTGGAGAAAAATTAAACAATCTAAAATTTGCAGACGATGTCAGCCTGATAGCAGACAACAAATCAGATCTTCAAACACTGACCAATGAAGTCACTCTAACAAGCAAAAGATTTGGACTAACTATCAACCCAAAGAAAACGAAAACCATGGCAGTCAGCAGAAAGGGAAAAGCTCAAATCAAAATAGCATTAGATAACACAACAATAGAACAAGTCGAAAGTTTCACCTATGTTGGAGGAGAAATTGTCAGTAATGGAAGTCATCAAGAAGACATAAAACAAAAAATCGCCAAAGGACTGCAAACGATGGGTAGATTGCGAAAAATCTGGAGCAGCAAGGCCATAAACATAAACACAAAAGTCACAATATACAACACCATAGTAGTCCCACAAATTATATATGGAGCAGAAACATGGAGCATGAAAGAAACAGACGAAAGGAGACTACTGGTGGCCGAAATGACATGCTTACGGAGAATCCTGGGAGTAACTCGACTACAAAAAAATAAGAAACGAAGACATCAGACAACGTCTCAACATGAAGGATACAGTAATCGACAAAATTAGAAGACAAAGACTAAAATGGTATGGGCATGTCAACAGAATGGATGAAAGGAGACTACCATACAAGGCACTCTACACTCAAATAGAAGGAAACAAAGGAAGAGGAAGACCCAGGAAAAAGTGGATGGACAACATCAGAGAAGACGTGAACATGAAAGGAATTACAATAGTAGAAGGAAGACGATTGACAGAAGATAGAACTTCTTGGAAACATTTTGTGTCTAGCTATGGCCGCTGATGAGTTGGCAGAAAGCAAAGATGATGATGATATATATATAGTAATCGCGATATTTACCAGGACAAACAGACACAACGAGACGCTGACCTAGTTTAAGCCAAGCAAGGCTCCTCCGCTAAAGCTAAGTAAGGCTTCTCTGCTTAGAGCTTTCATCTTCACACAGCAAATTCGACATTAAATGGGAGCGTAATAAATTCAACGTTATCATCAAAATGATCTTTAATGATACCAGTTCTTCATTACACTTCGGTAGCATACCGTGTTATCATCGATGGTGCAGAAAGCAAAACGGAGCTGGCGTTTCAGTCGAAATAGCGAAGTTCAAACGCTGGTAACTTATACGGCGATCGAGTACGCAGACGATCTAGTCTGTATCTGGGCGCTGCGTTGCATCTCCAGCCGGTATCGACGGGTTCAGCTGCTGGGCTACAACCGGTCTATTTCCCCACTGATGCGCCGCTGGCTAAAGAGCACTTTCGGTTTCGTTTTCCCGATGCCGTCTTCGATTGCGGCAAAAGGATCGTTCTCGGTATGCAGCTGTACGTGATAGGCTAATGCTCTTAGCGTGATTTAAAGTGGCTTAGGAGACATTACTGCCTGTGTGAAAGCCACTAGGGCAGAGGCGTCATTGGGGGGGGGGAGGTTGGGGGGGGGCCACGGCACCCCGCGCTATGAGTATTAATTTATAAATGTATTAATGTGCAAAAAATTGCAAAAATTGCCAAAAAATATCAAAAAAAATTGCAAATTTTCCAACATTGGCCCTAAAATTTGCAAAATTGCTCAAAATTTGTCAAAAATTTGCCAAAAATTGCCAAAAAGTGCCTAAAATTTGCCAAAATTTGCCCAAAATTTGTCAAAAATTTGCAAACAAATTTTCTCGCCCCCCCCCAAGAAAAGTGTGAAATGACGCCACTGCACTAGGGGCGCTAACGGGGCTTGAACCTCGCTCCGTCAGCCTACCGCTCCCACTCTGCCATCTTCCGTATATATAGGCTTTTGAAGTCACTGAACGATTCTTACTCGATTGTGTTGAACTTGATGGTGAATATGATAGTGGCGCCATAGAAGTTTATTTATTGATTGGTTGGTTGGTTGGTAAGTAATGCGTTTGTTGTGCAGGGGACCACTGGTCACCAAAGAATTCCGATTAATTATCTGTTGTGTTCCAGATATTTGAAAACTTTACTTGACTATAGAGGAGGGTCAACTACACACGACGAGATCCGTTAATGCATTTCTTAAGGTTTTGACCTTGGCTAGTCCTGGAGAGGGACAGGGCCGACGAGAGGGGGACGGGACAGGGGGTACATTTTTACCCGGGTCCGGCGATAAACAAAGGTCCCGCGCTGACCAGAAAAATATTTCACTGTAAAAGATGTAAGTGACGACGTATTTTTTGCTTTTTTGAACCAAGAGGCCCGGAATGAATATTTGTTCCCCCGCCCGTGTTTTCTCTCGACGGCCCATGGGAGGGGCTAAAGAGTGGCCCACAACAGGGTTTCCCAAACATTTTGAAACTTCAGCGGTTTTGTAACGTGCCGCGACCCTAATAATAACATGTGGTATCAAAATATGCATTGCGCCATCTGGCGAGCGTTGGTTGAAAGGAATCTCCTGAGTTTTGAATAAATGGCAAAACTAAAGCTCTGATTCAATTTGAATGAAAATATGGCAAATATATTAGGCATAATTATGCATATTTTTACCAAAGATAAGGCAAAGGAGAGAAACAGATGTTGAAATTTCTTGAAAATAATCTTTTTAAAATTTTGCCGTGGACACCCCTTTGTTACACCTATTTAAAAGCCTATGAGTATGGTAAATCGCTTAACCGCCAGGTGCATCACCCCTGTATCAGAGATTCCCTATTGTTATTGGAGTTTCAGAGCAAAATGGTCGGAATACGCTTTCCTTGCATTATTGCGAAATAAGATTAATTTTTAAAAGTACTATAGGTCAGGGTTTCCCAAACTTTTTGTAACTGTGCAACTTACGTCAGCAACTTTGTAACATGCAGTGATCCTGCAAACTTATTGTCGACTAAAATCGGGTAAAAGTTTCATAAAATACTATTCATTTGAATATAAATCGTGTATGGAGGATTGCAGGCATAGACATTTCTTAAAACCTAAGGCTACTTGCAACTTTCAAGGCTTGTGACATTGTGGATTTAGTTTAAAATGACGCTATTGAATCTAATTTCGCGCTACCCCACCGCCCCCACGACCCATCAGACTGGGCGGCACATGTGATGGGGGCGGCAAATTTTGGAAGCGACCTTTTTGTGTTTGTAAGGTTGTTGTTGAGGAGTTTTTGGCGAAGACGAAGGGGGCGGCAAAATGTAGAAGGGGCGGAAAATTCAGTGACCAGTGACGACGATTTTTTTGCTTGTCGGGTTGCTCGAGGAGGTTTAACGAAGGGGCGGCAAAATTTAGAAGGGACGGCAAAATCAGCGGCGACAAACTCTTTTGCTTGTCAGGTATAGTAAGAGCAAATTGGGGCGGCATTTTTTCCAGGAGCCATGGGCGGCACAAGTGCACGCTACGCCACTGGGTCGCGATCCACAGTTTGGGAAACACTGGCCTAAATTTTTATCCAATTTTGGTGGCGGTGATGCGGTCTTCTAGACAAATTCCACTTTTTCACAAAACGACTTCGCTCAAGGTGCAGATTTATCAGCTACAAACCCTGAGTGAAGCCATTGTTTTAAAACCGAAACATTTTTCCGATACGAATATTTCCATGCTTTGTGTGGTACATTTGGATTGCTGTGCATGAATTAGTGACAATAGCATCCAGCAGAGGATTCATATGGCGGCCCGCGGGTAAGATCCCGCTCGCCAGGGTGTCAAACGTCGTATCAAATTACCAAAACGACAAATAACTTTTTTCTAATACAAACAAAATTCAAAAAATGCTTTGTTTTCAACTTACACTGTACTTGTTTTCCGTGATGGGCAACTAACTAAAAAAACATCAGTTGATTGAACTATAACTAAATTTAAACTATAAATAGGTAGTTAAACTCTTAGTTGCAAACTAACTTTCTAAAATAGTTAACTAAACTAATAAAATATAGTTAAACTGTTTGCAACTAATTTTACAACTATTTCCTAGGTATCAGATATGTGTTCATGAAAACATAGACGATGTTCGCGACATGAACTTGTCAGTCAATGAACCATTGAATTCATTAATTATTGTCTATTTATTTATATTTAAGTCTTAGTCTAGACTGCAGGAAGACAAGTTTGTCAAGTTTGTTTGGGAAAAAATGACCCAGAAAAGAATAGATTGAAAATGGACTGTTATTGAGAATTCGGGACACCAACTAAAAAGTTTCAGTTAAAATATTTAGTTATTAACTAAAATTTTTCAGTTAAACTAGCATTTTGACTAAACTATTTATATTTGATTAAACCAGGGCTTTTTGTGACGGTACGCGCCGGTACGGCGTACCGGAACCTTTTTCAAGGTGTGAAAAAATTTCTTTCTTGTGACTTTGCAGTTGTGATTTAGCTAAAAACTTTAAATACTTAATAAATGATATGCATCATTATGCTTCCAAAATCGCTTCTATGTTAAATTCTAGCCACAGACCACATAATTGTAATGGAAAAGTTAGGCAATCCACCGTGAGTACCGGCACCTATTTTTTTTACAAAAAAGCACTGGATTAAACTATGAAGATAACTTTAAAAATTAGTTAAACTTTTAGTTAGTAACTAATTAGTTAACTAGCTGACCATCACTGCTTGTTTTCTAACTCATAAGTAATAGAATACCGGAAAGTTGAAAAAAATATTTATAAAATATTTCGTATGCATTATATTTTAGTTAAAATATAATTATTATATTTTAAACCTAAAATATGTTTACACCTGGCTCTAGAGAGCCAATAATAAAAATGTGGTCCTTCACAAAACTTAATTGAATACTACTGATCTAAAGTTACTGGACTGTATTTAAATTATCTTAGTAGAAGTAGGGATTACTGTAACTAAACGATGCATTTGTAACATTCAATACTACGAACTTTGTTGTTAATTGTACACTCAATGACAAAAGAGAAAGAGCGAGAATACTGTACATTAGAAAATCATGATTTGAATGAAAGACCAAATGGAACACAGTACTTCTAACACAGGGGGTGACAGGGCAGATCTTATTGAACCACACAAACCCTATTATTATTATCATCATTTACCCGAAATATTTATAAACTTATAACGAATTAAAGTAATTATAAACTTGTCACTTATCGTGATTTGCACGAATAAATCCAATAGACAAACACTATTTTGCTAAAAATTTCAATACACATTAGTTGGAGAATTCACGCAAAAGTTTAAAATCCACGTCTTTTCTAGCACAATTCTCCATGCAATTAATTTT
Organism: Metaphire vulgaris; assembly: GCA_018105865.1. Taxonomy (NCBI): domain Eukaryota; kingdom Metazoa; phylum Annelida; class Clitellata; order Crassiclitellata; family Megascolecidae; genus Metaphire; species Metaphire vulgaris. Next base: position 2,890,862 of record CM030851.1, on the reverse strand, counting down.
GTTCCGCTCAAAATTAAGCAATAAAATGGCAATTTGTGCGAATTTGTTTTATCTTTGTCTTACATCACACGTCTTCCGCATCTCTCGACATGAAGCTCATCAAGCGGAAATGTCAACTGTGAACGAACAGAAGTGACCCGTTCTTCGCATTTATCCCGCCTTTGTGTTCTTTTAACTGATTTATGGTTTAGTGTTTGATGAGGAATGACTTTAATCAGAAGCTTGCCATGTGACATGAAAGATATAACATCAGTAGTCATGGGCGCCCACAGAAATTTTTCCAGGAGAGGGCTAAACACAATGGTCACGGCACGCCACATACATTTTTCCAAGAGGGGCAATACACATTTTAACACCAGGGGCGTAGCCAGGAATTTTATTTGAGGGTATAATGCAATGGGGGGGAGTAAAAATGTTTAAAAAACGTTGAAAATCTTTAAAAACACATTAAAAGCGTTAAGATAACCTGATTGGGGGGGGGGGTTATATACCGATATACCCCCGTCGCTACGCCCCTGTTTAACACGGTGGTCACGGTTAATATTTTAGCAAGGTTTTCGAATTTCACTGTGAAATATTGGTATTTGTATTTTCCAGGAGGGGCAAGTGCCCCCTCTTGCCATAATGTGCGGGCGCCCATGTCAGCAGCGAAACTAATACATTCTACAAACGACAGGGAGACGAGTGGGTCCATGGTCGCCAACGTAGCGATAATACAGGGCAGTGAGGGCACCTAAGGAAGAAGGAGACGACGACAAAATTCTCATAAATTAGATAGTTATAATTATCTTCTTCTACATATGGAGCCCGTGCTCTGATCTCTGCTTGTGATCAATGACATCAGATGTCTTTTAATTATCGATTGCATTACCATTTAAGTCTTTAAGAATACAAACATAGGCTATACACAGTTTGCGTGTTTAGTTCTATATCAATTGAAAAATGTGTTCAACTTTGTGATCAAGGAGCGTTTCCCAATTTATAGCTCAACTGTCATGTTTTAAAAAGGTGTTTTATTGAGGACCATATTCAAATTAACAATTTCTACGCCAAAATAGAAATTTAATTTTATCCATACTTCCAAAACTGTCTATTAATTAGGGCATTTAGCTAGTATTTAATTGAGTAAAATTCAATAGGTTGAACTTCCAATTTGATTGATTCTTGCAGCTTAATTTTCATCTAGGCTAGGTCCATATTTTGAAGCTGTAAAAGTGCTGCCATGGAATTCGCCAGATGGCGCGGTCTTGCGTCAGAATTGAATGAAATTCGTTTAATATTGTTTATCTCTAGATCAGAGGCCGAAGAATATGAACATGAAGCAGACAGTCCGCATGTGATTTATATTACCGGCATTCCGGATCGGAAAATCAGTGTCACGCTCAAAGACGTGACAGAGGAGGATACGACAGAAGTGCTCCAACCGGTTGCTGCTGAAGCGGAGGAGGGCAAAGGTCGGCGGAAATGGAAAATCTGGAGCCCATATCCTGGTAGAGACCCCGGCCGTGGGATTTGCGCAAGACCGTTGAGAAATTTCGGGGAGGGGTAGGTAGCATATGATCGAAGAGAATACATGAATTTGTGAATACCGGTAACTCACTGAGTAACCTTTTTTATCCGAAATTCTACATATTCTAACCTATTTCGAAACCCTGGCTACGCCACTGGACTATATTCCGGGTAATGATATTGCGATTCTACTCAATGCATATAAAGCCGAATTCTTGCTTACTAGATTCCGATGCTAATTACTATAAGCCTATATTAGGATTATTCGGCCTAGATCAGCAGCATCCAATATAATTATGCGAAATACATTGATTTTAAAATATTGTTTTAAATCAATGTATTTCGCAGTACAGTGACGTCATCAACTTCCGGTTACTTTAAATGTGTAGAAAGTTCATTTCTGAGTGTGAATACCAAATTTCATAGCCGTATCACTGTGCGAACTCCAGTTGCAGCAGCTAAAATATCCTATGGTGTTAAAAACTCAATGGTCCCAAGTTCGCGGACCCGAGATTGGCAGACGTCAGTCCTTACTCTAAGAGAGCTACTATATATATCATATATATCATATGCTGTTTTAAAAATAATTTCCTACATGACATTGACATTTGACTAAGATTACATTCACACCTTTATAAAGCGCGGCGAGTCATTTATAGATGAGAGAAAAAAATAATTTCTTACGCGCAGAGCCGTAGATCAATCTTGCTAATAAAAATTTAATGACGCAAAATGCACACTGGATACCCGATGGTCTTTGCAGCCAGAGAAGCCATGTTTTGTGATGTGGACAACGATAAATCCACATTCAATAATTCTGATATTGTACCATGTTTATTTTATAAAGCAGAAATAATATAATCTAATGGCCTTACCTCTATATTTACGATGACAGGGTCGCAATGCATTTCGGATTTCGTCTTAGGACGGTTATGGTTTTATTGCCGTACATTTTTCGATTAAGCAAAAATGCTGGAATGAAAATTATGAGATGGAAGTCACTCTCATTGTTATATTATAAAATAGTATTGCTTTATAACCGACAATTGCTTTGCGCCTTAAGCAACTGCTCTGCTCATGATGTGCTGTTTCTGAATAATTGTGTATTTATACTGACATTTGGTCTTGTAATTTCCTATCAGTTAGTCTATGTGCATCATGTAAGGACTCATGAAGACAGACTGTAAAAAAGACATTAGGCCTAACTAACTGCTGGAAGACGAGACAACGTCTAGAACAGTGGTTCTCAAACTGGGGTCCGCGGTCCCATGGGGGACCGCTAAGCGGTTTCACGGGGACAGTTAAGGGATCACTTTCTCAAGATATCTCACCAACACTTCATAAACACAAAACACACTGGTGGCTCTAAGAGTGCTGATTCCATTTTTGAATTTAAATTTAATGACCAAGACTTGCAAGTTTCTGATTAAATAATTGATTGACAAAACAAGTAGCCTATGTGTTAATTACAGTTAATTCATAATTTAAAATATTTATAAGGTTGGCGAATCATCAAAAAAATTCCCAAGGGACCACCACGCAAGAAATCCTAAAACGTTTGAGAACCGCTGGTTTAGAGACGCATTATCACTGTGCGTCGAACGCTCAGCTATTAAATAAATCAGATGCTGAATATCACAAGTGAATCCTTCAGTATTTTCTTCATTTTATATTGAAATATAAAAGATTACTGTACTTCGTTTCAGACGAAGTTACATCAGTCATTCTTCTAATAATTTTCAAATTAATCAGAACACTCACCAAAACATAAAAATCACATTTTGATAACGCAAGACAGTTAAACAATTAATAAACCTAGAACAACATTAATTCATTGAAACACATAATTGTGCGACGCGAGAACAAAGAAAGGCAATTTATTGGAACCACTGAAGTAGTTTTTTAAACACCAAAATAACCTTTAAGAGCAGAAACTGCAAATGGATTGAAACGTTACAGTGCAGAAAATAGGTCAGTTGCTATTTCTTATTACAGAAGACAAAAAGCACATTTTCACAGATGTCTAATGTTCTCTGTATCCAAACCATTTAACTAATGTGAAATACAGAATCTTCATATCTAACTCAACTCGCAAAATTTAAAAAATTAAAACAGCAGAGAAATATTTAAATCTTTGCAGTTGCATCAACTTGATGAAACACGATTGAGAAATCACGGTATCTTCTTAATACCAGCGTTTATTCTAGCCACCTTGACATTGAGGGGGGTTTGAAAGGTTGGGGGGAAGGTTTGTCTCCCCAAAAACCTTGACAAGCAAAAAAAAGGTTTTTCCCTTCCAGAATGTGGTGACGAGCAAAAAAAGCTCGTCAACATCCTCCCCTTATATTTCTTATCCTTCCCATGCTCTGCCATAGCAAGAAAATGGTCATCCATATATTCCCCCTCTCAAAAAACCCCCTCTCGTCACACATTTGGAGGGAAAATTTCCATCCCCCAATGCAACATATAGAAATTTTTTTTTTGGGGGGAGGAATTTTATAACTTTGGGGGATTCCCTCATAAGAAGGCCTAGAATAAACACTGTCTTAATACAAACTAACATCTTTTAAACCACTCAATTCCCATGATCTTCTTCACTTTGATGATTTGTTAATGCCTGCTGAATTGCGCATTGCGTACGATCTACAAACGCTCTAGCTTTTGTCAGAACATCGTTGACAGTATGACCTTCGCAATCTTGAAGGTCAAGCCATTGCCGTGCCTTCGTGCCAACCATCTCCCACTCGTTTCGTCTGTCGCCAAACATCACATCCAGATAGGAGAGTGCCACAGCGGTGGCCCAGACATTGTGCGCCTAAAAGAGAAAAAGGCAATTCGATAATGCAGCATAATGATGCAATGATACCTGTATCACTCGTTACATTTACTGCCATTGACACAATGTCAGCTGGGATTTTATGATCGTTATGAAACACCTTTATAAAATTACTTTTAAAGAATTATAGCATTTTTTCTTTGTTCTTCGTCAACATATTAAAAGAGAAAGAGTTATTTCTTATGTGACTTGCCCAGAAAATTCTAGTCACAATGACCACAGTTTATGCGGATCTTCAACTGCGATTAATGAAGTACAAGGAACCGGCAGAAAAGCACAGTTTAACAATAACTTACAGCAACCATCTGGGTATAATTGATTGGCTTCAATCACCGCGGGTCTCTTAAAATAATATCCATAATTGTATCTTGAGCTTTAAAATTTCTTAGCTTAATATCTGCAAGAATACTTATATTTGGCCTCAATGAAGTTTTAATTATATCGTAGCATTCAATACCCGGATCATAAAGTTATCATTTCCAGAAGATCCCTTTTGGAAATATTCCAGCGTGCATCAAATTCCAAGCTGGAAAACCTCAATATGGCAAACCAGAACTGAAACTCATCAAATGCCAAATACCTTTACAGGTGCTGCCCTTTCAAGTTCATCAACTGGTGTTTTCAGGACGTTAGCAAAGTCCTGGTCCAATTTCCATTCTCCAGAAAATTTCTGAAGAGTGAGGACAACCATGTACGTCGAATCACTTGTAGATTCTAGATCCTCTAACGTGAACTGCATACAGTACAGCACAAATCGCATGAGAGAAATTTCTCTGAAAAACAACTTCTAATAAATTCAATGAAATTTCTGAAGCAGAGAACACTAACGAAACAACAATATCCTAACTTTAAGACCAGCTAATAATAATCGCCAGCAGTGTATAATAGCAAAAACGAATAAAATATCCAAATATCCAATGCCAGCAAAATAAAGCAACAACTAATATTGAAAATTCATATGAAATACTGGTTAGTTTCGTGCGAAATCCATGATCCCTATGGTAGCCATTTGTTATTTCTTTCTCAACCTTCCTCTCAGTAGATACTACAGTATTTTATTATTAGACAAGTATATAGGCTTATAATTATATATGTTATGTTTAACTTTTATGGAAATTGTGGAGAAATTATGGAGAAAGAAATATAGATAGATGTCAAAAATATTTGTTCACAAGCAAAACGATTTTCAAAATATGGCGAGTGCCTAATTTTATGCCACATAACCTTCAAAACCAATAACATTACTAGGGTCTCTTTCTGACAATTGCAAAGGGAGATGAGAACTAGTGAACAATTCGCAATTTTGCACCTCTGCACGCATTGACCGACTCATTGATCTTGGAACAGTTTTTCGAACAAGGTCACCAGTGATCTTTTCTCTGCGATTCTTGTCAATGCCAACCATAGATGTGTGACATGAGATGACATTGGCAGCTGTGCTGAGGAGCACGATCTTTGCCTTATTCTTAACTGGTCAAAAAGTAAAAATAATTAAAAAGAAATTCACAAAAAACCGCGCATAAAATCCATGCATTATTTGTTAGACTCAACTAAAATGCCTGAAACTTAAGTAAGTAAAATCTGGCAAATTTATGTAGCGCTTTGGAGAGAAGTACAGTAGTAGCTGCTTATTCTAAGGTGCGCTCAATCTTTCTTTAAATAGCTATAGACGAACTCCTGATTTAAGCGTAGTAATTGATATTGGTTAGATTTACAATACTGAAAATGGACATTACAATTAAGTTAGGATGACGTTACTAGATGCAAATGCTATTAAACGGTACACCGAACTCATTTTCGACAGACTCGTTCACATTGAGGTCTCGCTGTAATGTAATGTATAAGGACCAGAGGCAGCGGAAATGTGGGTTTTAAGGAGAATGATGAAGGTTTCATAGACAGAGAAAAAATCAAACCAAGAAATTTTGGATATGGCAAATTCAAGAAGGAAATTGTTAAAAATCATAAAGAAAAGGCAATTAGAATTCTTCGGACATATAATAAGGAAAAAGGCCTGGAAAATTTAGTCACTACCGGTATAAAGTGAAGGGAAAAAGAGCAAGAGGGAGACAAAGATTGACGTTCATCGAAAACCTGCTAAGCGACACGACATATGCCAGGATGGAGTGGAAGTCCATGGTCGCCAACGTAGTAATACAGGGCACCTGAAGAAGAAAAAGATAAGAACCAAGGCCTTAAAGGATCATCACATTTGGTGCTACTGTAACGAAATGTGCGGGACACTGAAATTCCATCAGAAGAAATTGTATTGTGCAAGACACGTGTCAATTTTATATCGAAAGGATTTTCCGTTATGAAATATCACCTATGTCTGCACACTTTCTGGATAGTCTGTCGTCCAAAAAGTGTCCGGCTAAGCCAAGTTGACCCAGATTTAAAATAAACTGCGCAAACAATCAGTCATCTTGGCTGCATATTTAGAACTCAAATCAAGTCTACATTCTCCAGTGGCGTAGCCAGGATTTCCGGAAGGGGGGAGGTTGGATTTTGATTTTTGATATCGTGACGAACACCAACTTTTGAAAAATCTTGACAAGCAAGAAAAGCAAACCGCTATCATCTCCAGATTTTGTTCATGACAAGCAAAAAAGGACCATACCTCTTAGACACCGCTACATTCCATATTATATGCCCAATGGGGAGGGTTTCACCCCCAAAGTCACGTCAATAAATTAAAAATGCACGAAAACTCATTAAAATATTTTGTTTTCGGGAGCCAATGGGGGTTTTAACCCCGAAACGCCCCTTTGGCTTCGCCACTGCTATTCTCTTAAAACTAGCAAACCTGCTCCAGAGTCCTGAAGCTGCTTGATCTGTGCTTTTGCAGCCAGACGGTGAATAGGCAGGGCGTCACCGATTGTCGTAATATTTTTTGCAACATCAACATCGAGTCCGAACTCCAAAGACCGCTCGCCAATTTTTCCTTTTAAAAGTACTTTACCTTCCAGCATCGCCTACACACAATGTGCTGCGTGATAAGTTGTTTGTTAAATGGTGAACATACATCTCTTTTAAAATAAAAATTGCTCTAAATTATGTAGAACATTACTACCATCGAAATCAATATTGCTATATATATTAAAAAATTGGATATATATATACATATAGATGTCTTGAAAAATTATCTTTCTGCAGCCTGTATAACCCATAAGCGATTTATAAGAGAAATCACTATAAATTTTGTTAGCAAAATGAATGCACAATACCAGCGCCAACTGCAAGTTTCAACGCGAAAAGTCGTGAATCAAATCTTAGTTAAGTCAATCTCTGTGCTGTACCTTATCAGATAATGTCATGGCATAGATTATAAGTTTTTCTGCATCGAAAAGTGGGGGCAGTTCCCTTGGCAACTGGATTACACCAGACGACCCTCCCCTCAGCTGCCAATCAAGGTGAAGATCGGCGCACGGCAACTGCATAGCCGACTTCAGCGTCTTTACGACCTACAATCAATATGAACGGTTATCAGGCGAATCGCGCATTGTACAACGTAGACTACATATATGAAAGCAGGCACGCGGGGGCCGAATCATAAACTGATCTTGAGATTTGTGAAAAGCCGATGAGTAAATGTTGTCCGTAGTTGGAAAGGGTGGCAGGGCAATTGCTGATATGTCGTTATGTAGCGAAAAAATATGCTCCAATTCCAAAGATTTGAAAATAATATCATTACAATATTTTCACCACGATTCCTCAAACATCCTCGTCTGGTCTGAACAAATTGCCCTGCAGAAGTCATGGTACAACTACCAGTGGCATAGCCAAAGGGGTTTTAAGGTTAAACACCCCTTCGCTGCCGACGAAATTATTTTTTGTGTTTTCATACATTTTTTTTATTTTCGGGCGCGGTTTTGGGGGTTAAAATCCCCTCCTTGGCGCTGCCGACCCAAATAGGTGACGGTTTTTTTGCTTGTCAAGACTTTTCGAAAGTTGGTTACGGTGTCAAAACCAACCCTCTTCCGGAAATCCTGGCTACGCCACTGAGCGCTGACATCTCTTCTGGAACCCTCGCAATGCTAGTGGATAAATCTTTCGCTCTGTATCTTCCCTTCCCTTTCTCCACCAATTTCTCTCTTGTTTTTCTCTCATGTTCTTTGTGTGACATCGAAAAGAACTTTCTTGTTTAGGAAATTCGAAATGTTTCAATAGCCATACGAGCAAACACAAGCAGTGACGGTAAGAATAGTTTGCAATTGGCTTGAATGAAAGGCACACCTTAAACGTTCTACTGATTTATGGATAAAAAAGTTTTCATTATACAGAAATACAACATTCATAAAAACCGTTTTATTTCGGTTCTTCAACTAACTTGTCGAATGACGGTTTGAAATCTATTACTCTGCTGCGCTCAAAATCATTATACTAAAGTAAATGTTTGAATATGCCGCATAATAATTAAATTGTTATATAATCTAGTTTAAACTTCTATAGCGGCACTTCATATAATGCACAGGAGCATCAGCCAATAGCACACCAAATCAAAATCATTAAAGATCCAGGTAAAATCCAGGATATCCGGCCGGACAAACTGGTGAAAGTCTATGATGGATAAGCCATGTCAAAAATATGGGCTTTAATCTTTTTCTGTGTACATTGTTATGTGTACTTTGTACAAAGTTTAAAGATAAAGTCTAGCACAAGTAATTTAGCATACAAGTGATTGAAGCCGGTCGCCCTCTCTTGTAAATTCAGCCCGACCACGGCCCGCTCTTGCTACACCTCTGATGAGAGAAGTCGATGCACCCTCTCCAATTCCAAAGGAAAATAGTCTTATGGATAAAAAACATATAGACCCGTTTATAGCCAAAACGCACACATACCTGTACAGTGTACATACTGTATACTCACAGTGTTAATTTGATCAACAAACATTGTTGATCCTATCTACAGTCTGAGAAGGGCAAAGTATAAATTGTCTCATTACAATTACTATATTATTACTCAGTGGCGGTTCCACCATGTTGATAACTGGGGATGCATCCTCCACACCTTGGTTTCGGATGACCATTTTTGCTTGTCAACCTATTTTCCGGTGAGTTTAAAAAAATAGTGAAAAATACTGCGAATGACCTTCTTTTTTGCTTGTCGGCCTTTTTGGCAAGGTTTATTAATATATTTAGTGGGCAAAACACTAACAATGACCTTTTCCCTCTCTTTTTCTTCTTCTTCACTTCTCATCCCCCACCAACTTCCTAATTTTTTTAAAAACTCCCACCAAGAATTCCTGGAACCGCCATTGCTATTACTACTTGCATTTATGACAATTTCGAGTTAATTTTCTAAGGCAGGATCTTACTGATGCCTAACTTACCAAATTCTAATGTGCTGTAAAGTGGTTTGGATGATTCGGTACCAGTTATGTATAAGGCATGAATCTCTATCACTATTAAATTGCACCTCCACAGTCCACACTGCATACCGCCAGCCAGATACCATGCACTGACCTTAATGACCTATACACTGACCTATACGATTAAGGTAGAAGTACAAAACAGAAGGATTTTCATTTGTATTTCGGAAAAGTCAAAGAAATTGTAGCATAAGCACAAAACAAAATCGGACCTCGTATTATTGGCGTTCTTTCTCACCAAATCGATCACTTCACTAGTATTAAACACTTCCCCGTCCGTGAACAGAAGAATCTGAAAAGCAATATCTCGCTAAAGTACGAATATTCTATCAGTTATAATTTATGCTGGAATACAAACTTGGAAACTTGGAAGCACAAGATTGCACGAAACTACACAAGTTCAATAAATTCAGTAAACGACAAATGACAGTATTATTGTACAATATGCAAATGAAAAACTAAGACTTCAAAGATTGCTTTCCAACCAATGTCCAAAGAGAAAATTATCATTCATGTAGAGTTGTAGACCTTACATGACAACTGTAAGTTCTACATGAAACACACTTGACATGCTGACGTCAGCTAACCAGAAGCCGTATCGCTCATTTTTATCTTTGCAGGAATGTAATGTAATGTAACAAAATATTTGTATAGCTCCTCTTTTAAAGAATCACTCAGAAGCGCTCCCGCTGCTATTACTGAGAGCCTAAGAATAAGCAGCTACTGCTGTGCTGCTTTCAAAGGCGCTATATAAATCCAAGAGATTTTACTTACTTTACTTACTTACTGCATATCAATAAAGAGATAAATTTTAAGTCGTTTCGAAAAGAGGGCCACAGAATTAGGAGTTGCTAAGCGACGCATACTGGCGTCAAGAGGGTGACCGGAAGATTCGGTACCGGAAGATTCGGGACGGAAGATTCGGGACGGAAGATTCGGTACCGGAAAATTCGGTACCGGTCACGGAAGATTCGGTACCGTTGGGTGCGCGGGGCCCGCTGGGGCTCATGCCACCTTATTGCCATCCCCGTGGGGTGGGCGGATAAGACTGTTCTAACGCAGGGGAGGGAAATAACGACAAGCTACGATAGTAATCGCACGGCGGGTGAGAGCGGTCCGGCAGTCGTTGACTCGGGTCAATTTTCCCTCCGGAAACGCCTAGCTTAAACCCTGCCTTGCTTTACATGTAAAACCGTAGCATATCTATCTATTTTGGGCCTTTTCTAGAAGGTCGCATTAAACGGCTCAAGTTCCCTGCACGTATTGCGAGTTTAAAATCTGTTTACATCCATTAAGTCGCTGGGATGAGCGTTTTAAAAGCGCGCCTGAACGCTGGGTGTCCGCTAATGACGCGCGACAGTTAAAGCGGACAATTACCAGCAGCAGGTGAGGCGTCATCTTATGTGTATGTCGAACCGGTACCGAATTATCCGGTACCGAATCTTCCGGTACCGAATCTTCCACAAGTAAAGTTTTGGTACCGAATTCTCCGGTACCGAATCTTCCGGTACCGAATCTTCCGGGAACCGTCAAGAGCATTCCAAAGGATAGGGCCAACTGATTCAAAACCTCGATTCAGGAACAAGGAGGTTCGTGCTTGGGCCACACTGCAGAGACCATGAAAATCACATATCTAACTGTATTAAAGGAATAAAGGTGCACGGCATCACATGAATACCTGACGATTGTGAGTTGATAGTGCTTTTTTCTCATAGATATACTGCAGAGGCTGAAGAATTTCAGTGCCTCCAAGATTGGCATCCATCGTGTGCAGGTGATCGGTTGCTTCGTTCAATGCATCTTCAGAGTATTCACGACTTCCGCTGTTTTAAAATCGAAAACAAAGTGAAACATTTGGCTTTAAAACTAGGGCTTTAGGATTTTTTTTGTTCAATACATAGGATAATGAGGAGCTCAACTTTAATGTCTTTAAACTTTCTTGCTCTCTGCAGACAGCAGAACGCATATATAGGTGGCAATAATATAGAGAAAGATTTATAGGTGCTGACATACCAAATATTAAAACTTGTCACCCAATTACTTGTCACGCCTGGTACGGAAACAAACGACGACCGGGTGCCGTCTCCAGCTGAGATCCAGCAGTCGCCACCGGCTTTACGTTCTCCGGCCAGGAGAGTTTGGCGAGCGCTCCATGACTCACGGCAACCCACTTCTGTGGAATGCGCTCCCTGATTCGCTGGCCGGGACTACTTCTCCTGAAACGTTCGCCAAAAAGAACTAAAAACGTACTTGTTCACCAGAACAGTTATTAGCTGTGTGTTGATTGTACAGCGCTTTTGGTTTTGGCCGATGGCCATGTTACGGCGCTTCATAAATAGTCGAATAATAATATAATAATATTAAAACTTAAAATCCTAAATTTTATTTCCAAAACACCTAGGGTTTACTCACCCCAGAGTCTAAGAATGCTCTCGCTGTTTCTATAAATAATTCGACTTGCAAAGACCATACTGCTAGCGAGAAAGGATCTCAATTCGCTTAGGTTTTCTTGGGTTTTCAGTCATATCTTGGGGTTTTCAAAATTCCGAGTGGTAACACTGCATACGTATAGCACTGTTTTGCTATTTTCTAATATAGACACAGATTTACAGAGGATAAGTGCCTGTTTGAATTACCTTTTTGGCTTTGTCAGGCTTTTTATACTGAAAAAAACTCCGCAATTCCCAGAAATATGCGAGGTAAATTTGGCACATAAATGGGAAAACATTTTCACATTCCACCCAAGTGTGTAGGACCTATGAGTCGCACATTTCCCCCAAAATCGCCACATTAAACCGGGAGCTCTTCCTCTAAATAATGAATGCTCAAGTCAACGCAACAAAAGCAACATTGTAATTCAGTAGCAGAAAAACTAAAGTGTAAACCTGAATAAAAATTTCTCACTTGGGAAAGAGGACTTCAAATTCAGAACCAAATCCGATAACATTGAAGCAGGAACCGTGAGGCAGACTCTTCAGAAAAAGCATTAACGTCTCTTTTGCCATCTCAATGCGTGATCTCTGCATGCTTCCTACAATAATATCAAAATCTAATCCCAATACATGGCGAGTGAAAGTTTCAGGACAACTTCTCGAAAATAAATAAATATATATATAAACACAGACAAAAATTAAAATCGAAAGACAAGAAGTTTTTCGCGATAGTAATTGGAACCATCTTGACTTTAAAACGTAGGGCCTATTACTGTAGTTCGTGTACAATTAACTGTATATCCTATGTCATTAAAATATAAGCCATACTTTACAGGTTAATGTGTATTTAGCAAAAAGCAAACAGCATTCGGGCAATGTATTTACCTGATCGGTCAATCACAAAAATGAATTCTTGCTTGTTTGTGTAGTCTGCATCTCTGAGCTCAGGGATGAAGTTCAGCATAATAACATCCTTTTTCAAGATTCCATCTGCAGACGGAAGACACTTTCAAAGATTAGTGAAAATACATTGAATATAAATAACTTCCTCATAGCTTTTTAATCTCTGCCAAAAATTATCTAAATATCAGATTTTGATGTGAAAATATATGAAAAACTAACAGTTGACTGTAAATTTTTATACATAGGAACAGCAGAGTATCCAAAGTAGGCTTTTAAGTAAATTTCTATATAAGAACAGTGGAGCAAGCATACCCTTTGAATCATCTCCTTTTCCAATGATGATGTGTGGTTTGGTAGCTTCCTCAAAACATACATCCAGAGTAAAGTCATGGTTGGCAACAAATGGTTTTGCCAGAGTAACCTAATGACAAGAAATTTCCTTGAAAAGCACCACAGAGAATTGTGCTAAACAGGTTCATTTGCAGGGTTATACAATAAACTATATATTTGAGAATACTCGCAACTTGAAATACAACACAAATTGTCTACAGGAGACTTAAGTATTTGCAATAGAGTGAAGTGGGCATATAGCCTCATCATTTTCATTATTATTATTATTATTATTATTATTATTATTATTATTATTATTTATTATTATTATTATTATTATTATTATTATTATTATTATTCATTTATCAAAAATAGATAGTATTTACCTCAGCCTGCGTTTTATTGTCATTAAATGTCACATTCAGTTCATCATTCAATGCCTTGACAGATGCTATTCTTCCAGGGTTAATGATGGTTGCTTCTACCACAAATGTATATGGCAAATCTTCTCCCTTTTTCAAATAACTGACATCTGGAGGATTGACTGAACTACCAGCTAAAAATGAAATGCACAGTATCTATGAGGAGGAATTTAAATTTCATCAAAGAAAATTAGGACAGTTTATCATAAAAGAATCCTATTTTTCAGGAACCACATCCCAGTGCAACATTATCAGAAATAGAAGCCTAATATCTCTTATCATTTAGTCATAATTATATATATATTATACATTGCAATAAGGCAAAAAACTTATGATGATGCTGTGAAAACTACTATGCGGCTGTTTTGATGCGAGAAGATGCATCGGACATTTTCTCATGTCTTGTGGGAAATTTGCAACCAAATGCTGAGGCATGAAAATGATGAGGTTTGGATACTCTGTTGTTCTTATGTATAAAAATTTACTTAATAGTCAACTGTTAGTCTTTCATATATTTTCACGTCAAAATCTGACATTTAGATAATTTTATGGTAGATATTAAAAGTCTTGACGTAATACGTTTAAAAATTACTGTGCAATTATACTAATCAACAAAATTCAAAAGAAACAACAGAGAAGAACTGATTGCAAATGCAAAGGAAGGCTGAAAACATTGAAAGCTAACATCTCCACTCACATTCGTCTGAATCGCAATCGAATGATGGACCGTATCTTGGATTCAGGGTGGTCGGCAGAAGAAAAGTCAGGGCACCATCCGGCTGAAGAGACAACTCTGTCACGTATCCAAACTTATTGACTGCCTCGGCATTTGGCGGCAAATTTCCCACAAGACATGAGAAAATGTCGGATGCATCTTCCCGCATCAAAACAGCTGCATAGTAGTTTTTCACAGCATCATCGTAGGTTCGTTTTGCCTTATAAGATACAAAGAAAAATGCTTCTTTAAGTCAGCAGCAGTGGCAAACTGAATGTTGTAAATCGTTTTCCAAAACTCAACAACCAGCTATGCTAAAATTACTCTAATCCAATAGTCATCAGAGAATGAATATATTATTAGTAATAAATTCATCAATTAAGAAAAATTGTAAGTCAATTATTTTAGAGTGCCAAAACCAAGGTGTGCCCTAGCTACACAAAGATTATAAATTAGACCTGTTTTTTCTCCTGACATTCGGCAACAATGACTCTGTCCTCGATCTGAGCCTCAAAGCGATAAACGGTGCTCTGATCATCAATTGGAAACACATATTCCACTTCGATTGGATCATTTGAAACGTTCTCGTAGATTAGAGTTGACTCAACGTTGGCAATAAATCCTTCGATTGTTATGTTAACACTAACAGACTTTAAGGGCACTGCAAACCAAAAGTCAAAAAATTAACACAATTGATTTAAAATGGCATTGAATATATGTCAAAGTGATTAATTTTATACGACTATATCTAGTAAATATTTGTCCTCTAGACTATATCCATCAGCAATTGAACTCATTGCTAATCTGCCAATGCCATTTCGAAACATGAACTCATTTTTAGATCATCATAATCACTGTAAAATGTCCAAATTCTTCGAAGATCCATATCTGGCATCCTCCTATTAATGCCCACCTCACCATCATTTTTGGTCATGTATGTATCTGTCAGACACCAGCATCTCCTGGAACCTGTCTCTTCTGAGCTCAGCTGAGGCCAATTCTACATATTGAATCAACAATGACATTGCATCATTAGAATACAGATGATATATACTGAACATTTGCCCTGATTCTTAATAATAATAATAATAATAATAATAATAATAATAATAATAATAATAATAATATTAAAAGTCAAAGTCCTTCTCGAGCCTCATGGGTTCATAAGGCGGTGCTGATCTCCGTTGCTATAGCCCTCAGCCAGGCGTGCAATGCCACGGATACGGGGCTAGTGTATCGCATAGCGTACCAGTTCAGGCTGTTTGACTTATCGCAAAGATTTTTACCACTGCTCCTCATTTTACCACCGCGAGAAAGGCTGAGTCGATTTTTAGGGCTCCTGCGGGACTCGAACCCGCGACCTCCTGTTCCATCACCCAACGTTGTTACCACTGTTAATTTCCCGCCCCTTATAATAATAATAATAATAATAATAAATTATTATTAATAAAAAATAATATTATTATTAATATTAATAACATTATTATTAATAACATTATTATGATTAACAATTGGGTTTGAGTGGTTCAGTATGATCTGCCCTGTGAGAACAACTGTGTTCTAGTTGGCCTTCCATTTAAATTATAGTTTTATTAATGTTATGTAGCATTTGTATCCAGTGGCGTAGCGTGGGTGGGGAGCGAGGGGGCAATTTGCAGAAAGCCCGCGAGCCCCGGAAGAAGGGGGACCCCCGAAGAGTGGTTGCAACTTACTAAACAATGATTTATTTTTACATTTTACTACTATTTCAATATTACTGCTACAAAGTGAGTAATTATTGAATTAGGGAGTAAACCTAATTTTTTTAGGACGGTGTAATCTATGTTATCCTATAGAGGCCCCATATCCTATAGGGGCCCCATATCAAGGATGCCCCGGGTCCACGAAAGTCACGCTACGTCACTGTTTGTATAGCGCCTTTTATATTTCTACTTTCATCATTCCTAACATCAGGTTGTCCTTTTTTGATGCCTCTGCACATTCACACATTACCGAGATGGATTGACTCTTCTTATGGATGATCATCCCATGACCCAAGTCTCTTTCTTCCTATGTGCTGATTAGGACTTCCCCCAAAGCATATACCCGGTGGGCTGTCCATTAATTACGTCAACAATTTTTGACCCCTCCCTTCTTGTTGATAACTGTCAACTTTCAATGACCCTTATGATTATGTCAAAAACTTTTGACCACCCCCACTAAGATCAGTGACAGGTCCTTCTAATAAGTTTAGACGATTATTGTTTTTGTGGTGATGACCGTTTTACCCTTTCTTTTGTTCATAGCCATCACACAAGCTCGTGAGCATGATCATATCAAACCTGTTCTTCAAAATTTACACTGGCTGCGGGTTGAACAGAGAATTGTATTCAAAACTGGTCTCCTGGATTTTAAAACACTGCAATCTGGCCAACTTCAATATATTTAGAAGCTATGTTGAGCTAACCGAAACATTGTCATTCAACAAGGTTTGTTCATCAATTGTTAAATGAACCTAGAACCAACACTGAAATTGGTAAGAGAGCTTTTTATATTTCTGAGCCAAAAATCTGGAACTCTCTTCCTCAGGTTGTCAGATCTTCCAATAAACTGAGTATTTTCATATCTAGGCTTAGATTGAATTGCAATAATGATGAAACACATTTTCAAAAAGCATTTCCTCCATAGTCTGTCTTGCTGTTTCCCTCTGACTGATCTCTGGAATGACCCAGTCTTTTGCGGATGGATTTGAAGTACCATCGATTGATACCTTTGGGTATTAGAAATGGTGCTATAGAAGTGCATAATCATTATTCACCAAGTATCATAACGTGGTGGTGATGACCTTTTTTGTTTGCCTTGGCCTTTTTCCGTTGTAATAAATAGTATTTCATGAAATGTCCTATTTGTTATCATTTGTAAAAAAAATGAAACTTCTGACGTCAACTTCTCTTGACCCACTCCCCTGTCAACAACTGTGAAACTTTTCAAACCCCCTCCTTCTATTTTGTTGACGTAATTAATGGACAGCCCCAGTGTCATGATTAGATTTTCGGCCTGCATTACAAAATATTTGTCTATATTAAAACGCATCTGCCAGTCCATAGACTACTGGAACAGCTTCTTCAGGTCCTGCTGTAAAATTTTAGCAAAATCATCGGAGTCAATTTTTCTAAAAATGTTCGAATCATCGATATACATAGAAAATGCACGAGATTTTACTTACTTACTTTAACACTTCCTCAATTATTCCTGACATATTCTTACCGAATCAAGCTTCGATTTCCGATTTCCCATTGCTTGTGAGTTGAAGAAAGGACCAAGAAGTGCCAACGGTGAGTTGTTTTTTAATACTAACGTTTGATTGAAGGCTTTGCCTATTCCCTGCCAGGTACTTATAACTGACACAGTGACACACGACGTGATGATCACAGCCTTTCGTTTTGTCGATTATACCATTATAGACGCTTTATAAACGTTTTCTGATGAACCCCCTCAAACGCATTTCTGGAGAAGCCACACATTTTCAATATGTGTTTTTCCCAGTTCAACATTCGAGTCGCCCATCCTCGCCCCATCACAATGGTAAACATGTGAGCAGCATGTGTTTTTACGAACTTCGACCCTCTTACTCTGTAACTGTCAAACGAGGATTTCCTGCAGTCTTCTACGCTTCTTGCTATGACAATACCCGGTGGACTCGGCCTGAGTGTCCGCGTGCTACTCGGCGAATGGCGCAGAGCATATGCTTGGCGCATATCGCTAATATCAGCGATTTCGGCCATGCAAGTGGCTTATCGGTAATGCGGTGATCTGCATGTTTTGTTTTTCTCGCTGCACCTTTGAAAGTATACGACTGCTTCAGTGCATCTAAGTTGTTGTCTTACTAGCTCTTTATCATGGCCTCGTAATTCGGCCATTACTCAACGTACGACAGTGAAAACACTCGACCTCATCTTATCGCCGATATAATCAGGCGTACAAAAATACTCGCGAGGTAAAGTTCCTTGAATGTTTGATCGGTCACTGCGATCTCTGATTCATTTAAGTGCATCAATTGAACCGCCTGAATCATACAACCGATTCAACGATTCACAGCTGAACTTCTGCTGAAGACAGACGTCAACTGATCAGTTAGTCGATCGAGCAATTGATTCTTCGCAAAAAGCGATCAATAAACCGGAAGTTCTAAAGTCAGTTCGATGACGTTAGAACTCTGAAAGAATTTACTCGCAAGAGATCTTTGCCGAAAATCTTGTCGATCAACGAGTCTTTTAATTCCTGAAATGAGTCGACCGCTCAATTGTAGGAAGATGAGCAGTGTAAAGTTTGGAGAGATAATAAGGGGAAGAGAGGCAGGAGAAGAGTAAAGCGAATATGTCAAGCAAAGGGAAATTGGATGCCAGAAAGAACGTTGGTTGCAATGGTCAAACACGGAACTTTTTATTTATAATTTTACACAAATGGAAAAATATTACAGTACTAGTATGCCCATAACCAAGCGGGAGGATTAAGCTATTGATAGTAGGCATTAGGCAATGCACTGATAAGGGGTTACATGAAACTGTATATTATTACTTAGTTTCGACGTTTAAAATTTTGCGTCCAACAATAATTTGCTTCCGGAGCAACCGCCCCTCTAGCCCAGCCCACTCTACACCACTGACTGTTAGAGAATTGACACGACATATTAACAGAATGAATCGTTCATCAATCATTAGGACAGTTAATCAATGTTAGTGAATCAATGTTAGTGAATCGACATGGCGTATTAATAGAATGAATCGCCCACGATTCATTAAGACAGTTAATCAATACAATTAACAACCACTTTGTTAAACATACAAAAGATTAGCAAAACACAATCTCAGTATATGCAGGGTGGCCCAATAAAAACGGTACCACCATGTTTCGTTATAAAACTTTTGACAACCCCTTGATCAAAATGCATGGAATTTTGGTGCACGTCTGCGATGTTATATCGAAAATTGTGTCGTTTCAGTTTTTCTTTAAAATGTCGACCCTTTTTGACGCCACTTACTGGAAATACAGGCTGTAAGAAGGGCTCATCAAAAATATGAGCTTCTAAGTTTGTTAGTCAAAATAGGCCTATTTACAATGAAATCGGTAATGCAGCTTTTGTTAAGCCACTTTGTATTTCAGGAAGATAATGTAGAGAGTTTAACATTGATTCAATTAAAAATTTTAATATAAGCAGGGGAGTTACTGATGATAGTA
Organism: Metaphire vulgaris; assembly: GCA_018105865.1. Lineage (NCBI taxonomy): Eukaryota > Metazoa > Annelida > Clitellata > Crassiclitellata > Megascolecidae > Metaphire > Metaphire vulgaris. The sequence continues at coordinate 2,871,127 of CM030851.1, read as the reverse complement.
AATGAAGGATCATCAACCGAGAAAAGTTCTACTTAAGATACGACAACACTACATTAACCATTAGATACACTTTTTGTGCTAGAAAATGCTGCCAATGTAAGTCATTAGCAACATTTACTGACTGTTTGTAAATTGACACGACATATTAACATAAGGAATCGTTTATGAATCATTAAGACAGTTAATCAATGCTAGTGAATCAATGTTAGTGAATCGATATTACGTATTAATTAGGTCAATTATTAAGTCTTTGAAAACTCCTCGATTAATCATTGATTATGAATTACAAAAAGCGAAAGATATAAGTAATTCAAGTAGTCTATCATAGAAACAAATTAATATGTTTTCATCATATGCAAGTAAGTAAGAATAGGAAGAATAAGAATAATCAAATTGCACATAATAATTAATAATTCTGCGTCACGTAATAAACTCTTCAACCAGAATAATCGTCATTGCAAGTCAATTGTGGGGTTAGATGCTAATGCTGTGATGGACGTCGATGGTTGTATAATTGTGCAAAATAGAAGTAGTTCTATCATTAGCAACAGCATCATCATCATCATCATCATCATCATCATCATCATCATCATCATCAACAACAACAACAATGTAATGTAAGTTATGTAACAGATTGTATTCTTCTACAATTCCACCCGTCCTTTTAGTGATAATTCGTTAGGTGCTTCTGTGTCAGAATTTGGCACTTAAAACGTCACGAAATACAGCTTATTCAGAAGGGTTTCTTATTGAAAACATTTCCCAAAATCATCGAATCAATCGCCAACACTTTGACCTTACGGTTGGATCAATTATTGTCTCCGGCGGAGTAGTGATCATTCTTTGATATATCCTAGTCCATGGGTTCATAGAAATTTCCATCATTTGACGGAGGTCTGTCTTCCTGCCCTCTAGGTCTTGTCATGTTCAAAGAGGAGGCGGGAGGAATCTGTAGACGGTAAAATGAAATCAGTCTTCGATCAGAATTATTGAAACAAGAGTCATTCAGTAAACTTTATATTCATCAAACCACCATTAATAAAGCATTCGCAAATTCAAACAATTATTTGATTGCTGAAAAAATGTTTTAAATGAAAGCTGTTATTAAATGCGTCGAAACTTCTTCTAATCAGATGACGGCAAACAGCATAGGCCCTAATTAGCTGGAATACATTCGAGGTAATAATAATAAGTGGATATTGGCTGGGAATTTCTGAGATTTTAATCTTCGGCCGTGCATTAGAGATTCCTTAAAAGTGTCCAATTTCTGTTTTTGGTCATTCATTTTTCAAAATTTTTATGGAAATAGTGTCAAACAGAGATTTTGATTCTAATTGAATTCGAGGTTTTATATGAGTAGCAGATGAAGAGTATCGAACTTGAAACGTAATTCTCCAGAGCTATGGTGTTAAGTTTACCGGTGGAGGTTTGGCAGGTTGTCGGCATTGTTTTGATGTTTTCACGAGGTAGGCAATAAAAATTGCCATTAAAGCGACAACAGCGACTCCCAGCAGACAGGCCAATACGATGACGCCAACGGAATGAGATTGTCTATCGTCGTAGTCGCTTGGCAAATTTCCCGTCCTCGACACTTTAACGCCCTTAACCATATCAGAGAAGTAATTGTACTTCTCATAAATGCCACTGTAAACACTCACATCAATGATCAGATAGTCAGTTCCATTTGGAATGTCGTTCACTACAATCTGACTGCTCGTGTATTTGGTAAGGTTGTATGCGCTCTGGCCTGAAACCGCAGAGCAACATAAAGCGTAGATCTGGGATATATTTTCCGCGTTCTCTCCCAATTCAACCGTGAAGTTAATGATCGCTTGAGTTCCGTTGATTGAGATCATCTGAGGAGATACTCTGAGCTTCGTTTGACTTCTGGTTCTAACTTTCATTTCAACGACTTCACTTGATCCGAAGCTGTTCACTGACCAGACGCTTACGATGTAGTTGGTCAGCGGTTGAATGTTATTAGTGAATGTATTCGTGTACGTTGCATTGAAGCTTTCGTAGTAAAAGGACTTGGTGAGGGTCTGAACTTCCGCGTTGGTGTCGCCGAGTCTTAAATGCATGGTGACTATCTGGTCTTCTGCAACTGTATTCGACCACATCACATTCCATTGAAAACTCACAGCGCAATGAGAGACATAGCTGAGCTTTAGATTAGACGGTGCGTCTGGTGGACCTGTGACAATAATAATAATAATAATAATAATAATAATAATAATAATAATAATAATAATAATAATAATAATAATAATAATAATTGCAGCATATCCCTCTCACAATGACTTAAAAGATGGAAAACATTTAAACCCCTAATCTACATACAGAGTTAGCTTTATATTAATGCGGAAGACTTCCCTTTGATGCACAACGATCACCAACGAAGAAATGTTCAAGTAATGAAAGCACAGGCGTAACCAGGGTTTAGAAATAGAGGCATCAAGGCTTCTGGAGACCAACATTTCTAGTTATGACTGAAGGGCTTGTGGAGAGTCGCGAGCTCTCCCAACAGGGTCTGGGATGAAGCCCCAGTCGAAATTTTTAGAGTTAGATTATGTCAGAATTTGCCGATAGGTTGTCATGACTACGTTAATGTATAATAGGGGGCGGACCTCCAGTCGCTCCAATTAAATCTAGGGTAATAATTGATTCAGATCTTAAATTTTGGACGAAATTTGTAAACTATATGCAGCTAATCGACACCTCCATTCCATTAGATAGAATTGTCTCTATATTTCTGCATGAATCTCGCAACTAGTCATGGGCTCATGACCTTATTAGAGGAGCCGCAGCCAGTGTCCCTTTTGCGTCAGTGCTAATAGTCATCAAGACAGACACGCTCATCCAATTTATTCCGACTAGATCACTAGGGTACTGGTTCTTATCTCGGGGTACTCATACCCATTGGGGGTACTTGAAGGACGTTGTGGTGGTACTGAATAATTTTGAAATAGTCTGTTTAAAGACTTTTACTACAATTTACCCTGTATACTATACAAATACTGTAGAAATTTGTGTACTAAATTAGAATTTCTAAAGAAAAAAATCTCATTTTCTGCCTTAATAGGCAGAATCTGTGACAGATGCACTTGCATCTTGTTGAAGTTTATAATTATTTTCCATATGTTGCTCACTTTTGTCCTGGGATAAGGTATGCGGGTATGGGGTGTACTTAGTTCTCTTATACTTGTTTCAGGGGTACATAATCGTAAAAAGGTTAAGAACCACTGCTCTAGGGGCTTGGGGTTGATGGAAAGGGTTTGGAGAGCGACGTGAGCTCCCCAGTGGGGTCTGTACTCTGGAGCGATGCCCCAACCGTTGAAGTGTTGAGTAATATTAGTGTTAGACCGTGATCTCAGGTGCATGGCTTAAAGCCTTTTATTGTGATTTATTTTTGAGTGACCAAATGCTGTAAAATAACAACGGAGAATATCGATTATGTCAACAGTCACCCAATACCCCCACCACCTATGCGAAACATTTTTTATTGGTTTTCCCCATTCTGAAAGGAGACCGCCTCCATGTCATGCCTTCCGTAAAGTTCTTAGAGATAAATCATGAAATTTTATCTAATAAATGATAGGTAGTTGTCGAATAATTATATAGTCGTCAAATTTGCTTCCAGAGACAAGATTTGAATCTAGTCTTACCCTAAATTTTGTGTGGTTCGAGCGGAACCGACTAGGGAGCTAATAACTATTGACGAAGCCACAACGGGGCACAATAGTCAGGGCCCCAAATAGTTTCTGCACTAATACGGTAACCAATCATAGACTAAATGTGGAACCAGTGTTATTTCTAGGATTTTTAATTTGGGGGGTGTCTCGAAAGTCTGAGGGATTGTCGGGATTTTTAAGTCTCTACCCGAAAAAGGCTGACAAGCAAAAAACGCTGTCAAGTTCCAAAAGCAATCAAAAAACCTTTAAAAGTCTCAAAACACCTCTGACAAGCAAAACGAAGGTCATCCGAGAATAAAAGTTGGGGGAGGGGTGTTCTTCTCCATTTGGGGTTGTTCTGAGCTAATTAGTATGCATTTTGTATGCATACCATTGTCGCATTACCAAATTTAATTTGGGGGGTTAGCGACCTCAAATTGGGGTGTTGGTGAGGGTGTTAGGGGTGTAAAAAGATCCCTGTGAAAACATTTCATCATTACAGAAGGTAGGATGATTGACTATTGGCAATTGGCAGTCTGAAAATATGTTTCAAATCTCAAGATTTGAAAATCTAATATTGCATTGAATTTTATCGTTCGGGTTCCGGGCCAGATCCGATCCAAGAAGCCCTAGTCTGAAGCGATAATGTCGGTCTGTAGAAGCCTCGGTGCCACCCCACCTTCTCTATTCCGGAGCACTGGCTACTCAAGTGTCGTGTTGAAAAGGGCACGAGGATCTAGAATTCGTCTGTTTCTCCAAACCGACTTCTCACACCGTCTGAGAATCCTCCTGCCCTGCATCTACATGTAGAACATCCAGTCGTGGCGCGTCGTTGATGGAAGACATCAGGAGGGGAAAACAGAGGGCCAGGTTACACGCACGCACATACACACACACACACACACGACGACGCAAATGAAGCAACACGACGCTAAGGTTCTTTGTCAAAAGAGAAGGTCGAAAATCACAAGGTCGGAAAATATCGTAGTCTAAAATTCAGCAGCCTTTTCATTTGTTGGAAATTTGTTGGATGTGAGTGCCATGATAGAAATTAATGTTTTTCGAATGCGTGTGGCAGAAAATGTAAACGATATAGATGTTCAAATGGTACGATTATCATGAAAGCTAAGGAAATGCACACGACATAGGCTTACTATTAAAATCACAAAATAATGAAAAGACCACAAAACGACGGAAAGTGTAACATTACACTCGAACATGGAAGTCTACGTGTCAGAAATAGCAAACGTTCTTCGTCAAGCTACATAAAAATGTAGAACAAAGTTAAAAACGAAGACACGTAGAAAGAAGTAATAAGCGATGAAAGCTACCCATGGATTTTTACAATGCATTGCTTTAGCGTTAGAAGTCATCAATTTTGACCGCCGATATATCGAGTTGCATATATTCAGCTGTAACGCTTGGTGTAACATTTCAACGGCATGCTACGATTGGGGTGGGGGATGGGTGTGGGTTCCAAATGCCGACAGCGAAAATTTGCTTATTAAATGCTTTAGCCGTATAAATTGATTGGCCGGCAGTGAGAAATCGCATGCACAGAAATTCTAAAATAAGACAGCAAAAACAGATTTTCAACTAAATGATTTTCGATCAAATGATTTTCGACCTCGTGATTTTCAACGTAGCGATCGGCCACCCACGCGAAGGCCCATTACGCGTTACTTCTAAGGGGCGGTCCATTAATTACGTCAACAATTTAGGGGAAGGGGTTTTGAAAAAGTTTGAAAGTTGTTGACGGGGGAGCGGGTCAAGAGAAGTTGACGTCAACAATTTCACTTTTTACAAATAATTAAAAAGTAGGAAATTTCATGGAATACTACTTATTACATTGGAAAAAAGCATGGCAAAAAAGGTCATCACCACCACATTTTGACACTATGAGCAAAAACGGGACAAATGGTCATCACCGCAAAAATACTAACCTTTTTATTGGGACTTGTCATTGATCTTGGGGGTCAAAAGTTTTTGACATAATTATAGGGGGGTTAACTGAAAGTTGACAGTTGTTGACAAGGGTGGAGGGGGTCAACAATGCCCTAAAATTGTTGACATAATTAATGGACAGCCTCTAAGCCTTAATTTACTCGTTGTAATGCACAATTTCTCAAGATCATCGATTCCGTTCATTTAGGCCTAAATGAATTTGATTATGTTCATTCTGCTCTATTTATGACTGTTCAAATTCACTTTTGAAGTTAGTTTACCTTGTGGGAGAACTTCAACTGTAGCTGTTGTCGAACCGAGAGCGTTAATCAGTGTGATTGAATAGCTTCCATAGAATCCAGTTGAAGTGAAATTGAATCGAAAACTAGGAGAATAGAAGCCATAAATTGCCACTGAATCGAGAGGAAGATCTTCGGCTATTCCAGTTGAATTGACAAACGTCCAGTTGGTAATCGATGTAATTTGTGGATTGGCCTGAACGTTGAGTGATAAGGCGACCGTAGTGCCAACGATAGCAGTGACTCTCTTGCTTGCTGGATTAGAACTGTAGATATAAGGTCGATCTGAAAAACCATTGACATATATGGTAATGAATTAACGTGTCAAAATATATTTCATTTGAATAATGCATAGAAATATAAACAGGCGTAGGGCCTATAAATGCAGTGGCGGTTTCACGTGAGGGGTGAGTGGGGATGCCGGTAAAAGTGTTGTAAAATTAGGGATAAAATTCCTCTTTTAAAGCCTTTTCCGGCAAAATTTATTGTTTTTTCCTTCTGCTTTCATCCCAACACCAACTTTCTATGAATTCATTTCACCCCCTCCCAACACTAAGAAATCCTGGAACCGCCAATGTATATATATGAATGGCTATCGTATATTTTTTCATGAGTCCTTCAGGAAAGAAGTACCGCAGGTTAAAAATATATTATGTTATATAAAACATATATCATTGTATAGTCTAGAATTTAAAACGTGTTATAGAAAGATGACGCGCTTCTCACGAAGAACATTAATTTTCATGTAATGTCTTATGCGTCGAATACTTTGAATACGTTGAATAGGATTGATGACAACGATCAAATACAATTTAAATTAAAAATGAACGAGTAGCTGAGAGGGGACGTCTTAGGGAACGAATAGATTAATAGAAAATAGAGGAAGGAAGCAAAGGATGGCTGTAATCTCACGAGGAATAATGCTTTTTATTTTCATCTAATTTATAAGTAATTCTATAGAGTGTACTTATTGGAATCGTTGCGTTTTCTATACTCACTGCAACATTAGCACGCCTTGTAGCTAGGCCTAATGCACATTAATTACCACCTAATTTTAGTATTAACAGCCATGATCAGTACGTTTAATATTTTGAGAAATAAAAAAATACTCGACTCACATCTCAATTGGAAATAATATGAAAAGTCGTTCCATCTATCGATGGTGTTTTCTAATCCATAGCAGTAAATATATTGATCGTCCGGATATCGAACTGAGCTGATAAGAAGTGTTCTGCCGTTGTTCTTAATTGTGTATCCAGCAAGCAGATCTCCATAGGAAAGCATAGCAGTACCGTTGGAAATATTCTGGAATCGCCCGTATTGTGAATTGCCCCAGGCATAATAGATATCCGTTCTGTAAGACGCAGGTAGCGAGGTGGACGCCAGATTACACGTGAGTTCGACGGTGTCTCCTCAGTCGCTGAATTTGTTCCAACGGTGAGATTCACTGACCCCTGGATGGAGCCTGAAAGATTTTTTGCTCCAACTTAAATATGTGTTATATTTCCAGCTGCTCACCAATCACTACAAAGTTGCGCGAACTATGATAATTAATTCACAATAGCATTGAAATTCAATTCTTGCCAACACTTTATAGCTACAGTAATTATGATGATTTAGTTTTTTCATTGACATGGTACCTATATTTATCCAATTATTTCGCATTTCTATAGCATCACATGCAGAATAGCAGCCAGGCAGTGATGAAAATTAGCTACAAGATTTGCAAATTGAAACATACAGCATGTTGTTAATTTTTCATTTGCCATCAAATGAGGAGACTCTAGATGAGACTTCAAGCAATTTTCCTACCATATACGAAGAGACAAGCAGTGGGATCAACGTATGTAGACTTAACAGTCGTAACACGCAGAGAGTAATTTCCAGCGTCCCGCAATTGAATGTTGGTGATGGCGAGACTGATCACGCCGTTCACTTTGCTGGAGCTTGCGCTGAGACTCAGCGGTGTTGGTGACCCCGTAGTCTGGTTGCTGACATTGTAACTTACGATTGTCTCGTCTAACGTCCATTGAAATATACACGTTTGCCATCTAGGCGCTCGTTGCAGTCCGCTGGAGGAAATAATTCCTTAAATAATAAAGTCCGAGATTCAACTGACAGAACTTCATTTAATAGCCTAGATATTGTGTTTTAGATGGCTCACTATAGACAACTGTTAATTTTTTTCTCCTCAAACTGTGTCTACCTTTGAGGTGTACAGCGCCTTTCCCATCTTTGCCTCTCCTTTACTATGAAGAGTTTATTTAGACAGTACTTCCTAGCATATCAGATGACGAATCAGTCAGTGTTTAACTAATATGAGATTGCCTAACTAGGCTACATTGACAGCTTAAAGTCCTAAACGTTCAAATGGAATCGTACCTGCGTTAGAAGTAGTAACTTGGACGATTAGAAACAGAAGAACTTGGAACAACGCCATCTTCATTGAAGACCACTGGTGCTTCTGGTATAGAACTATGTCTCATCGACCTGTTTTGTGTGATTCTAGTCAACTATATATATATATATATATATATATATATATATATATATACTGTATAAATATACTGTATGTATACTGTACAGAAACGGTCCTGAGAATTGCAATGTTGTGTCTTCGTGTTTTGCGTTTGACCGTTACGAATAACCTTTTCATGCGTCGTGTAACAACACCGTTAGGCTGCAACTTCCTAGTTGATCAGCAGTTTTGACAGCTTTGATGGCGCACAAGGTTGAATGTATTGAGACTAAAATTTAGACCTAACAGGCCTTACGCATTGCCTAAGAATTCCCAAAGACAAAACAAGAATAAGCCGTTGTTCTTTCTCAGACGATTTTAAGATGGAGCCTGTGATAGCACACAAAGACCATCACCATAACAGTTATGACAGGTTTAGTGCCTCTCCAGGTTAGTTGTTGTGTTGAGTCTCACTTGTGGACCTTGCTAAGGCTCTAGCATGGTTGGCTTAACATCTACAAATTAATGGTCGAAGTAACAACGAATTCTACTGCATAGTTCAGCTTAGACTCTCACAGGAAGAGGCGTCTACTGTAGAGACGCGGTTTACTGCAATTCATTATGCTTCAAGTTAAAACTTTTGCTTTCGACGATATCAGTTATAAATCCAGAATGCAACATTGTGTATACACATGTGTAATAATCGATGGCTGATATACTCCCTAAAAGCAGGCATTGTAGCATCCGCCCAACCCACTCCTTTGCCAAGAGCCTAGGACGATGGAGTAACAGGCGAAAAACTCTAAATTATCAAATATTTGTAGGGAACAGATTTACGAGAAAATTTGTTCAATTTATCTAATTTCACTGTACAGCACCGTCTAAGCTACAGCTACTACGAGACCTCTGTTAAAGCGCTATACTAATTCACCAGATTTTACTTACTCACTTATTTTATAGAGCCTATAGCGGAATCAAATAGTAAGACCGTCACATATTTGTGTTCAATCTCAGATTTAGAATTTTTTACCAATTCCTTCATTTTTATTTTCCCTACTTTATTTCGGGTCCAACTTCCGTTTTGCCTCAGAAATAGAGTCGACGTCGTGGGCCGATGCGTGTTTATCGTGACTGTCGAATGCTTCTCTCAGAACCGGCTTTTGTTTGACCGATATAATGCTTCTCGACTGGGGACTGAAATATTGGCTGCGTCGGTTAAATTCACCCTTTGGCTGTCGTATGCAATGACACAAAACTGTCTTGGAAATAGTTTACAACCAACGCCTAGACGACCACAATCGTCGCCCGTCTGTGAAAAAAAAACAGTGGTTTTCAAATGCAAATCGCAACCGACCCTGTCTCCCCTCTCCCACTCCAATGCATATGACACGTGGTTGGGCAGCTTGTATTCATGGGGCGAACGCGAAAAGCTAGAAAAATGGGTTTTCACACAGGCTTACTTAGCCTCCTAAGCAACTTTAAATCACATAATAATAATAATAATAATAATAATTATTATTATTATTATTATTATTATTATTATTATTATTATTATTATTATTATTTTTGTATAAGGGTTCTAGGTTACAAGTCATAGCATACATGGACAATAGACATATTACTGGCAAAATATGTTATTGAATTTCCTGTTTTTTTCTGTCGAAGTACCTACGGATGACGTTAATCAAGATAACGACGATATAATTGTAGCTACACGCTGCAACCCTGCAACGCATTATTGTCTACAAATAGGTCAAAGCGGAACAATAACAAGTGCAATAGCTGTATCGGAAATTGTTCCATGTCCGTATGCAGCTTCTGGTCGTCGTCGTCGTCGTCGTCGAAGGCCAAGGTCAAGGTCAACACAAGGTGCGTAAAGAGGTGTGTCTTCCCAACGGAACGTATTTCCTTGGCTTTCGTAGCGGTCGTTGGTCTTCCTTTCCTGTCTGACATGGCGGTTGACGATATTCAACTGAACGACCGTCCTGGATGCTTTGAACAGCAAAAACCACCTGGTAGTGGCGGCTCCAGGATTTGCAAGTGGGAGTGGGGGGTGGGGTATGGGGTGGCAACTTCTAATCATGGGGGCCAACCATTTGTTGTTAGGTATGTAGTATTAAGTATAGAGTCCCAACAGGGGGCCACTTGGGGGCCAGGCACTCAATAGGGGCACGGGCCCCTCCGGGCCCTCCTGTGGAGCCGCCACTGCCACTTGGAGCCAACATAAAAGGTAAAGTTTGGTAAAGCCAGTTGCGTAGCCAAGGAAGGTTAAAAACCTCCTTGGGCGCCGACGAAAATATTTTTAATGTGCCCATGCATTTATTATTTTGGGCGCGGTTTTGAGGGTCAAAACCCCCTTGGGCTGTTGACCAAAATTTTTAAGCGCCATAGTAGGCGCGACGACCTTTTTATGCTTTTGCTTGTCAAGATTTTTCGAAAGTTTCCTACGGTCAAATTCAAAACCAAACCCTCTTCCGGAAATCCTGGCTACGCCACTATGTAAAGCACAAAGGTAAGAGATAGGGCGAAACTGAATAAAATATTGTAGAAAGTCAAGGCGTTCGTAGCTATTGAATAACACCGGACAAATCAATGAGGGTCTTTTCTACTTTTAGAAATGAAGTTAATAATAAATGAGCACGAAGGTGACATATCGTACGAAGTACTACTCCTAGGACACCTAACAAACAACATAAAATAAAAAGCACGTATTTCGTGGTTTCCTCGGTGGGGTAGCGAACAGCTGGTTAGGTCGTTGTCATTTCACTTCTTCCCTGTTATAAACAAAGACATAACACGAAAAGAGACACAGACAGAGACAGAGACAGAGACAGAGAAGGTGTAAAAGCTAAAATGGTGAGGTAGGCCCACAAATAGTAATTCTTGTGAAACACAAAACGTGTCCTGAATCTGCGTTAAGAAATATTCTATAGTGATGTTTATGCGCAACTATATCATGTCTATTCTCTTTCACTGTGCTGTTGGTTATTGTAGACGATGTTCCTTTTCTCAGAGTTGGTTTCTTCCTTCCGTCAATCGTTCTTTCTCAGACATTACTGCGTCTATACTTCTATAGCGACGCCTGGCAACTGCGAACTTTCTCTCAAGCCAACCACACAGACCGGTTGAGCGCTTTCAACAATTATTATCAAAATAAAGAAACTAAAGTGAAATTCTGAGATAATTAGTGGATTAATAGATGAATAACTTATAGATTAGCGCCTGAATTTGGCTCATTAGGTAGAGCGTCAAGAGGCCTGCCTTAGATGAGTCGTCGGCCTTGATTCGAATTCTTCCCGGGCACTTGCATGTTCACCAGAGCCGAGTAGACATCAATATAGTCTAAAAAATCACTCAGTATCAGTCAGTGGCGTAGCCAGAGGGATTGGGGGTTAAACACCTCCATTGGTTGCCCGACCAAATATTTTTTATTTGCGTATTATTATAGCTGACGACCTTTGTGCTTTTTGCTTATGAGAATTATTTTCCGAAGTTGGGAATCACGGGAACAATAAAACCATAAGCCCCCTTCGAGAAACTCTGGCTACGCCATTGGTATCAGTACTATACACTACTCATTTTTGGTCTAAAATCAAATGTTCAATTAACAATTTCAAATCATTTACGGAAATCTCTATTAGTGTAATTAATTTGCAATTGTAACTGTTCTTATTAACTAGTTACTGAATTTCAGATGCCACTTTATCTATGTCTGGACACAATGCTATCGTGCCCAAAGTCATAGCGCAGCTAGGTCGCATTCTTATCTAGGAAGTCTTTTATTAACTCCGAACCGACCGGATATTGAGAATTTGTATTTGAATGTGTGATCATGTAGTGTTGTTGCAGATTATATTTTTCCGACACAGAACCACAAAATCCGCAGATTTAGCAAATCGGCTTACGACCAGGCACAAATATAAATTTCTCCGTTCAGACTACGTTCAATCCACGATACTAACCCCCCACTTCTCTGCCGTCACTGATCAATAAATACAATTCTGTGTTATCCAGTCTTCTTGATAAACATGCTCCTATCATCACAAGACCTATTTCATCACACAACAGCAAACCCTGGTATAACTCTTTCATTCATGCTTACAAGTCATTTCGTAGACGTCTTGAACGAACATACCATAGAACACATTCTCCATCTGACCTTTTAAATCTTCGTTCCGCCACCAACCGCTACCATAATCTCCTTACATCTGCCAAAAAGAAGTACTATTCTAACATCATTTCAACAAATAGCTCAAACCCACGTAAGCTCTGGAAAACCGTAAATGATCTTTTCCATCGCAAAGAATCAAAACCTCTCCCTCAATCCATTTCTCTGTCAGAACTTGCTGAATCTTTTGCTAATTTCTTCTCTGCAAAAATCTCTAAGATTCGCAGTGTCCTTAAGTCTTTCACTATTACTCAAACCACCTCTCCTCATTACCCTTCTCCCCCACAACCCCCATGCAATTTATCCAGCTTCACTCCTGCAACTGATGAAGAGGTATCCAAACTGCTACTTTCTCTCCCAAACAAACAATGTGACCTAGATCCCATACCTACTTCTTTACTCAAACAGTGTGCCATCGTGCTTACGCCTATCATAACTAGAATCATTAACCTCTCTCTTACCTCAGGCACTTTCCCATCTTCATTCAAAAACTCTTTTGTCACTCCTCTCCTAAAAAAGCCTGGTCTTGACAGAGAAGATCTTAATAACTATCGCCCCATCTCAAATCTTTCACTTCTATCAAAACTTACTGAGAAAATTGTGCTTTCCAGACTGACCGAACACCTTTCAAATAACTCGCTATATAATGCTCATCAGTCTGCCTACACTAAACATCACTCAACTGAAACCGTTCTCGCCTACATTCATGATAGACTCTTAACCGCAATCGGTCTCCGACAAGTTACTGGCCTTTGTCTCCTTGACCTCTCTGCTGCATTTGATACTATAGATCACAAAATTCTGCTCGAACGACTCTCTCTCTCTGGTTTGGAATATCTGAAATAGCTCACAACTGGTTTTCATCTTATCTTAAATCCCGGTCTTTTCAAGTGTCCTGTCTTAGCCAAATTTCTCTATCTCACGCTGTAGATTTTGGAGTGCCTCAAGGATCTGTTCTTGGGCCTGTACTGTTCAGCCTTTACACCACACCACTCTCATCTTTAATCAATTCCCTCAATTTAAATCACCAACTCTATGCCGATGACACTCAGCTATTCCTTTCCTTCTCACCTCTTTCATTCAATGCTTCTATTATTGAGCTTGAATCTGAATTCTCATCAATCTCTGCTTGGATGTCATCTAATCTCCTCGCTCTTAACCCATCTAAGACAGAGTTTCTTTTAATCGGACTACCCCAACAACTCAAAAAAATTGAAAATCCTAAACTAGTTTTGGCTCCTAACACCACAATAATCCCTGTTCCAAGTGCTAGAAATCTAGGATTCAAATTTGATTCTTTTCTAAACTTTGAATCACAAATCTCCCAACTATCAAAAGCCTGCTATGTTCATATTCGTGACCTTCGCCGCCTACGCCCTTGTCTAGATACTAAAACTGCCTCCACAATTGCCACCTCAATAGTCCACTCCAAATTAGATTATTGTAACTCTCTCTACTATGACCTTCCCAAGGCCTCTATCAACAAATTGCAATCAATACAAAATGCACTCGCTCGTGCTGTTACTAAGTCACCTAAATTCTCCCATATTTCACCCATACTAAAATCATTACATTGGCTTAAAATAACTGAACGTATCCAATATAATATAATTATTTGCGCTATAGAAATGTTAATAATAATAATAAGATAATAACACTTACATATAGCTCACTTCAGTCATCAAAACCTGTCTACCTTAGATCACTATTAACCCCTCAGCCTCCTCGACCCACACGTTCGTCATCTTACCTCACTCTGTCACGCCCACTCAATCAGTCATCCCTGAAAATTTGCAACCTGCCTTCTCATACGCCTCACCTGAACTTAGGAACTCGATCCCTGCTTCCCTCCACAGACTTGGACACTTTCAAACAATAAAATCTGAATTCTCATTTCCTATAATTCCTGCATTATCTCCTCAAGTCTTCAGGTCTAAGCTTAAATCTTTCCTGTTTCTTAAATCATTTCCGCCATAGCTGTAACAACCTAGCCTCACTGCCCTTCGGATATTGACTATTGCCTGGCTGATAACATACCTTCCCCATAGCTATTTTAAGAGAGGCTAAGCGCCTAAGAATAAGCAGCTACTGTTGTGCTGCTTTCCAAGGCGCTATAGAAATCCACGAGATTTTACTTTACTTACTTTACTTACTTTAAAGTCCTCAAGTTTAAACTTTTTATCATTGCTTGATTTTACGTTATCCATGTTCGTGCTTAGGCGCTCTAACGGTAAATTCTTATTTCAAAAATCGAGTTTAAAAACAAAACTGCTTGCTACTCTACTAACAGTTGTCACAGATGTCATCATGATATTTTGCGCCGCCTGATTGGTCGACAATGATGGGAACAGGGAATTTCCAAGCGCTTTGTTCGTTAACAGTAGGCGTATTCGACAATTATTAATTATACCCAAGCACAACAATGACGCGCAGAACAGTGGCGTAGCCAGCTTACGCAAAGTGGGGTTGTTAACTGGAGGCACTATGCAGCTGAACACTGAAGCCGCGGTCGACCTCCCCCCACTACCCCTCCTTCAACCAAAAGTCAGCGGATTTGCATAAATTGTGTTGGTCATATTTTTGGAAATAAGGTTGTTTGAACAACCCCAAACAACCCCGTGGCTACGCTACTGGCGCAGAAAAGTATAAATATTTTTATAACATCTCGCAGAGTGTAATAGAATTGTCGGCACTACTCTGAAGTCCGGTCCCAAATTATTATAAAGACTAGGTGTTTACCCGTCAAAAATGACGGGAGAGATTGGCTGTTTTACCACCCGATTTTGCGCAAATGCAATAGCATTTTTCGCAATTAATTGTCCTTAACTCGCCGCCTTTTCCTTCAACCGTTTTAAAGCTCATTCGCATGAATTTTCTGAAACTTGATGGTCAAGGTAAGCGTACTGATTTGGCAGTGTCGAACGACATGCAGTGCTTGATTCTCTTGTTTGTTGTGCTGCTTTTGCACGCCAAGCAACAGCCTGCTCCTCATTCTCACTTGATTGTCGGAAAGCTCGTGAACGCTGGACTTTTTGTTTTGCACGGACGGCTAGAAAGAGGAATAAAAAAGCTAAACAATGGTGCAAACCTCATCTTCTTAGCTCTTATATAGCCTGAGATATAGCAAATTCAAAAAACTTTTGAAACTTTCTCAGAATTCAAAACTTTCGCGAAATTCACCGATAATACTTATGTTCAAACATTGGGGTCATCGGGTTAGAATTGGTAGATCTTTACCAAATGTCAACCGATTTTCAAACTTTTTGGTTTATTTTGTTCCTCGGACATCCCTTTACAACTTTGCCGCTGACCAAAGTAGGGTTACCGCTGAAAATATTTTGCTAGAGGGCTTTAAAATTTTTTCGGGAAGAGAGGGTGATATTTTAGGTCGTAAAGTGGACTCTACCCCCAAATTTTTTGGTTTTGCACGGACGGTTAGAAAGAAGAATAAACAATCTAAAGAATGGCGCAAACCTCATCTTTTTAGCTCCTATATAGCCTGAGATAAAGCAAATTTAAAACGTTACAGCAATCATTTCTGAAGAACGCTTTTCCAAAAATTAAATCCCCAGTACGGTGACGACGTCTGAAAATGTAATTCCCACTTGAGGGGTAAAATTTAAAAAAAATAGGTATTGAGGCTAGGAAGGAATATCTATAATATTAAGATCCTTATCTGTATGTCTGTCTGTTACCTTCAAGCGTTCTGATTGGTTGACTATTGTTAGACGGTTTAGACCGTTTAGTCCTTACGTCGCGATGCGTTGGTGGGCGAGCGTTGACTATTGGTAGACGGTTTAGTCCTTACGTCGCGCGATGCGTTGGTGGACGATGTTCCAAGACGACGTTGCTATTGGTAACAATTGTTCGTAGAATCGTAGTTTAACACGGTTTAGTCGAGTCATTGCAGCGTCAGAGGGCTGGGCGTGCGACGACGTTGCTATTGGTAACAATTGTTCGCAGCCTGAGGTAGTTGCAACGTACATTTTAACGTACACAAAAATACGTGTACAGCGTCACAAGTGGCCACAGTTGCGTGATTTTAACGTACATAGGCCTAATTATTACGTGGCGCAGAGCTTGGCTAGGTGGCGATCATTGAAATGTTGTTCAGCATGAATTCAATGATTGGGTGTTAGGTATAGGCATTGGATTAGTATTATCCTGCACTGCGAGCGCGAAGAGAGCGCGAGCGAAGCGAGCATCTTTCTAGTCTATAATATTAAGATCCTTATCTGTATGTGTGTCTGTTACCTTCAAGCGTTCTGATTGGTTGACTATTGGTAGACGGTTTAGACCGTTTAGTCCTTACGTCGCGATGCGTTGGTGGGCGAGCGTTGACTATTGGTAGACGGTTTAGTCCTTACGTCGCGATGCGTTGGTGGACGATGTTCGAAGACGACGTTGCTATTGGTAACAATTGTTCGTAGAATCGTAGTTTAACACGGTTTAGTCGAGTCATTGCAGCGTCAGAGGGGTGGGCGTGTGACGACGTTGCTATTGGTAACAATTGTTCGTAGCTTGAGGATCTTAACGTACATTTTGACGTACACAAAAAATACGTGTACAGCGTCACAAATGGCCACAGTTGCGTGATTTTAACGTACATTGGCCTAATTATTACGTGGCGCAGAGCTTGGCTAGGTGGCGATCATTGAAATGTTGTTCAGCATGACTTCAATGATTGGGTATTAGGTATAGGTATTGGATTAGTATTCAATGCTATGTCAACAAGACCAAAATAATGGCACTAGGGAAAAGGGCAAGAACCCTGACGATTAAAGTAGGGGGTCAGGAAATAGAGTGGGTAGGGGAATTCGTTTACCTTGTCAGCCTGCTCTGCGCAGATGGAGACTGTAGCCCGGAAATACGACGAAGAATAGGCCTGGCAAGCGGGGCCTTAGGCTGCCTTAGCAAATTTTGGCGGAACGGAGGACTCTCTACCAAAATCAAACTGCAGCTACTCAACACGTGCGTGTTCTCAGTTCTGTTATACGGAGCAGAAACCTGGACCTTAAAATCCGAAGACCGCAGACGCCTGGCAGCATTCGAAATGCGATGCTACAGACGCATTCTTAACATATGGTGGGAGCTGAGGATTACCAACGAAGAAGACGACGAATAGGAGCAGCGCAAGATATCATCACCATAATCAAGGGAAGAAAGCTGCAGATGTTTGGGCATATTGCAAGAATGGAGGATAAAAGAATAATAAAGGTCTGCATGGAAGGCGCAATGGAGGGACACCGAGCACAAGGATGACCCAGAAGAAGATGGAGAGATGACATAACCGAATGGACGCGGATGTGCCTTGGAGACGCGGTACACGCGGCTCAAGACCGTATTCTATGGCGTCAAATCACGAACAACGCGACTGGGCTCAACGGTTCCTAACGGGACTATGAGAGGAGGAAGAAGAAGAAGATTGGATTAGTATTATCCTGCACTTCGAGCGAAGCGAGCATCTTTCTAGTATATATATATATATAATAACGGGGGGCAGGGCATTGGGAGAGGGAAGGGAAGTTTGGGAGGAGGAAAGTGGGTTGTACGAGTTTTCGGAGCAGCGTTGTGTAGGTTTAGGAACGGGGTTTGGGGCCGGTGGGGTAGGGCGGATCGGTGATGGGTTGGGGCCGGGGCGATTGGGAGAGGGATGGAGAGAGGTACGGGGTTGGGAGGGGGGGGGAGAGAAGGAACGGGGGTTTGGGGCCTGTCGGGCAGGGCGGGGCAGGTATGGCTTGGGGCCTGGGGATGGGGAGGGATGGGGAGAAGGAAGGGATGGGGAGAGGGGAAGGGTAACGGAGGTTTGGGGCCGGGGCGGAAATGGGTTGGGGCCGGGGGCGATTGGGGAGAGGGATGGGGAGAGGGAAAAGGGATGGGAAGAGGGAAGGGAACGGGGTTTGGGGCCGGAATGGGTTGGGCCAGGGCGATTGGGAGACGGATGGGGAGGGAAAATGGATGGGAGAGGGAAGGGTGGGGGGTTTGGGGCCAGGGCCGGAATGGGGTGGGGCCTGGGCGATTGGGAGGGAAGGGAGAGAAGGAAGGGGATGGAGAAAGGGAAGGGGAAAGAGGGTTTGGGCCGGGGCGGGAATGGGTTGGGGCCTGGGCGATTGGGAGAGGGATGGGGAGAGGGAAGGGGACGGGGGTTTAAGCTGCAATTAAGACGCTTCGTTAAACGCTCCGTTGATTATAATACAGTTTTGATTAAACAATATTTGGTTGTCAATGACAACAGCGTATTGCAATATCTGCCGTGTTGCGGACGGACGGACCGCCGGACATCGAGAATTATGTATATAGATGCGATGTAGCTAAACCATGTTGAATACGCGGTGTTTAAATTAATATCATGGTCAAATATTCACCGTTCTAAAAACTAAATCATATTAATGGCCCAGTGGCATAGCGTTGGTTACCAGCAGGGTTATTTCTAGGATTGTGAATTTTGGTGGGGGTGTCAGTAAAATTTGGAGGTGTGCGGGGGTATTTAGTATGTATTTACTATGGTTGCATGGTTACCAGCGCCTCAGTTTGGAGGGGGTGTCGACCTCAAATTTTGGGAGGGTGTTAGGAGGTGTTAGGGGGGGGGTGTAAAAATATCTCTGGTTGCCAGTGTCTGGGACAAAGGAGGGATCACGACCCAAGTTCTCCCGAAAATGTCTTCACTGTATAAGCAAAAGAACGTCATCGAGATAGTATTTCCACATCTTATTAATAGATTCCGAGAGAATGCAATTACAATTTTTCTTTACGAATGTCATGTGTCGGCCTATTTTATGATTTATTATTGCTTCGTATTTTTCTTTTTACATCTAACAATTTTTGCCTCCAAGAATTTTGGGCCCGAGTCGACCGCCCCTGACCCTCACGCTACATCACTATAATGGCGGCCAGCCAGCAGTACAGAGACAGATACGTACTGTATTTTAAGTCAGCTTGTTATAGTTGCACAATAGGGTGGAGTGAAAAAACTTTTTCTCAGTGATGTAAATGTAATAGTTTGAAAAAGTTGTGTTATGGTATAGAGAGAAACTGTGCCAAAAATCACTTACCTGGATTAATGTTTAGAGCCTCCCCAAGCGTCCTCAAGTTTCAGTAATATTGCTAATTGGTAATTGGGTATGTTGCTGCGTTGGGAGATATCCTCTATTCCCACTGTCTCACACAAGGGTGCTGAAGTTAATTACGCCTTACCAGTAGAAGTACATGAACCTGTTAAAGCCCTTCAAGGTAAGGAGAGACCAACCATCCTATCAAAATAAACCTGAGGATTTTCGATTGGACTGCAGAAACAAACTTGTTTGATATACCTGCATGCAGATTTCAGCTAGTGTGCCTGTGTGATGAATAACAAGGTTTCTGTAAAGGATCGTAAATTTATGTTGGATCAGCGAGGTGCTAGACGAATGGCCGTGGTAGGAATTGACATCACGGAATGTGGAAATATTCTAAAGAGGTTGGCAAGAAGACACTCAGAACTCTCCAAGGTCTCTGCGTCACAACCATCCACAAGTGGGCAAGCAGATGTTCCTGTTGAAGTCATCAGTAGGCCTAATGAAGATACATATACTTCAGATAGTGATTCTCTTGATGATAACAACTATGATCCGCCAGGGATTTCACGTCGAGAAACAGAGAGTAAAGAAAAAAGAAAAAGACCTCTTCACAAATGCGAACTTCTCTGCCTAATATATCTTTAATAGCTGCATGACATGTATTCTGTATCAGATAAGGCAGGTAGCTGCCCTATCTTCGGCATGTCTTCAAGACATTGTACTCGTTTATGAAGACGATAAAACCCTCATTTAGACAGAAGCAAAATGAGATTTGAAGGGAAAGGAAAAGAACGGAACTGAATGAAGAGGAGGACAGCAATGTTATCGAATGTGTTTCTTTTGATGGAAGGAAGGATAAACCACTAGTGTCTAAGAATAAAGATGGGATACATCACATGAAAACTGTAATTGAGGAGTGTGTGGCAATTATTCAGGAGTCCGGGTCTAAGTATGTTGGTCACGTTTCACCGAGAAAGGATCTGCGATTTGAATCAAAACGTGCATTGTGTACATGTTAAAAGAGAAAGGAGCTGACTTACAGAAACTGGTTGCTACTGGTTGCGATGGTACTGTAACTAATACTGGGAAATCAGAAGATGTTATGAGGTTGTTAGAAGAAGTAGGGTGACCTTTGCAGTGGGTCAACTACCGGTACAGGACCTAAGGGGTTTCTGGTCCACTTGGCCAGCAGCTACAAACTTGTCAGAACTTTTTCATTGTAGGTTTCGATTTAATTGAAGGAGAGATACCCATTGTAACATGCGAAGACTTAAGTTCAGATAAGGCTTATCTGCCGGACGTTTGGAAGGCTATAACACTTGGTGACTATTCGCAGAGTTTGGCATCACGCGACCCAAGGAAACTCGCACATTCAAGATGGCTTGCAACAGCTAACCGAGGTACGGAAAACCCAACTGAAAATTTGAAAAACTAGCAACTTATGATATAGAAGTATATACTCCTGTCTGGTTTCGCATCGAAATGAAACCATCCTGCAAGGACGGAGGGCACCAACTTTGGACGACACTTTCATTATCACGATACCTTCCTGTATAACTTAAATTAGTAGTTGATCCGGCAATCCAGAGAAACGGCTACTTTGGACATGAAGAGAATCTACTGCTGGCAATGTTATCAGATGCAGATGCACAGCAAAACATCAGAGAAGGTAGTGCTATGAATAATACTGAAAGCTAGACGTACTTCAAATATTACTCGAATTCCAAAATTCAAAATTCCAGTGTTCAATGTTGATGCTGCCAGTTAGGCCTATATTGACTTAATTAACTGGCACAAGAAACAACTATCAGCTCCTCCTCTACTTTCTAACCTCTCAAGCCAAGACATTTTCTTCCTTGATAAAGGGCGCAGATCAGCAGTTGAACTTTCAGAGATTTCAGTGTCATTCTCAGGCAACTGAAAGATGTGTGAAGCTAGTAACTGAGGCCAGTGCTGCAGTATGTGGTCCAATTGCAAGAGAAGGTCACATAAAGCATGCATCTCTCAGGCTCATGCCATATTCTAGCACAAAATCAGACTTCAGACAGAATCAGACAGAAACCTGTGGTTTCACAGTAAAGCGCATATTGTGTAATTGAGCCGGCATGTACTGTGCTTTGCATATTGTGAGACATAACGAAGCTTGCCGCAGCACTACAGGGTCTATAAGTATGCAAAATGCAATAGAAATTGATTGTAATTCTTGTTACCTCTTTACAAAAGCAGTTTTGGATAAATGTATTGTTTGTATTATTAAATAAAACAGTTGTATGTAAATGAATAAGGCCTATATGCCAAAATGCATTAATTGCACAAAATGCCCAAACTTCATTGTCTCTGGGGAGGCTCTTAACACTTATTTAAAAATTCAAAATTTTCACTGAACAAATCACTGATACCGTGCACAACTTTTCCGCACTATTAGAATTTTAAATTCGAAAATTTTTAAAATTTCGTCCTTTTCACTCCACCCTATTGCACAACTAGGTGTTGTCGACGTGTCACATATAGAGTTGTACAAAGCTATGATTCTGAATATAAGCAGCTGTGGTTACAGGCACGTTGTGCAACAATTATAGCACTTAATATGTTGGTGGAAGTGAAAATTGATTAAAACAAAGTGTTCATTAAAGCTACAGGTAATTAAGAATCAAAAACATATCATATTAATTTGGGACCGGACTTCGGAGGAGTAGTGGCGGCTCCACAGGAGGGCCCCGGGGGGCCCCGTGTCTTCCTATTGAGTGCCTGGCCTCCCAGTGGACCCCGTGTTGGGACCCTATACTTAATACTGCATACCTAACAACAAATGTTTGACCTCCATGATTAGAGTTGCCACCCCAACGGACCCCCCACTTCCCAAATCCTGGAACCGCCACTGCGGAAGAGTGCCGCATTTTCAAAGCGTTAGTCATTTCGGGTTTACTGAATGTTTGGCATCTAAGCTGTTATAAAAATAGGCATTATTAATTAGTTTATGCGTCGCACTGTGTTGAACTGACTGCTATTTCGTATATTCGTCATTTTGGCATTGACAATGCGCTGTCGGAGGTCCTCCTTAACTTCTGTATTATTTTTTCCCAATATGTTGTAACTGATGGCATCCTTTAGTAATATTAGATACAAGCTTAAGTGAAACATATTTTGGGGTTCAACCTTGGCCTATGGTTGCCGTTGTTTCTTTTAAAAGCCTATCGTTGGAGAGGGTTCATCTTTGAGCACAATTTCGAGTATGAAGATTGCTAAGTCTGCGACCATGATAGATAGATCCTCATAGAGCCTAATTGTGATGGGACAATGGAACTACAGTAAGCAATTGAAAGGAAGTTGAGACAAGACAAGACAGATATGACCTCGATTTTTTTGAATGATATCACTTTAGGTAAGATCATTTATTTAAGGACAACTCGGACCTGAAAAACAGCTGTGCGATTGAGCAACATAGGCTATACATAATGCTTTGCCCTTCCAGACTTACTGCACTGTTGTTAACTTGCCTAAAGCAGCTAAATCAATTACTTGAAATTTCATATGTATTTTAATTTTGCGATTTTTGAATATTAAAATGTGTTATCTTTAGTATCGTGACCATAAATGCGTGAATCTTCTAGCTTAAAGCTGTTTGACTCACTGGTAGTCGTTTAGAAATGGATGGCTGAAGTAGAAACAGCGAATCCAGTCCATGTTTTCTATTCTCTTTCGTATACTGGTGCTTCGCTGTCACTATGAATATTTCGACATTATATTTGGGCCTATGTCTGAGGGTATCGTGCTGAGTCGCTAAGATCGATCACTCAGTGGCTGGATAGACAGATGCAGAATAGTTGGAGATTTTTAGAATACGCTAGCATAAGACAGAAAAATTAATGAATTCGATTAAAGTCCATCACGTTTGGAGGTATAAAAAAGAGGATAGCTGTGAGAGAGGTGGATGTGCTGAAAATATCACGCTCTAAATTCCACAATTCCAGGGCCTCCGAGAGGGAGGGGCAGAGGTGCAAATGCACAGGGGCCCGGCGGTCTCGAGGGGGCCCGGGCCGATGATGAATATGCATAATTAACAATAATAACAATAATAACAATGAAGAAAGGGGGCCCGGCGAGCAAAAGGGGGGCCCGGACCTGAGGACATCAAAAGTATCAAAGTGAACAGTGTGAACATGGGCGTCATTTGAGAGAGGCAGGCGCCCCCTCAAGGAAAATGAAGAAACAATGTATTAAGTGAATAAATAAATGTGAAATGTGCAAGAAATCGCCAAAATTGTCCAAACGTTGCCGGAAAATGTCAAAAAATTTCAAATTTGCCAAAATTGGTCCAAAAATTGCCCAAAATGTGTCTATAATTGCCCATAATTTGCCAAAATTTGGCTAAATCTGGCCAAAAATTTATCTCGCCTTCAAGAAAAGTGTGAAATGACGCTACTTAGTGTGAAAAAGAGCGACAAGAAAAAAGGTCATCACTAGTTTTCGATAGTTGCATCGTGTCGGTTAATTTGGATTAAACCAATGACAAGCACAAAATGGGTTGTCAGCAATTTTAAAAAAATTTTCGGGGCCCGCCGGCCATTCTGCACAGGGGCCCGGAATTTCTCTCGGTGGGCCTGCACAATTCTATCGACTTTTCTATCAACAGTCAAACATTAGGTTTAGTCTGATTCAAGGTTCACTCCCATCCAATCTATGATGCAATCCTCGATCTTAAAAGCCTCTATGATTATTAAGTGTAAACTTGCCGCGAATTGTCAGATGTTAAACGGGGAGCCACTTTTCTACTGAGAACAGGGCGACGGTTCTAATGAACTGGCTGATCCAAATTTTTCTTTAAATTTCGAACGTTTTTTGCGGAAACAGCCGAGTCAAATTACACTTTATAGATGCGTTTCATTTTATCAGATTGACATAATTGTAAACAGAGCGATTCACTTTTGGGAAATTCTTGTATTATTTTTCAGAAAAGTATAACCGACAATTTTCTCAAATGGCGTTGCCGATTTGGTATTTCGGTCCTCGAGACTTGAAAAATATATTTAGAGTGCACAACGAAATCATAGCTAACATTCCTATATCAAACGTCTAGAATTTACTGCGGCCTATTATTATAATATAATGCATTCCGCGTATGTTTATTGTGTAAAGATCATTCTAAGAGACTGAAATACAGTAGATATAATTAATAGCAAGTTTGACAACGTAGGTTCAAAGTCCGCTCAGCGCTTAATGTCATTGTTCTTAGGTGGAGATGAAGTCTGCAAGATGTCATTTAGCGGCGGCAGATGAAATTAGAAAAGAGTCTTCAACAGATGATTTCAAAAGTTGTACTCTGTTTGCTGATAGTGTTGGAACAGTAATGAGTGTTCGACACTAAATTTCGCTCGAATTATAATTATCAACACTGGTCACAAATTTGCTTTTGCTTTGCTGGCAGTTGCCACTTTTGGTATCAACTTTTAAACATTGCTTCTATCAACGAATTTGCTGTATTTAGGTGAGTATATTTTATATACAGTATACTGTAGATATTTAAATAAATAATAAATAAACGTAAACACGTAAATAAGCAACCATTCGTTCATTTCCATTCATCATCATCTTCTCCTTGTTCCTTCATGAACTGAAGTTAAGGTGACAGCATGAATTTCTTTCCTCCAACCATGTCGATCCTCTGCCTTCTTGACTGCTGCTGATATTTTCATTCCTGTCCACTCTTCCACGTCATCCACCCATCTTCTCCCTGGTCGCCCTCTTCGTCTAGTTCCCGACATCATTCCTTGTTGGATTGTCCTCTCCAATGTTGACCTAGTGTCGCTGTTCCGCTGTACGTGTCCGAAGTATTGCAGCTTCCTTCTTTTGCACATGTTGAGGAAACGTCTTTCCGTGCCTGACATTTTCAAAACCTCCTCATTGGTTTTCCTATCTCTCCAGCTTATGCTTTGCATGGTACGTAATGAGTACATTTCAAAAGCTTCTATTCTTCTCTGTATTTTTCTTCTCAGAGTCCAACCTTCACATCCATATGATGCTATACTCCATGCAACACTCTCGATTATCCTCTTCTTTGTTCTCATGCTGATATTATTGTCTTTCCAAATGTTCTTCATTTTTCTGATGGCAACCCTTCCTTTTGTCAATCTGGCCTTTATTTCTTCCTCTAGGGAGCAGTCTTCTGATATAATCGTGCCAAGATATGTAAACTTTCCCACTTGTTCCATTACCTTCTGATCTACTCTGATGGAAACTTTGTCTCCGTTAGTTGTCATTACTTTTGATTTATTTACATTTATTTGAAGCCCATATTTCGCACTCGCTTGTTCCACTCTGCTTACTAGTTCTTGAAGTTCCTGTGCGCTCGATGCCAGCAAAACCACATCGTCTGCATACCTTAGATTATTAATGGTTAGTCCACCAACTTTGCATCCCCCTTTGAACCCTTCCAAAGCCACACGCATTATCATTTCTGCTATTATATTAAACAGACGTGGGGATATTATACAACCTTGTCTCACGCCCTTTTTTATTTTGAACCATTCTGTGACTGTTCCCATTATTCGTATGGCACCTTTTTGGTTTTTGTACAAATTTGTTAGTAGTTGAACCAGATGTGCCGGAAAGCCCATCTCCAACATTATCTATATATATAATTCTCGATGTCTGTCCGTCTGTCGCGTCTGTCCGTCCGCAACACGGCGGGTATTGCAAGACGCTGTTGTCATTGACAACCAAATATTGTTTAATCAAAACGGAGCGTTTAACGAAGCGTCTTAATTGCAGCTTAAACCCCCGACCCCCCTTCCCTCACCCAATCCCTCTCCCAATCGCCCAGGCCCAACCCATTCCCGCCCCGGCCCCAAACCCCTTTCCCCTTCCCTATCCCCATCTCCTTCCCTCTCCCCATCCCCTTCCCTCTCCTCATCCCCCAAACCCCGTTCTCCTTCCGTCTCCCCAACTTTTTCCCTCTCCCATCCCTCTCCCAATCGCCCCCAAAAACCCCGTTCTTCTCCTTCCGTCTCCCCAACCCTTTTCCCTCTCCCCATCCCTCTCCCAATCGCCCCGGCCCCAACCCATTCCGGCCTCGGCCCCAAACCCCCGTTCCCCTTTCCTCTCTCCATCTCTTTTCCCTCTCCTCATCCCTCTCCCAATCACCCCGGCCCCAACACATTCCGGCCCCAAACCCCGTTCCCCTTCCCTCTCCCCATCCCTTTTCCCTCTCCCCATCTCTCTCCCAATCGCCTCGGGCCCAACCCATTCCAGCCCCAACCCATTCCCGCCCCGGCCCTAAACCCCCGTTCCCCTTTCCTCTCCTTATCCCCTTCCAACTACCCATCCCTCTCCCAATTGCCCAGGCCCCAACCCATCAGCGCTCCGCCCTACCCCACCGGCCCCAAACCCCGTTTCCAAACCTACACAACGCTGCTCCGAAAACCCGTACAACCCACTTTCCTCCTCCCAAATCTCCCTTCCCTCTCCCAATGCCCTGCCCCCCGTTATTATATATATTTACTCTTTCCTAACCTCAAACCCTATTTTTTTAAATTTTACCCCTCAAGTGTGGATTAAATTTTCAGACGCTGTCACCGTACTGGGGATTTTTTAATTTTTGGAAAAGCGTTCTTCAGAAATGATTGATATAACGTTTTAAATTTGCTATATCTCAGGCTATATAGGAGCTAAAAAGATGAGGTTTGCACCATTGTTTACATTGTTTATTCCTCTTTCTAACCGTCCGTGCAAAACAAAAAAATGGGGTAAAGTCCACTTTACGGCCTAAAATATCACCCTCTCCCCCGAAAAACTTTTAAAGCCCCCTAGCAAAATATTTTCAGCGGTAACCCCACTTTGGTCAGCGGCAAAGTTGTAAAGGGATGTCAGAGGAACAAAATAAACCAAAAAGTTTGAAAATCGGTCGATATTTGGCAAAGATCTATCAGTTCTAACCCGATGACCCCAATGTTTGAACATGAGTATTATCGGTGAATTTCGCGAAAGTTTTGAATTCTGCGAAAGTTTCCAAATTTTTTGAATTTGCTATATCTCAGGCTATATAAGAGCTAAGAAGATGAGGTTTGCACCATTGTTTAGCTTTTTTATTCCTCTTTCTAACACGCCGTGCAATACAAAAAGTCCAGCATTCACGAGCTTTCCGACAATCAAGTGAGAATGAGGAACAGGCGGTTGCTCGGCGTGAAAAAGCAGCACAGCAAACAAGAAAATCAAGAACTGCATGTCGTTCGACACTGCCAAATCATTACACTAACGTTGACTATCAAGAAAATCCATGCGAATGGGCGTTAACTCGGTTGAAAGAAAAGGCGGCGATTTAAGGAATTTAATTGCGCAAAATCCTATTGCATTTGCGCAAAATCGGGTGGTAAAACAGCCAATCTCCCCCGTCATTTTTGACGGGTAAACACCTAGTATACCATAATTTTTTATGAGGTACAGAGTCAAATGCTTTTGTATAGTCTATAAAGCAGATGTACAGTGGCTGCTGGAATTCTTTTGCCTTTTCCATTATTATTCTTAAATTTGTTATGTGATCCCTTGTGCCACGTCCTTTTCTGAAGCCTGCTTGCTCTATTGCAATCTCCTCCTCCATTTTGTTGTCTATCCTTTCCAAAATGACTCGTAGCAATATCTTACTAATATGTGATATCAGGGCTATAGTTCTATAATTCGTGCATTCGTTTTTGTCTCCTTTCTTTGGTAACGGTATAAATATTGATTTCAGCCAATCGCTTGGCCACTCACCCGTCTCCCAAATTCTAACACATAATTTGTGCATAATTGTGATTGCCTCATCTTTTCCCAATTTGAGTAATTCAATTGGTATGTCATCCGCTCCCGCAGCTTTCCTGTTGGCAGTTCTTGATATTGCCTTTTCTATTTCTGACTTTAAAGGAGGTGGTTCCTTTTCCCATCTATATGCCTCTGGCATGGGTGTTTCTGACTTTTCCTCCTCTGAGCTAAATAATTCCGTTCCATACTCTTCCCATCTTTTCAATATCGCTGCTTTCTCTCCCAACATAATCCCTTCTTTTGATTTGATGCAACATGTTTGAGGCGCGAAGGTTTTTGTAAGCTCCTTTAGCGTTTTAAACACTCTTTTCCATTTCCATTAGCCTCTTTCTAATGACAAACATTTATGGCATACATTTACATTTCTTATGAAAGACATTTATGTATGACAGACATTTACATTGATTTCGAATAACGAAACAATTGAAAGTGATCTAAGTACCCTACTTTGCTGAATTAGTGAAATCTATTTTTTAAAATAAATAAAGTAGGATAGACGAAATGTTCTGATAGGCATAGTTTTCCGACAACTTAGAAGATTTACCATAATAAATGCCTTTGTTAGCTGAGCGGGTGTCCGGAGGCATTAATGCTATCCGTATAATTTACTCTGGTTTACGCTAGGTGGCGCCGCTGCACATTGGATTTTGACTGAATAATGTAAATGGCTGCATTTAGGAATTAGGATAGGACCTATAGCATCGCAGAAGTATACCAAATGTCGTGCAATTTGGCTCAGGATTGTTAAAATATGTTCAATGAATCAGAGTGATAGAGGTTTTATTTTATTCAGAAAATTTAGCGGTACAGATATCTAAGGTTTCGGAACAACTTAGACGTCGACAGTCTGCTGCAAGAGAACTCATAACGGCTAAAGTGCCGTAGACAGATGTCATACAAATGAGGAATCTTGAAAATAAGATTTAAATAAGGTTAAGATTATGCCTGATAGACATTAAAGCTAACGACACCGAATTAATCCAATAAACTGCGACCTTTTTTCTTGCTTGTGAGGGTATTCTAGTGAAGGCGACAAAATTTAGAAGGAATGTAAACATTTTTGGAGCGACGACATGAGCCATCTGATACGAATGAATTTGGGGCGGTGGATTAGCCATGAGCCACAGGCGGCAAAAATGCACGCTACGCCACGGCTCCAAAGGACCAAAGGTATTATTGGTAATTCAACATTTGGTTAAACTACTGTTCATTTTAGGACCATTGCCGATTGAGAAAATGAACCTAGAATTTTCTCGGTTTCAAAGCATAAGCGTCTTTAAGTGGTTGATACTGATCTTCGTTCTTCATCTTCATCGATATTCCAATGGAAAGGCTTCGAAATGTACGCTTTATCATTTGAAATTATTTTAATATATTTTAAATGATAATGTTTTAGCTCTTCATTGATTCGCATCTTTAAACATTTGTAGGCTGCACAAATTCCTTAATTTTTACCAAATGCTTAAGATTTACTGTAGATCTGTCTCATCTGCTTCTTTCATCATATGATTTCATTCTGAATTAGGATTATCGTTCAACCCAAAAGCTCAAATGCATAACTTATCATCAAGAACTGACATTGTATTCAGGGTCGTCATTTCACTGTTTTTCAGGGAGACAAGACACTTTGGACCTGACAAGTTTGCGAAAAAGTTGATGACCTTTTTACCTTTTTTGCTTGTCAGGCTTTTCGTGGGGTTTATGGGATTAATCGCTCAAAATCGAACCTCCTTACCTCCTTGAGGGATTGATGACCTTTTTTTCTTGTCAGTCTTTCTATCTCTTTAATCGATTTGCATTTAAAAACTAAAAAACACGAACATTGGCGAAATTTTCTCTAAAAATCAGGAGTAACGCTCCCCACTATCTCCAAATGACGTCCCTGATTGTATTGTATACTGGACTATTTATATAGCGCCGTAATGCGTAGCGCCACGAGATTTTACTTTACTTTACATACTAATTATAGCATAGCCAAAAACAAGGGCGCTTTACAGGGGGTATGACTCCCTAAACAGATGGCTTTTCTGTCCGTTGACATATTTCAAATAATGAAATAGCATACATATCCAGTGCCTTTTTTTAGGAAAAAGGTTTGGCATTTTGCATTTGTTTTTTCGTTAGAAATTACAATCAAATCTGCTCACTGAACACTGCAGATATATGAAAGAAATAAACGTCTTTTACAAGAAACAAAAAGAGACTCGAAGATGTAATTTATCATTAAACCTGTCCAGAGAAAAAGTTGTGCAGAATACTGGTATTAGGCATCAACTCCAGGAGTTTTCTCCACTTTTCATCGGACAAATTGTCTCGATGTCTTTTCTTGCTTTGTGAGTCTAGAGCTGAATATTTGCCTCAAATCAGCCAATAGTCAACGTGCTTTGTAGAATCGAATTATGAGATGTGGACCCACTCATCTGACGAATAATAGTGACGAGACTGTTTGTCATAAGCGAAGTTTTCGTTGGGGTGATTAGCAAATTCTTTTGCGAGAATCCCTTTCACACCAATTAGAAGAAATGGAAATTGCATTAACGGCATTTATCACAGGAAGCATTTTGACCGAATATGTTCTTTCCATAAGGTATTCACAGAGTCCACGCATGATTTCTCTTTCGTTAAGTTATAACCTGCCGCACAAATTCTAGATTTCCACTTCTCAAATTGTCATCTGATCGTTATTTGAGCGAATACAGGATTATATATAAAGCGGACATGGTGTAATTGTACAAAAGAGTCCGTGGAAGGCGGAAGGAGTTCAAAATTGCTGAGAAACAAAGGCAATCGCACATTTTTCAGAGAAAACATGAAGCTTTCTCAAAAATTTATTCAAATGCCAATAAAATCCAAAAGACGTAGTATAAAGCGAAACAATTTCAGGTGCTGTATGTTACAATTGTTACATGCCTATTGGGTACATACGAAGTTCAATTGTTTGCTTTGGGGTACATTTTAAAAAAGGTTGTGGATCGCTGACTTACATGATGATGACATGAATCATTTTAATATGCATCAACGACATCGATGACAATATAATGTCAGAAATTTCAGAATTTGCTGATGACACAAAACTGTGTGGACAGAGTGATAGCGAAGCAGAGGCAACAATTTTACAACAAGACCTAAATAGACTATCTTAGTGGTCAGCAGATTGGCAAATGCTTTTTAATACAGATAAATGCTCTGTGATGCACATTGGGAAGAAGGGAACAGATCATAAATTTCAGTTATGTGGGAAAGGACTAAAAGCTACGAACGAAGAGAAAGATCTAGGGGTCATCATACATAACAGCTTAAAGCCATCTAGGCAATGTGCAGAGGCAGCTAAGAAGGCCAACAAAATTCTAAGTATGATCAAAACAACGATAGTGAGCAGAGAGAAATATGTAATAATAAGACTTTACAAGACATAGGCACGCCCACATTTAGAGTATTGTGTTCAAGCATGGTGTCCATTCCTGAAGAAAGACATAGAGACCTTAGAAAGAGTACAACACAGAGCAACAGAGAAGATCAAAGGATATCATAAACTAACCTACGAGGAAAGGCTAAAACACTGGACTTGACAACCCTGGAAAAAAGAAGAGAGAGAGGGGGGGATTTGGTTAAGACATACAAAATACTAACAAGCAAAGTGGAAATGCCAAGAAAAAGTTTTTTTTACAATGAAGCAGTATGATCGAACCAGAGGACACAGCATAAACTGTTCAAGGAGCGGGTTGGGAGACATAAACAGCACTATTTTAGTGCAAGAGTGGTGGCCAGATAGAATGAACTGGATGAGGGGATAGTAACGGTTACAACTGCAAACGAGTTCAAAATAAACCTCAGTAGTTTAGGATATAAGATTGGACGGGAACAACAGTGGTTCTCACTTCTCACACAGGGCAGTCCTTACTGAACCACTTTAAACCTTGTTATATTATTATATTATTATTTGTCATTCCTACGACTGATCGTATTGTGCCTACTCAAGGGCACGCAGCGGCAGCTCCACATGGGTTCAGTGTCCCACATGGAGGGTTATATTATTCTTGTATGTGCTGATTTATGAAAAATAGTTTCCCACATGCTTAGAACTTGCCACTCCAATGCTTTCTCTTTCCAAATCCTGGAGCCACCGCTGAGGGCACGTCTCCTCCCAACACAACATTGCACAGTCAACAAGTGGCAAAACGTCCATTGGATGTTGGACAGGCAGAGGAGTTGCAGCATGAACAAATGAGTGCAACACAAGGTCGTTGTCATGTATGCATGAAAACACTACAGTAATGTACACCATTGTACACGTATCTGCAAAGTCCGTCTGCATAATGGCAAAGGAAAACTTGCTTTGCAGATTACCACAAATGACAACTATTGAACACTATTTGAAAACTAATTATCCACTTATCCAAGCAACCATTCCAATATGCTCTGTTAATGAGTACATTGTGAATAATGATATGTCTTCTAGGCGATGTTCCTGTATATGAACATGGTATTTTAGTACAAGTGGAGAAGGCTTTAAAATCTTAATATTTTATTTTGTCTTAGTCTTATATTAAGAGTTAAAAATATAACATTGTTTGAATTTGTTTCTAAGAAAAACTAGTTTTTCTGATAGTGCCAGTTAAAAATTTAAACATTGAAGATCAATAAAATGTAGGCCTCATTTGTCAACCAGACTATTTATGGTAGTCCTGGTCTATTTACTTTTTAAGAAGAGCCTCTCAGGAGTACAGTCCAGAAAAGGCAGTGACCAATCACAAACCCACACTTGAAGCAAATGGATATTCATACAAAACCTAATGAATATTCATAACGAAAATAAAAAGGTAGCCAAGTTTGTTAGCTCTAAAAACAGGGGAGGGATGTTACGTGTCTCGAATGCCCCTTCTATCTAAAATCGATCGAGGCTGGTCAAAAATAGGGTTAGTATTTTTAGATTTTTAAGATTGTAGGGTTATAATCACCGTGGCCTGCACTAAAAGGATTAAAATAGGGGTTATGGTTAGATTTTGGGCTTAGGGTTAAAACGGGTTAAAATTGTGACTTTTATGGTAATTTTGGATAAATGGAGCAAGCAACGGTGCAAAAAGGCGTTCTTGGCGAGCCTAATGCCGTTGCTGTCTAAAAGGTGAGGCGGGTCGAAAATGGGGTTCGTATTTTGTGCTTTCAAGATTTGTTTGGGTTAAATTTTGAGTTTAGAGATAAAATGGGATTATTATTGAAAATAGGTTGTAGAGTTTGTTGCGTCTTCGTGAATATTCGTTAGGCCCTTCATCATTGGTCACAGCCTTTTCTGACTGTTATACTGTGAAGTGCTTGTACGTTTTGAGTATAAATACAGACCTAACGCACATTGCCATGTTGCATTAAAAGCGTATTATTGCAGCATTTTAGCGAAACTCGAATTCGGCGAAATGGGAATTCGACGAAATGGGATTCGGCGAAATGGCAGTTAACCGTGTACCTTCAATTTGAATGATACCTTTAGATAATTCCTAAAAATTATTTAACAAATTCAAACAGCCAAAATATGGACTTATGACTTGTGAAAAATATTCTAAGGAAGGTGTCATTTAACCAGTTTTCACAACAGAGCAGATAGTTCATACTCTAATAATTTTGGCTGAGTATATTTTGTCTATAACAAACAGGCGAGACGACCACTTCTACAGAAAGAATCAACGGACTTCCTTCTTCTTCTTCCTCTTTGAAAGAGAGCACTACAATAAGATATCACTGCAAAGTATCGTCTGAATCGAGTACTCCTTCAAGAATTTTCTGCTACTTTCAGAAGAAGATTGGGAAGGATAAACCATCATTAATAAAGAACCACGAGAGAATGCAGAAAATCACTCATGGGAAAGTTACTGCATCTACACCAAAACCTCAAATGAGTTCACAGAATGCAAGTAAAAGGTCGAAAAGAAATAGGCGCGAAAGTGCTGATGCCATGACAACTGACTCACTGACTGGAGAAACAGCGACTGCTGATGCCATGACAACTGACTCACTGACTGGAGAAACAGCGACTGCTGATGCAATGACAACTGATTCAACGACTGGAGAAACAGCGACTGCTGATGCAATGACAACTGATTCAACGACTGGAGAAACAGCGACTGCTGATGCAATGACAACTGATTCAACGACTGGAGAAACAGCGACTGCTGATGCAATGACAACTGATTCAACGACTGGAGAAACAGCGACTGCTGATGCATTGACAACTGATTCAACGACTGGAGAAACAGCGACTGCTGATTCGATGACAACTGATTCAACGACTGGAAAAACAGCGACTGCTGATTCGATGACAACTGATTCAACGACTGGAGAAACAGAGACTGCTGATGCATTGACAACTGATTCAACGACTGGAGAAACAGCGACTGCTGATTCGATGACAACTGATTCAACGACTGGAAAAACAGCGACTGCTGATTCGATGACAACTGATTCAACGACTGGAGAAACAGCGACTGCTGATTCGATGACAACTGATTCAACGACTGGAGAAACAGCGACTGCTGATGCGATGACAACTGATTCAACGACTGGAGAAACAGCGACTGCTGATGCGATGACAACTGATTCAACGACTGTAGAAACAGCGACTGCTGATGCGATGACAACTGATTCAACGACTGGAGAAACAGCGACTGCTGATGCAATGACAACTGATTCAACGACTGGAGAAACAGCGACTGCTGATGCAATGACAACTGATTCAACAACTGGAGAAAAAGCGACTGCTGATTCGATGACAACTGATTCAACGACTGGAGAAACAGCGACTGCTGATTCGATAACAACTGATTCAACGACTGGAGAAACTGCGACTGCTGATGCGATGACAACTGATTCAACGACTGGAGAAACAGCGACTGCTGATGCAATGACAACTGATTCAACGACTGGAGAAACAGCGACTGCTGATGCGATGACAACTGATTCAACGACTGGAGAAACAGCGACTGCTGATGCAATGACAACTGATTCAACGACTGGAGAAACAGCGACTGCTGATGCAATGACAACTGATTCAACGACTGGAGAAACAGCAACGCCTGATGCAATGACAACTGATTCAACGACTGGAGAAACAGCGACTGCTGATGCAATGACAACTGATTCAACAACTGGAGAAACAGCGACTGCTGATTCGATGACAACTGATTCAACGACTGGAAAAACAGCGACTGCTGATTCGATGACAACTGATTCAACGACTGGAGAAACAGAGACTGCTGATGCATTGACAACTGATTCAACGACTGGAGAAACAGCGACTGCTGATTCGATGACAACTGATTCAACGACTGGAAAAACAGCGACTGCTGATTCGATGACAACTGATTCAACGACTGGAGAAACAGCGACTGCTGATTCGATGACAACTGATTCAACGACTGGAGAAACAGCGACTGCTGATGCGATGACAACTGATTCAACGACTGGAGAAACAGCGACTGCTGATGCGATGACAACTGATTCAACGACTGTAGAAACAGCGACTGCTGATGCGATGACAACTGATTCAACGACTGGAGAAACAGCGACTGCTGATGCAATGACAACTGATTCAACGACTGGAGAAACAGCGACTGCTGATGCAATGACAACTGATTCAACAACTGGAGAAAAAGCGACTGCTGATTCGATGACAACTGATTCAACGACTGGAGAAACAGCGACTGCTGATTCGATAACAACTGATTCAACGACTGGAGAAACTGCGACTGCTGATGCGATGACAACTGATTCAACGACTGGAGAAACAGCGACTGCTGATGATAAGACAACTGAATCAACGACAGGAAAAACAGCGACTGCCGATGCAATGACAACTGATTCAACGACTGGAGAAACAGCGACTGCTGGTTCGATGACAACTGATTCAACGACTGGAGAAACGGCGACTGCTGATTCGTTGACAACTTATTCAACGACTGGAGAAACAGCGACTTCTGGTGCAATAACAACTGATTCAACGACTGGAGAAACTGCGACTGCTGTTGCTATGACAACTGATTCAATGACTGGAGAAACAGCGACCGCTGATGCTATGACAACTTATTCAACGACTAGAGAAACAGCGACTGCTGTTGCTATGACAACTGATTCAACGACTGGAGAAACAGCGAATGCTGATGCCATGACAACTGACTCACTGACTGGAGAAACAGCGAATGCTGATGCTATGACAACTGATTCAATGACTGGAGAAACAGCGACTGCTGTTGCTACGACAACTGTTTCAACGACTGGAGAAACTGCGACTGCTGATGCCATGACAACTGACTCACTGACTGGAGAAACTGCGACTGCTGATGCAATGACAACTGATTCAACGACTGGAGAAACAGCGAATGCTGATGCAATGACAACTGATTCAATGACTGGAGAAACAGCGACTGCTGATGAAAGGACAACTGATTCAATGACTGGAGAAACAGCGACTGCTGATGAAAGGACAACTGATTCAATGACTGGAGAAACAGCGACTGGTGATGCAATGACAGCTGAATCAATGACTGGAGAAGAGGCGAGAAATTCGGAGTCTATGTCTTCTACGTCAATGACATTGCCGCCAACGCCCGCCATTTCGAAGGTTTCAGAGGTCAAGACTACTGAGTCTATGAGTATTGAGTCAGTGACTGTCGAGGCAACGACTAATGTGTCAATGACTACGGAGTCAATGTCTACTGAGATATTAAATATTGAGGTTAAGCAACTGACTTCTGAATCAAGGACTCGTCCTACTACTGGTTTTACTTCTGCCGTTCCATTCGTTTTGTCGACCAAAAGCGAATCTTTTGACCCTACTCATGAAAGAGAAATGCCTTCTTCGCCACCGACAGATATTTCACATTTTCCATCAAATAACTGTACGCAGCCAACTTGTGAAACTGAAATTATCTCAATACAGCCAACCTTGGCGTCTGGAGATCAGAGAACGCCATTTCACACTAGGTCCAGTACTACTGGCACGGGTAATACTTCTGGCGTTTTATTTAAACTTTCAACGTGTTAAGAGAGTCAAGTAAATTTATGGCTTCGCCTTGTTAACTCTCAACATTTGACTGTAGCTTACGTTTTGCTGAAAAGTTTAGAGCCCATCAGTGCACATGAATTGTAATTCTGAAACGTAGACCAAATCTGCTGAACCATCAATGTCATCATGGCCTATCAGCCAGATTGCGCTTTCTGTGTCATATGTGTGTGCTGGTATATATTCTAAGGCTCGTTAGTGCTCATTTGGCTATATTACTTCGTAATCTATTTATCCTAACTGCCATATAGCTTATAAAGTTTTGCTATGATTATACCTGTTTAGGCAAAGAGAAGAACTTCACAGATGAATCTACAAATGAAACTACCATCCAAGAAATTACTGCAAAATCGACAAAAGATTTCACCAGTTCAACATTAAACAAATTTATTGCAATCGGCATACAGATCGACAATTCCAGAAATACGACTGGTTTAAGTTGTGAAGCGGTGACCAGCATCGCCCGTTCATTGTCCATGGCCACCAACGATTCGCGTGGTTTACTTTCTGGTGACCTAGTTAACTCGATCGTTGATGTTGATAAGTTGGCTCAACTGCGAAAAAAGGACCAGATTCCTCCAACCAGAGATGAAATCAACGTAATGAACCTTACCATCGTTTTCGATATCAATCTGTTGATTCTGTTCTATTGGATAGAAATTGCTAGGATATAGAGACCCAAACGTAATTTGCAGAGTCCAAATCAGCAGATTAATTTTGCAGCTGTCACTACAAAGTCAGTAACTTTGAATGCAAGAGAGACCAAAATATTTTTACTATTAATAGTCAGCTCATTTAAAAAGTACCGCAGTTGTATTATAGCAGTTTATAAGACGTCATCAGTTGAGCAGACAAGAGCAGACATAGAGCATAGAGACAGACATAGAGATATAAAGCAGACAAGTTGTGTGATACACAGGGTGCTATTTGTAGTGGGAATGAAAAGTATCTGATCACTGTTTACAATAGTTTTTGTACATTTATTATTTACTAGCTGTTAACCCGTCAAAAATGACGGTGGAGAGTGGCTATCTCCTTCCCTGATTTATTACAAATGTCCATATTATTACATATAACATTTTTAAAATCTGAAAATGTAAAGTGAATGCGTAGATTAGCATTTAAAAATTTTCCTATGTGCTCACTGGGTGGTCTCCCCCCTCCCACCACAGGGGGCTGCACACCATAACGGAACTTACGACTACGGTTTGGGCCTACGATTTTATTGGTACTTGGTCTCCCACTGGGGGGATGCGCCCTCCAGTGTTACCTACGGCCCCTTTTGGGCATACCGCTCCTTTTCGGCTTACGGACCAAAAGGGACTTTGTCTCCCACCGAGGGCTGGGACTTTTTCTCCCCCCGAGAGTTGTGCTCCAGTGGAGCTTACGGCCTCCACGAGGGCTAAGGCTTGGACTCCCATGGGAGGCTGCGCCCCAGTAAGGCCTACGGCCTCACATGGGGCTGCGCCCCCAGTAGGAAATGCGACCCCACACGTGGGGCTGCGCCTCTCAGTGGGCTTACGGCCTCCCTCGGGGTTTTGGGCTTGGTCTCCGACGGAAGGATGCGCCCCCTTTCCAGTAGGGCCTACAGGCTACGGCCCAACACGGGGGACTGCGTCCCCAGTAGGGCCTACGGCGCCACACGGGGTACTGCGCCCCCAGTGGTGCCGTACAACGCGCAGGCAATCAGGACGATTCTTAAAGCTGCAATGAAGACGCTTAGTCGACCACTCCGTCGATTATACAGTTTGGATACCAATAGCAACGACGTCTTTCAAAATCTGCCGTGTAGCGTTACTGACAGACGAAGGAAATTATATATATGAGTTTTGGCACTAGTTCATTTAACTGACTTATTTGACCCAATGACGCAAATAACCTTTCTCCTCAAGAGTTTTACTTTCAAATTCCTCTCTGATGAAGCTGCATAAACGTTTTCTTTTGCAGTCTGTGATACAAACGATTAGCAACATTCTACAACCGGTTAACGCACATTCATGGAGTGAAGTAAGTTTGCTTTCCCTCGAATAACTTCCTTGAGATTTTTGCAATAAATACAAGTTACTGCGATCTAAAGTTAAAGATTTATTTCAATGTATGAGTTATACAGTTCATCGATGAAGCGGCATGTTGCTTTATCAATTCATAGACCAACAAGACAGTGGCTACAATGCTGATGTCATCGGCCGATATCTACGGTGACTGTGTGTGTCGCGCGGTCGATCGAAATAGCACAATAAATGAGATCAAAGAAGATGCTCAAAATATAGGTAATCCTAAAATTACCAACAGAATACCAGTAGACTTTAATGGATTAGAGCTCAGTCATGTTGCACTCTCATCCTTTCGAAACGATCGATAATTAATAAGTAATTAAACACGAAATTTCTATAGCGCTGCCCATAAGCTTGACGCATTGACGCAGTGCACCAGCTTATTCACGAGCGCTCAAATTAAATTTAATTATTATATTATCGTTAATATACGGCACTATATATATATACTGTATTAAAGCTGAATTTCTGAAGTTTGGATAACCCTAGACCAAAATTCATACAAGTCTATTTTTAAGGCACAAGTTGCATCTACATGGCCACGTAAGCTCAGTTTGAAATAAGGAGTCAGCTAAGCTTACAATTTACAATTTGCTAATGTGAATATTTATGATTTTTATGAAATTAGTTATGACCCATTTCTTGAGTTTTGACTCTTTAGCAAGAACTGATCTCATTTGAAGTAAATTTCAATGTTTTGTTTCGATTTATTTCTATGTTGTAGCGCTGGAGTCATTTTGTGTTAGCAGCATGGATAACAATCTACGGAATCGCACATTTTGGACAAAGAGCACATGGAACGAAGATAGAATTGATCGCGTCTCAATTGATTTGGCTGCACTGGATAAAAGTAGATAGCATTCCTTTTTAATAAATTTCAACTGTCCTCTGGAAACTAAAATAACTTTTAAAAATAAGGAGCGTACCCAGAAATTTGATCTGGGGAGGTATAAATATTGGGAGGGTGAGGGTGGTATAAATGTTAACTATAAACCATATAAACCACATAAAAACCACATAGAAACTGTAAGGTAGACTTTGAGGTAAGAGTACGAGCTAAAACAGATGCAATAGGATTCTTTGGAGAGGATCAGTTTGGGGTTCGGAAGGGGAAAGGAACACGAGATGCAATCGAATGTTTAAGAATGCTAAGTGAGAGAAGACTTCAAAATGGAAAAATATTTTTATCTGTTTTGTGGATTACGAAAAAGCTTTTGACAGAGTAGACTGGAGAATTTTGATGAGAGCACTGAAAAGGGTGGGAGTGGATTGGAGAGACAGAAGACTGATAGCAAACCTATACCTTGGACAGTCAGTGAAGGTGAGAATAGAGAGAGAGAACTGAGTGAATCGTGTATGATTGGGAGAGGAGTAAGGCAGGGATACCCACTGTCACCGCTGCTGTTTAACATATACATCGAAGAATTAGTACAAGAGGCGATATGGGGAATACAGATGAGGGAGTCAAAGTCGGAGGAGTACTACTAAAGGTGCTGCGCTTCGCAGACGATCAGGCCATGCTAGCAAGTAATCAAAAAAGGCTACAGGAAGTAATGGATAAACTGATACAAGTGTCAGAAAAGTATGGAATGAGAATCAATACAAAAAAGACTAAAGTTATGGTAATAAGTAAAAAAGAAGGAATGAGAGTGAAAATAAAGGTTTATGGACAGATCATAGAGCAAGTGAAGGAATTTAGCTATCTAGGAAGTCTGATAACAACCGATGCCAGATGCAATAAAGAGATAAGAAGACGTATAGCAATAGCAAATGAAGCTTTTTATAAGAGAAATGAGCTGATGCAAAGTAAGCTAAAACTAAACCTAAAAATAGATTGGTAAAAACATTGATATGGACTTTGGCGTTGTATGGGGCGGAGACGTGGACAATGAGAAGGGAAGATAAAACGACTAGATGCTTTTGAATGTGGATTTGGAAGAAAATGCAAAACGTAAAATACATAGAGCATAAGACAAACAAGGAAGTCATGAAGGAGATAGAGGAAGACAGAAGCCTGATAGATACAATTCGGAAAAGGCAGAGAAATTGGATGGGACATGTTCTGCGGCATAACTCTCTACTAAGAACAATAATCGAAGGAAAGATGGAGGGAAAGAGAGTAAGAGGTAGACCGAGAAAGATGATGTTGGAGTGGATGATGGACAAAGGATACCAAGAACTCAAAGAAGAAGCAAGCAATCGATCGGAGTGGGAGAACTGAATACCTGGACCTGCTGAAAGACAGAAACACTGATGATGAGACTACTTTGGGGGTATATATATACCGATGGCAGGGTTTAAAACAATATGGAAAAGCAAGGTCATGATAGTCGAGACAAAACTGCAAATACTAAGAACGTGCATCTTTAGCGTATTACTCTATGTAGCAGAAACCTGGACAATAAAGAAGAGGGACAAAGACCGACTACTAGCCTTTGAAATGAAATGCTATAGAAGAATTTTGAACATCAGATGGCAACAGAAAATAAAGAACGCAACGATACGAGAAAGAATTAAGAATAAAACAAATATTATGCAAATATTGATACAGAGAAAATGAACTTCTTTGGCACATATGCAGGATGAAAGACAATAGACTGGCGAAGAAGATCATGCTGGGAACAATGGATGGAGAAAATCGAAGAGGGAGACCAATAATAGAGTGGTTGGATGATATCGAGGAATGGGGGAACGCGGAGCTACGCACACTGATCAAAGC
This sequence comes from Metaphire vulgaris, assembly GCA_018105865.1. Lineage (NCBI taxonomy): Eukaryota > Metazoa > Annelida > Clitellata > Crassiclitellata > Megascolecidae > Metaphire > Metaphire vulgaris. The sequence goes on along the minus strand of CM030851.1, from coordinate 2,828,920 downwards.
GACGCAGGTCCGAGAAAGATGGGGACAAATTGTGAATCAGGCTGTCGACACCTACGGGTACCAGGCTGTCGACACCTACGGGTACAGCACCCTTGGAGCTGGATGATGATGATGATGATTTATACCGATATATCCCCCGTCGCTACGACCCCGCAGTTGACGAAGAGACAAAGTACATACGCACTTCGTGGATTTGTTAAATTTGTTGATGTCTTTCACTCAATAGTAAAAGAAGCAGTTTATTTTCAACTCGAAACATAAGTACAAGGAACATGGAAAAATAGATTGAACATCATAAGTCCTTAATTATAGAGTTAGGCCTGCCGAATAATATAGGCCTAGTAAGAAAGAGTACGTCGACAATTAATAGAAAGTTAAACATTTTGAACTAATGCAACATTTAAATTTTAATAAATGTGTTGCATAGTCATATAACATTACATAATTAATTATACTTATAATTAATAGGTCTATTATAGCCATGACCTTACTCATACTATCACAAGAAGATTATTTAAAATGATAATTATAAGACTGATTACTTTCAGATCCGTTGAAAGGAAACTTTACAATAAATATATGGAGCGTATATTTTCGAAATATCGATAACTACCTTCCGAATACCAGGTATAAAGTATTATAACTTTTAGTGCAATGGCTGAGCGCTGCAATCTCTTACACTGTACTTATAGTGCCGTTCAAAATTCCACGAGCAAATGCATAGTTTCATAGCGATACCCAGCCACTATCGTATCTTGTTAGATGTAGTAGAAGAGCTTTAGTAACCAAACCATTACATTAGTAGGTCGAAACGCTTCGTGAAAACCAAGCACAGGATCCATAGTAAAGAGTTAGCGAAGAAATTACAGGGCCCATCGCGACAGATTTTAGTTTAGTTTCTTGTATGATAGCAATACTGTAACTTTGTTGTTTGAAACAAATCTCAGTTATTCTAAATAATATCCGTTTTTCCAGTAACTTTCTCCTCGATTCTCGCGTATTGTCACTGTCAACGAATCAACACGATTTTAATCTGCCTTTCAACATCACTTTCCAACACAATAAGGTTAGAACACGTGGCTGTGCAAAGATAATTCTATTCATCATCAACGTCGTTGCAATTGATATCTTGTGAGGATTGCAATAAATCTCCATTATTGCCAGTAAAGCTTCTTATGTGATAATTTCTTATTTACAATAATGGTGTCCATAATTTAAGTAATTTTTGAAATAATTCAGGTGTATAGAAGCAACCGCGTTCGCCTTTGCGTCTTCTGGAATACAGATCCCGATGGAGAGCAAGTGCCTTGACTTTCAATTGTCATTTAGATGGGTTTCGGTTTAAAATTACTTACTGGCTAAGAATGGAAGCGTACTTGGCAAATGGAGCCATATCTGTATTGCATTTACAGTGTATGGTTAATTAGGGAACATTCATTCATTATTTTAGTCAATCTGCTAATAGGCCTAGTAGTAGGCCTAAATCTCCGTTTTATACTGTTAATTTTCAGTGCAATTGTTTTATTAGGGTTGGTTGGAGTGATGCGGGCTGTAGAGTGGTAGAAACGGATGCCTATCGAACGGTCTGCAGCTGCGATCATCTGACCAACTTTGCTGTTCTCATGAGTCGAAATCCTTCGGTGAATGAAGAAGATTCTTCCGTTATTCACTGATTCATCGTCATCAAAGCAGTCATTAGTTCGCTCTCATCTTACAATGTCTGCTATTCAGCAGAATCTAATATGAAACGCCAGTCACCAGGTCACCAGTGCCGGATTTATAAGCGACATAGGCTACAGCTTAGGACCTCACTATCTGTCAGGGCCTCAATCTGCCGGGACCTAAAAAAATCCCCTGTATAGAATATTTATCATTATCTTAGTATCTTTTTTCCAGCTCATGTAATTTATAACGGAAGTGGACTTCATGAGTTTGTATATCTTGGGGCCTCATCAAATCCAAGTCCGGCACTGAATGTCACTGACTGTTGTCAGTTGCATTACTAGTTCTTTGGTGTTTTAGTCGGTTAGTTATAATGAGACAATTTTATAGGGTTCTGTAACGCTTTACAAAGGAGTCACTTATAAGAGATGTAACGCATTCTGTAACGGTTCTGTAACGCGTAATAGGCATATACGAGTGTTACATGCATCCGATTGATTTCAGAGAGATCGAGTTTTGTCCGTTCTATCGACCATTCTATGCACTGGGTCTGTCGCTGCGCTCGTGCTTACGATCATCATCCACGTTGTCACTTGGAAGTAAGTAAGAAAGAATAGATGCAAATTTATATGAAAAGTGCGACATGTAGGCCTATTGTTCTGAATTTAAGGAAAATCCGTTAAATGTAAGCGAACTTGCAACTAACCTACGAAATGTACTGCAAGCTTACGTCACCTTGTCAACTTTTCTGTAATGTAATGTAATGTAATGTGTTGTAATGTATTGTAATGTAATGTAATGTGACATTTGTATATAGTTGGGAACTCGAAAGGCGGATTCTCAACTCCGCCCATAAAGCTACTGAGAATGAAGTTGCTTGATTATCCTGTAACTATATGGAGTCTTATGGACGCTACTGAAATTCCATATCTAGTTTTGCTTAATTAATAAAAAACGCGTGGAATTTTTATCCGTAGGCATTCAAAATCTCATCAACACGTACTTCTACTCAACCTATGCGCTGCGCTCATCGTTGCGTATCTCGTCTTTCTTGTGGGATCGGAAAAATTCGACAGACAGGAAAACACCAAAACCATTAACGTAAGAAATGAAAGGAATGCACACAGATGGGACAGCAGGCCTACGCTATTGAAATAGATTACAGTCTAGTCCGGTTATTTTAAAACTTATTACCAACTAACAAAATCAACGTGTTGATTTACCAATTGCTTTAAGGCAGTGGTTCTTAACCGGGGGTACTCGTACCCTTTGGGTACTCATACCTCTTGGGGGTACTTGAACGACGTTGTGTGGGGTTCTGAGTAGTCCAGAAATAACGTCTGTTTAAAGACTTTTACTACAATTTACCCTGCATACCATACAAATACTGTATAAATTTTTGCACTAAATAAGAAATTCTAAAGAAAAATCGCACTTTCTTGCATGTGCACAATCTCTGACAGATGTCCTGGAATAAGGCAGACTGGTAAGGGTACTTCGTTCTCTTATACTTGTTTCAGGGGTACATAATCGTGAAAAGGTTAAGAACCACTGCTTTAAGGTTATAAAGGACCAGAATAGGCAGTTGAAACCAGGGCCGGTCCTTGGTGTAGGCGAAGTAGGCGGCTGTCTACGGTGGCACTTGGGGGGCATTTTTGAACTAAAATATGTTTGATTAATAATTTTACGGATACGATTCTGTTAATATTGCTCTGAACTTACTCCTAAATACCAAAAATTGAACAATAGTTATATTATATGAATAGTCGAGGCCGCTAGGGTGCGCTGCAGTATATAGTACGCCTGCAAGAAAGGTTTTATGTAACACCAAGATGGTGCGAATATTTTCATTATATTATTATCGTCTTCTTAAAGTATGTAAGAATTGAAACGGCTACCGTTTTAATAATAATCTAGTCATATCTTGTTCGTATAATCATATTAATCATATTGTTACATTGTCTCGTCTACTCTAAAAAATTCGTCTGAGCGGTCCTGGTTGAATCTGAAATTAGTGGTTTAAAATGACGGATATTGATTAGGCCTATACTGTATATTGATCAGATTGATTACAAAATAAGTGCCTCTTGAATAGCTTAGAACACGTTGTCTTACTGTTAGGGCAAAGATGGCTGCAAAGCTGTGACCATTTTGCTCCAATATTTCTTTCTTGTCACATATTTCGTGATGTTGGCGGAAGGAATTCAGCTTCTCATCTACGCCGCGTTCGTTTTCCACGCAAGACGAAAAAATGAAACAGTCTTGTTGGTCGTGACTGCATGGGGTAAACAATACGATATATAGGCCTAATATTATGTTCTTTCGAGTGATAGAAGTTTTGAACTGTTTCAGTGTCTCATTCGGGCAGAGTCAGGTCTGTGTTGGATGAATCGTTAGCTAGGATTCAATCCCTGGTGGGAACTCACACGTCCATCACTACTTAGTATGTTTTAATTGTCATGTTTAACGCTTTAGACTGAATACTGGTGATTGAAATCAAAGCGCTATATAAATTGATATATTTATATATAATTGATATATTTATATATAATTGATACATTTATATAAGATTCAGAGGCTTTAAATGCTTTGAATTGATTTTAATGGCGTTAACCTTAAAATAAACCAACGACTGATACCGTGTATGCAATTGAAAGGGCGCTATAGAAGCTATAGTTAACCAATTGCGTCATTTTAGATTTAAGGCCCTCATTGGTCGTTGAAATTCGATAGCGTTTTGGAATGTAATCGTAGTTTTTTACAATTTATAGAGAGTACACTCATCAAAATTAATATTGTCTTGAAATTAGAAATTTGCAAATTTGTTTTTAAATTTAGCTTTACCGATGATAATTGTGGGAATTTCTCTTTTGGTCACAAGGACTGAAGGATATGGAGTAGGCTTAGTGTAAGTAAAATGGTCGATTCAATAATACTGGCATTGTAATGCATTGCAGCCTATATTCATGTAATGTAACAAAATATTTGTATAGCGTCTCTTCTGAAAAATCACTCAGAAGCGCTCCCACAGCAAATTACTGTATATTAACAAAGAGATAAGTTTTAAGTCGTTTCAAAAAGAGGGCCATAGAATTAGGAGTTGCTAAGTCACGCATACTGGTGTCAAGAGGATTCCAAAGGATAGGGCCAACTGATTCAAAACCTCGCTTCAGGAACAAGAAGGTTCATGCTTGGGGCACACTGATAAGACCTTTGGTTGTGGACCGAAGACATGGCCGACCAGGGATAGAGCTAAGAGGATGGAGTAGCTCTGAAAGGTAAGATGGAGTGGCACCATAAAGAGAGAGTGCAACCGCTCTCAACATACGAAACTCAACTCGAGCAGGATAAGGCAGCCAGTGTAGAACAGACATCATATAATCACTAATGTGATCACGTCTTGTGATTAATGATACTTCTTTCATCTTGGCAAGACTGGAAAGAACAAAAAAGAACTACTGTAGTATAGAGAATCTGAAAATATTTCAATAGCTACATAAAGCTTGTGTCCTTCCAGACCTGAAGCTTTACATTAAGATTTTAACATGACTATTGCTTACTCAGTCTTACTGTACTCTCAGGAAAATGAAGTGGTGCTGTCCATTCAGGGGCGTATTTAGAATTTTGGTAAGGGGGCAGACCATGGCTCGCGCTTCGCGTTCGCCTATAATGGGGGTCTAGGGGCTACGCCCCAGTGGGGTCCAGGGGCAAAGCCCCTGGTGGGGGTTAGGAGGGCTTCGCCTCCCTGAAGCTGGCGACATTTTAAGATTTTGCAGATTAATTTCTTCTGAAAATATGCATGATGCAATATGCAGGATAACTCTGATGACGTTAATTAAGGAGAACCCTCCCTGTGCCTGACTAAAGAGCTTGAAATAGCACTTGACTTTTAATCAAGAGATAATATACTAATATTTTTAGTTAATGAATCAAGCAACATCAACATCAACATGTGCAAGCCACCTTTATTGCAGAAAAAATGGAATTCTGTGGGCTGTGACTAAGCCCTGTATTCATATTAGGCTGAAAATGTAAGCGTTTTAGACTCAAAATCTAATGTTGTCTGGCGAAATCGCTTTGAAGGTGGACCAGGCGACATTTAAAAAATTTCATGAACACTAAGCTAGTAAGTTCTTGGAGTAATGATTACTCCAAGAGTAAGTTACGCAAGATCATAGATGTGACGTCACACTGCTTAATAAATAAGTAAATCTAACAGTGTTCTGTTTTCTATAAGTAATGCATGACTTGACTCCTACGTGTTGTAACTGTTGTTTAACCCCTTGAATTCCCGTTGAATTTAACTCATTGAATAATTCTTTTAAGTCCCAACGCTGGAGTGACAAGATTATAAAATTAAGATTATGGTTTAATTAGAAGACCAGAGGCATATACTTGAATTAACTTTCTGTACGTACGTGGGACAACTACAGCAATTGATTGGCCAGAATGGATGGGCCAGGACAGGCTAGGCCAAGACTAAGGGGGCATGGCGCAAATGGCCCAATGGTAAATACGCCACTGTGTCCATTAATTAGGTCAACAATTTTGGGGCAATTTTTGACCCCATCGACCTTTTCAACAATTGTCAGCTTTCAGTAACTCCCTATAATTATCAAAAATTTCTGACTCCCACTAAGATCAGTGACAAGTAACCCTAAAAAGTTTAGAAGGTTATTATTTTTGCAGTGATGACCTTTTCCTTTTTTTTTCTTCATAAAGTGTTAGCATGTGGTGGGAATTACTTTTTTTGTTTGTCAGGCCTTTTTCCGTTGTAACAAATAATATTCTATGAAATTTCCTATTTTTTACCATTGGTAAAAATGAAATTGTTGACGTCAAATTCTCTTGATTTTCCTCCCCTGTCAACAGCTGTCAAATTTTTTCAAACCATACCCTTATTTTTGACGTAATTAATGGACAGCCCCAATCCACTTTTGAATGATCTGGTCAATTAAACTGTCTTTCTATTACATGCCAGGCGGTCTTATAATCACAATCTTGATGAGTGCCTGATGCTTATCTACAGGTGTTGGCTTTCATATCGCGAGGAAGGCAATCAGCTCACCTGGACTTTCATCGCTCCTGCGTTTTTCGTATTAGTGGCAAGTACTGAAGTCTTAATAATGACAATCACGCTCCCAATTACACTGCAAAACGAAGCGCTGGCCTGATTGGCCATCATTCTGTTATATTAACGAAGGATAGTTAATTATTAATACGTGAGTGACCTGTATTGTGGCGAGACACTTTAATTTGCTTATAATGTCTGAATCCAACTATACCTATACAATTTGTCAGAATTCTTTCTTAATATGTTTCGCCCATGTTCTTCGTCCATGTTCGTCATAATGTTCGTTTGTTGTAGGTCAACGGTGTAATCTTAGTAATCGTGTCTGTGAAGATCTCTCGTTCAAAAATTGCCTCCAGTAAAATGATTACAGAACAAAGATACGGTACGAGACAGTCCTCTTAATAGATCGAACTCTATTACATAACATACCGTACACTGCTTCAGCGGTGCAAATAACTGAAGCGATGCTGGATGGATTCACACGCTTCTCATTTCACAACGACCCTGCAAAATTACATAAGCCAATTTTGTTGTGGTTTATTTATTTGCATGTTATAACAATACATTTCAATAATTGACATGCACCTATTCGTTATTTCTTGTAATACAATACTAGAAATAGACTAGCACAGCATTAATAATAATTGGTAAGAATCTTATGTTGTTCGCAGACTTAATTATGGGTGCGACCTGTGCAGTCTACTTCTTTGGCAAAGAACTTCTCGGGGATCTCGCATTTCAAACGTTATAAACTTTATGCTAGAGAAAAAGAAAAGATTCAATGTTGGAAACTTAGACGCATAGCTATTTGAGAATATTCTTTGCAACAGCTAGTTTGCCGCAATAATCAAACAAGTCACCTGCATCACATTTTGCAGTTTGTAGATAATTAGATAACCTCGTTCTTTATGTTTCAGAAAAATGCTATGGAATATTTCAGTTCTTTTCCCAGTTCTTGGCATTAGTTGGCTGTTTGGTGTCCTGACCGTCGTCGAAGACAATGTTGCCATTCAATATATCTTTGCGATTGTCAACAGCGCACAGGTAGCCATACAACCAAGCTAATGCTATTGGCCTTTAACCCCTTAACCGTGTATTTAACTGTAACTCAATGTAAAATGGACAGATATATCCGGGGTTCCCAGTAAAGGGGTTAAGGCATTTCTTTTGCATAATCTGTGCTTTTAAAATGCAACGGTATTTTTAAGTCTATAGGGATATTGTTGAATGGTGATATATGTTGATATGCTTACTTAAATATCTATGATTGTAGATTTTGTGGATAATTTTAAGTAATTCTGTTGACTCACGTCATGTGACAAAAGTGGCATATAGTTGAAGTCATTTAGACAATGTATTTTACCAGCACAATGCATTGAGTCAAGAGGCTGGTTAAAGATCTACGACGGTTTCTCCCGTTCTACTGCCTGATAATGTTAATCTGATGATCACTTAAACGCTTTAAATTTCAGGGGATCTTTATATTCATGTTTCACGCACTCTTCGTCAACGAGGTAAGATTTTGTGGTATCATGTAACTTTAGATCGGCCTACTTTTGGCATCTCGTGACCGGACTCCTATTAAAACACTGAAGCTAATCATCGTTAACTGATAGCAGCGTTAAGCTGCGAAGGTTAAACGCGGGTCTAGCCAAGGCAAATGACAAACTACTCTAGATTAATGACTTGTCGCGCCAGTGTCACTGCATGCCTAGATCATGGTGATCATCGGCGCTGTACCTCTTACGCTCTTTCGATCACTGGACTAACTTTCCTCTGTAATAACTTCAGATCATGCGCGTTCTTTTAATACTCTAATGCTGCATTCATTACGGCATTCAAACTTGGCAAGGAACTCCAAGACACGAGTTTTTTTTCAAACTGGGCAAATGATTGAACGAATCGACAAATATTTGAACGATTCAATGGTATTTGAAATTGTAGAAATTTAACGAAGGCGTATCTTCATTCTGCTATCAATGCACGGCAAACATCGACATAAGAAATGTCAACAGGAAACGAAAATTAGCGAAAAACTGAAGGAAAGGAAACGACAAAAGCAAAGGCGTCGGCTGTTAACCTCGACAACGTTAATTCCTCTAATGGGCAGGAACTGGACAACCACGGTTTCAGCTACTCGACTGAAATGCTGCCTTCTGTAGGAGACTCGAGTGAAAAGTCACCGACCTTTGTTAGCGTCATCACCCGCCTCTAAAACCATCGATATTTCGTATTCGTGGAAGATTGACCACCACACCCACTATCTATACGGATTATTCGCTGACACATAAAGCTCTCAATTGGATAATTGTTACTGTCAAAATGTACAAGCAAAGTTTATGAGATTCTTGACTAGATTTTAGCCCCGCATCTGTCGGCGAAAAACGCTAAAATAAGAGACATCGACACATGGCAGTTGAACTTGCTCGTGGCATTGGGCTTCATACTACGTTATCTACGTTATACAGAATCTGTAGTTAGAAAATTTAAACGATTTAGAAGCTTGTAGATTTGAACAAACATTTTATCGTTAATATTTAGGCGAATAGCACTCACTTACATAAACGGTGTAAAATAATCACAAACAACATGTTTGAAGGTCAGAATTGGTGTTACTATGGGGATTGCCTTAAGTCACAGCCCACCGTGAGAGACAAAGCCCCTTTGGGTCCGTAAGCCCAAAAGGAGCCGTATGCCCAGAGGGGGCCATAAATAACACTGGAGGGCGCATTCACCGTGGGAGACCAAATCCCAATAGAAGGCCAAAAACCAAAACCGTAACAGTAGGTTCCGTTATGGTGTGCAGTCCCCTGTGGTGGGTGGGGGGACGTAAGACCACCTAGTGAGCACATAGGAAAAGTTTTAAATGATAATATACGCATTCACTTTACATTTCCAGGTTAAAAAATTGTTATATGTAATAATATGAACTTTTGCGATAAAATCGAGGAAGGATATAGCGACTCTCCCCCGTCATTTTTGACGGGTTAACAGCCAGTTATTATATAAATTTCAAAAGTCAGGTCATTATGCGACATGTATGTTTGCGACGTAACGAAGGCATTTTATGCTGTATTTCCCTTTCCCGAAATTTACCAATTTTACCGTCAATCGGATGATTCTATGAATAACATTTTTTGTCATATTAAGCAAACAAGACAGCAAATTCTAAGAAACGAAATGTGACAAAGAAAACCGATGTCTTCAACCTGAATGGGAAGACGATTTTGCTTTCACTCAGTGTTTTATCCAGATTCAGACTCCATGCCTTGGGAGGGGGGAATTGAGGCATTGGGGAATTGACTTGGCTGGAGGGGAAAAGACACAGTTTAATGCAAAAATTTGTGTAAGTGTGAGATTTTTGGGGGGGATGTTGAGGCTTTGGGGAAATCGCCCCTAACAGGCCTGGATAAAACAGTACTTTCACTGATAGAGGAGATAAGCTAGTTTGTCGTATCTGCAGACCATCAGTCGCTTAAATTCCTATGAGGTCGTTTCAGAAGCAAAGTATCCCCATCTTAAAGAAAGCTAATTGTCGGTTTATATCAATATTCGGGACAACTATGTTCTCTACAATGAAATTCATAAAGTCAAAACATCGTGCTGTTGCTACTATTCAGCACCTGACATAACTTATTCGCGCAGTGACAACCTGTTACTACCCGCATTTAATGAAATTGACCGAGATTTCTTTGCAGACCCGTAGTCCGTCTATTTCACTCTACAACCCAATACAATGAATTACAAGTGTTATGTTTGTTGAATCTTATCACTAATAATTAGAAAGAAATCGAATGGATCCCGCAAGAGTGTGGATTCTTGAATAGGGGGCACAAGCTGTGAATGTAACAGTAAGTTTGGCTGCTTTTTCTTTTTCAGGATACGTTGCGTGAAAAATGGTTGCATTTCGGAAAATAAAGTTGTTTAAACAAATAAATCATAAAACATCTTTATAAAATATAGTTAATAGACATGGTGGGCCCCTAAATTTTTGCTTTGCTGGTAGACCCGGTACTTATGTACCATTTGTACCGTGACAAATCCGCCACTGTGTGCATACATAAGGATTGGAGGAACGAATAATTATTTTTTAGACAACACTGCGTTGCGGTGTTGCAACGTGTTGCTTCAGTTGTATCGTCGTTATTTTGATTAACGTCATCTGTAGACATTTCGCCATAAACATAGGACATTTTATTTATGCGTTTTGTCAATAATATATTTTCTTGCAGAGCCGGCGCGTGACTTTTGGGGGCCCCTGCAACTTTTTACGAGGGGCCACTGCATCGTTTTTGAAAAGTCTTGACAAGCAAAAAAGTCGCTGAACCCAATTGACAAACAAGCAATAAAAGTTCAAAAGGTGTACACACAAACATAGAAACACAGTGATTGTGCCACAACAATATCCTAAATTAAACTTTTCTTGGTACTTTTCCGTTATCCGGACTCCAGTGAAGTGTAATGGCTGTTCGACCAGGAACCTGACCCTAACCCCTCTTATTGTTCCCTCATTGTTTTTCGCGTTCACCTGAAAAAGACAACCTGCCCAGGTAGAACCAGGAGCGTACCATATGCCTTGGAGTGACGAGGAGAGGGAGAGTCGGTTGCAATTTGTATTTTAAAGGCAGGCCTCGACAAAACACTGGTCTAAGCTGAACTGTGGAATTCGTTGTTACTTTGACTAATTGTAAATACTAGTCCAACCGTGCGAGAGCATTAGCAAGGTCTCTCCTCAGAGGAGCGTCAACGACGACTTACCTGTTTAGGCATTATACCTGTGTGCTACTGTGTGCTATTCAGAGTTCCATTTTAAAATCGTCTGAGAAACAGAATTGGCAAAATCATTTCTAAAACGATTTCAAATCTAAATCTCAAATCATAAATTTGATTTCAAATCGTGATTTCAAATCATTTCATTGCAAATCGTATCCAACACTGCTGAGAAAGACCAACTGTCTATTCTTGTCTTGTCTTTGTAGATTTCTTAGGCAACGCCTAGGGTTTATATTAAGGGTCTACATTTTGATCCCAATGTGTTACGCCTAGTGCGTCATAGAAACTGTCAAGACTTTTCATCAACTAGGAAGTTACAGCCTAATAATGTGTTGCTACTCGATGCATGAAAATGGTTTTCGTAACGGTCGAATGCAAAGACATGAAAACACGGCATTATAATACTCAGGATCTTTTCTGAATAGCCATTATAATCATAAGACTGGTTGAGACGTAGTTCGACCCGAAGCACCAGTGATCTTCAATGGAGATGGCGTTATTTGCAGTTCTTCTGTTTCTAATCGTCCACACCACTAATTCTAGCGCAGGTACGATGCCATTTGAACGCTTAAACTGCCAATACAGTTGGGCAATTTCATATTAATTAGGCACTGACTGATTCGTCATATGAAATGCTAGGTATAGTATTTTCTAAATTAGGAGAGGTACAAATGACAAATTACAGCACCTTGAAGATAGAAACAGTTTCAAAAAAAAATTTGCAGTTGCTTAATGTTTTCATCAAAGACAGTGTATTGATTAGACGAAGTTCTGTCGGTTGACTCTCGGACTTTACATTTAAGGAATCATATCCTTCAGCGGACTGCAACGAGTGCATCAATGTCAGTCTTGTATATTTCAATGGACGATGGGCGAGACGATTGTAAGTTACAATATCAGCAATCAGACAACAGGGTCACCAACACCGCTGAGTAGCAGGGCATTCTTCAGCAAAGTGAACGGCGTGATCAGTCTCGCCATCAACAACATTCGATTGTGGGACGCTGGAAATTACTCTCTGCGTGTTACAACTGATAAGTCTACATACGTTGACGCCACTGCTTGTCTCTTCGTATATGGTAGGAAAATAACTAGAAGTCTCATTTAGAATCTCGTCATATGATGACATATTTCTGAGAGTGTTTCTCAACTCACTACTCTCGCCTCTAAATCACTAACTCTGTAATTCCACAAGTCACAACTTTCAACGGAATTAAATTGTATATTTAAAATCAATTCATAAAATAAAGTCCAGTAGCAGGCCAACTACATCGAGAACCAACCAGAAGAAACAAAACAACCGGAAACGGAAGATGACCCTTCCGCCCTAACCCTCTCAATTCTCCGCCCCTTTTTCTAAACATTTAGCCCAACATGAAATCATTCTGACAATATTGAAGAACTAAATACATAGTGTGATGTTTCACAGAATTGAGTCACACATAGGCCCAATTAGTCGATTCTTTGCATATTCCTGTAGCTATTTGATCTGCCGCTGCTGATTGGCTGCTAATTTGCATGTGTTGTAGAAATGCGAAATAATCGGACAGAAATAGGTTCTTAGATACCATGAAAATAAAAATCACTACTTCATTATAATTACTGTAGTAGCAAAGAGTTTGCGGGAACTGAATTTCAATGCTATTATGAATTACTGATCATAGTTCGCGCGAGTGAGTGGTAACAGCTGGAAAATCGCAAATCTTTAAATTGAGGCTAATAATTATTCTTACAGATTTCTTCAAGGGGTCAGTGAATCTCACCGTTGGAACAGAAACAGCGACTGAGGGAGACACTGTAGAATTCACGTGTATTTTGACGTCCACCTCGCTACCTGCGTCTTATAGAACGGACATCTATTACGCCTGGGGCAATTGGGAATACGGGCAATTCAAGAATATTTCCAACGGTACTGCTATGCTACTGAGTGGAGATTTGCTTCCTGGATACACAATTAAGAACAACGGCAGAACGCTTCTTATCAGATCAGTTCGATATCCGGACGATCGTTATATTTACTGCTATGGGTCAGAGGACTCTTTAAATAATAATAGTTGAAACTTTTTAACCTATACTCTCCAAATGAGACGTAAGTAGACTTAAATTGTTTAATTTCTGAAAATTGTAAACGCACTGATCGAGCCTGTAAATGCCAAACTAGTTGGTGATGTGAATTAGCAACACGATGCTCTAACGCTGCAGCTCTATAAAGTTATGTTATAAATTGAAAAGAAATGAAAATTCATTATTCCTTATGAAATTGCAACCATCTTTTACTTCCTTCGCCTATTAATTATCTACAGCGTATCTGTTCGTTTCTTAGGGCATCGGCTCTTAGCCACTCGTTCATTATCAATTGTAATTGTATTAGTTCGTGGTCTTCAATTCTATTCCTACGTATCGACCCATGAGCCATTAAATAAAAATTAATAGAATCTAGTGGGTCTAGTAAGGAATCATTCCTCCATGAGAAACGATCCATCTTTCTACATAATGTCTTTAATTCTAGGATACAGTATATAATGATAAATGCTTCACATAATATATAGGCTAATATACTTTTTGGCATTAGGTACTTCTTTCCCGAGGGACTCGTGGAAAGTATACTAAACATTCATACAGTATATATATAGTTATATACCTTGTTCGTGTTTCTATTAATTAATTCTGATGAAATAGATATTGATAATTAATTCATTACCATATTTGTCAATGGGTTTTCAGATCGACCTTATATCTCTAGTTTTAATCCATCGAGCAAGAAATTCACCGCCATCGTTGGCACTACGGTGACCTTGTCACTCGGCATTCAGGCCAATCCACCAATCACATCGATTGGCAACCGGACGTTTGTCAATTCAGCTGGAATAGCACACGATCTTCCTCTTCATTCAGTGGCAATTTATGGCTTCTATTATCCGAGTCTTCGATTCAACTTCACTTCAGTTGGATTCTATGGACACTATACAATAACACTGACTAACGCTCTCGGTTCAACAACAGCAACATTTCAAGTTCTCCCCCCAGGTAAACGGATTTCAATAGTGCATCTCAGCAGAATTTTGAACTGAATAAACAGTCGTAAATACAACGGAACGAATCACAAACAGTAACTGGATTGAATGGCGTCCCGCTTGCTTTATGTGAGTCGTCACAGTGTGTGTGTTTGAGTGTGTGTTTGTGTGTGTTTTTGTGTGTGTGTGTTTGTGTGTGTTTGCTTGTGTAGACCTATGTGTTTATATGTGTGTGACCTTCTTTGCCATTAACGACGACGAATTAATGTCTTACAGGCATAATTTAGAATATTCAAAGCTGGTCTGAACTTCTGAAGAAGACAGACAATTTCTAGAATCTAGATCCTTTTATTCGTTTCAGGACAACACTGTCACTGACCGACCAATCAATCTATCTTCACCAAAGAAAACATCCATAGTTTTTACTCTAATCTGGCTACCAGTCCAGGCCAGAGTAGGTGCTCGGACTCTGGTGACCCGTTGTGGCTACGCCAATAATCTTTTATCGCCCAAAATTTATGGCAACACTAAATTTAAATCTTAACCTTTGGACTAAAGTTGCAGATAGTTTTTTCGCGGGGTGGGGGAGGGGTTGGTATGGGCCATAGCAGGGGCGTCTACACCATATAAGCCTTGGAGCAAATGCTCCAACGAAAAAAAGGGGGGGAAGGAATTTTTTGATTTATGGGGGGGAAAGGGAAATTTTTTTGAAAGAACTTTCGAGGGAAAATTACGCCGTTATGGTTCATAATCTGCCGATTACAAATTATCATCTCTATGACGTTGAAGTTGATGTATGATAAGATATGACGTCGTCATAGACTCATAGTCATCATATGACGTCATCGTCATTTACAGTAAACAGCGTGTGTAGCATACAGTAGCAATGCCAATTTTACAATAATAAATCTGTGCGAGTAAATAACATTATGCCTAGAGAAAAGTCTATCTTTAAGTATAAATGTAAGGAGTTGTGCTGTAATTTGATCGTTAGAGCAGACAAATGGCAAAGTCATTGCCGTACAAAACATGGATATAAGCAGGTATGTACAGTTTTGTACACCCGCTACACCGTACAGTTCACGTATGACTGAAGTAGTCTGTAGTAGTAGTACAGTACAGTGTACTACACTACTACAGAGTCATACAGTCTTTATGCAGTTGCACAGTTGCCACAGTACAATGTTTGCTTTGGTTAATGTTTAATTACCATATGAACGGTCGGACGGTCCACTGTAACCGGACCGTCCGGACGATTTATATAGCGCTTTATGCATAGTTAAAAATACCGAAATCGAAAGCGCTTTGACAACGCTTAAATGTCAAAGGTCAGAAGGCGGCGATGTTAAAATTCCCTCGGATGATGGTTCATTACTATGATTACTCATAAGGTACAAGATGTGAATTTTCCAACGGTCCAACCTAGACCTTGCTGGAGTTATCATCGTTCACAGAACTGCAATACTTGGTGAAGATTCTGGCCACAGTTGTTGTTACAAGCTGCAGTGCAGAACGCATCATGAGCAGAGTAAAGATCATTAAAAATCGACTGCGCAGCACAATGTCTGATGATTGGTTCTCAGCGTTGACAATCCTTGCCAGTGAACGTGATATTGTTGACAGCCTGTCGGTTCAAGACATTATTGATAACTTTGCGTTATGCTCAAACAAGCTTCGCACCGCTCTTAGTCGTTGAACATTGCAGTGACTCCAAATAGCTAGCCTACTTGTGGTGCGTAGTGGACAGAGACAGCTCAGACAGAAGTAGCCTAAATAGCATTAGGCCATTAGCATGTATTGTACTTTTTCTCTGTTTGTTGGCGAAAATCTCACATAATTGCAAGTTGTAATATGTTTCGTCAACACTTTTTTCCACCATCATCCCATCATCATGGACTGATATTAAGAAAATAAGAAAAAATTACATGGTCTAAGATAAAAATCATGATGTATCAGGTGCTCAATTGTGAATTGTGTGCCAAAACTCCACTAAAACTCACCTACGAGCATCTGCAACTTCAAAATTTTTCCGGGGTTATACCATCGGACCCCGTGGCGGGAGGGCCTTGCCGCCCCCTCCCGCATCACCCCGAGCGCCTTCGGCGCCTGCGGGCGCTTTCGCGCCCCTGCCTCCCGCGGTCCCAGAACGCCTATGTCAGGTTTGGGGGGGAACTTGCTCCAATGAAAAAAGGGGGGATAGACGCCCCTGGGCCATAGGGTGATTGTTTACTGAATCCATATACTTAGTTGACTACTGGTGCACTGGATCGGCCTTCACGTGGCGCATCCCGTCAGCAGTGGCGTAGCGTGCACTTTGGCCGCCTATGGCTCATGGCTAATCCGCCGCTCCAAATTCATTCGTATCAGATGCAGATCTAGGGTCTTTGGCGCCAGAGGAGTAGCGTGCACTCATGCCGCCCATGTGGCCCATGTCGCCGCTTGCAAAATTTTAAAAAATTTAATTTGCCGCCCCTTCTAAAGTTTGCCGAAGTTTTTCGCCTTCACTAAACTACCGCTGACAAGCAAAAACTTCATCGCTTCTAAACTTTGCCGCCCATTTGAAATGTGCCGCCCCTTTAAAAGTTTGCCGCCTTCACTCAATATATAATGATGACAAGCAAAAAAGGTCGTCCTTCCAAAATTTGCCGCCCCCAGTTGTGTGCCGTCCATGGCTAAAGCCTTACTAGCCATTGGCACGCTTTACGCTTCTGCCCGTCGGTACTCGATTCGAGAAAACAACCGATCCAAAACAGCTGACTGAATTCCATGGATTCCAGGAACTTCAGAAGCCAATCATTGGCTTCGGAAGAAAAGCATACGCTGGGAAGAAGAAGAGCGAAGAAGAAGAAGAACTTTACCACAACGTTTGATCACTCAATCATAAATCACATTTAAAGCCTTTAAATTATGCTCCAGAGTTCACGGTCTAACTGTAATATTACTCCAAAATTCTGCGGCAGGGCCGATGGGGAGATCACGACGCCTCTGTAAGTCCCCTATTCGGAATAAATTGGATGTTCGCGTCTGTCTAGATGAGCGATTCTCAACCCGTGGTCCGCGGGCCAAAAGTGGACCGCGAGAGGGGGTCTAGTGGTCGGCGGCGACGTCTGCAAAGCCATAAATAGAAATTAGACATAAATATATTTTCAATGTGAAAAATCTGAAAAGTGAGTCAGGCAAAACAAGGTCATCAGCACAGAACGGTAATCAGCACCTTTTGTGTGTATTTTGTGCATTTTCAATGTGGAATGTCTGACAAGCAAAAAGGAAGAAAAGATCATCACCGCTTTTTGATGACTGCTCGGTTTATCAGGTGGTCCGCGAGAAATTTTTGAACTTCAAAAATGGTCCACGAGGCGAAGGAATCTGAAAACCGCTGGTCTAGGTGTTCATTAGCGCATTCACAAAAGGGGTTGTGATTGGGTCCCTCTTATCAGACAAAGATTAGTTGTGAGATTCTTGAAGAAGCATTAAGAAAATTTTATCCAATAAGGTGATGGTGCCGAATAGCTGTAATATACGTTGCAAGTTCCTGTTAATATCAAAGATGTAAATGCAATATTACCCCGGATTTTGAGGGTTAGGGTTCCGCCCCAATAATTACAATTGTGGCTAACCGGGTCCTATGTACTACTTTCTCAGGATGGCTGACGCCCGACCGCTACATAACATAAGATCTTTCAACTAAGGCGTGTGGGTGGTCGACTTAGCTTTTTGGCTAACGGTTTTACTATTGGATGGCTGATTCCTTCTCTCTATCTCTCTATTGTACCTTACTTCTTCTATCTCAGGTACTACCTCGACTTCTCTCAGGTACTACCTCAACTCCTCTTGCTATCTCAAGTTTTACCTTGCTATCTTCTACTTCAGGTACTACCTCACGGTGGGCTATTCTCCAGGCACTACCTAGGGATCTACCGGACCTTCTACCGGGCTCTTTTCCACTCCTACCGCGCCGCGGTCTTGTCTTTCGACGGGACACAACCCTGCCCCTTGGGAACCGCTTCCGCGGTGGATTGACACTTCCCTAGCGGAAATGTAGTACCTGTACGGTACATCCACCCTACCTGGTACTCCAAGTCGAAACTCAGCTTACCGAACCTCTTGCCAGTCTTCTTCTTTTCTTTCAGGTGCCATGCATTGCTGCGTCTAAGTCTGCGTCTTGCCCGTCTAAGGGACTTTTATTTATAGGGCTTCGACACTACCTTAAAGGAAGTGTGCTAAACTGCAACCAACTATCAGGCTATATAACTCAATTACGCCTAGCGCCACCTACTGAATATCTTACGCTTAACTTCTCTAGACTTTTCATATACTTTTTAGGTAGTTATTATTACTAAGGGACCTTTGTTATTATTATTATTATTAAATTATTCCTTCTATTAACTATCTATCTTACCATCAGCGCCACCTAGTGACTACTAGATAAACTACTTTTATACTTTATTATGGGATCTCAGGCTCATCTATATTAGCTATTATACTAATTTCGTCACACAATGAGGCATTAGCGTAGCCATTAGAGAGAGAGAGAGAGAGAGAGAGAGAGAGAGAGAGAGAGAGAGAGACTCATCAGAGGGCGCTTTACTAGTCGTGAGATTCTTGAGAATCCGATCCGTCTGCTGAGACCTTGGGTCCGCCTATTTGGAACGCTCACCGAGCCGGTGATCTCATTGCTTGAACGTCGTGGGTCGTTGTGCATCATAAAAAGAACTCGGGCTTTCATTTAATTAAAGTTAGGCCTGTAGATTAGGCCCTAATATAGAATTTTTCAATATTTGTAACAGCTTCCATCTTCAAGTCGTTGTAAGTCGTATTATAATTACCATCATTTTGTTTCTTGCTTTCCCATAGGTCCACCAGAAGCACCGTCTAATCTACAGCTCGTCTACGTCTCTCATTGCGCTGTGAAATTTCAATGGAATCTCATGTGGTCGAATACAGTTGCAGGACGACAGATAGTCGTCATGCGTTTAAGACTCAGCGACACCAACGCAGAGGTTGAGACTTTCAACACCACCTATTACTACGAAAACTTCAATGTAACGTACTCGGATTTATTCACTAGCAACATTCAACCGCTGACCAACTACATCGTTAGCGTCTGGTCAGTGAACAGCTTCGGATCAAGTGAAGTCGTCGAAATGAAAGTCAAAACTCGAAGTCAAACGAAGCTCAGCGTATCTCCTCAGATGATCTCAATCGTCGGAACTCGAGCGATCATCAACTTCACGGTTGAATTGGGAGAGAACGCGGAAAACATATCGCAGATCTCCGCCCGGTGTTGCTTGGAGTTTTCAGAGCAGTGCGGCTACCTCACCGATATTATCAAATACACGAGCCATCAGATTGCAGTGAATAACATTCCAAATGGAACTGACTTTTACGTCGATGTGACTGTATACAGTGGCATTTATGAGAAGTACAATTACTACTCTGATTCAGCGAAGGGCATTAAAGTGTCAAGGACTGGAAATTTTCTTCCAAGCGACAGCGAAGATAAACATGAAGATAAGATAAGCGAAGATAAACATGAAGATAAGATAAGCGAAGATAAACATGAAGATACGATAAGCGAAGATAAGCACGAAGATACGATAAGCGAAGATAAATATGACGAAAAGATAAGCGAAGATAAGCAGTTTCCTTCCGTTGCCGTCTTCCTTTTAGTTTTTCTGCTCAAAATCACTGTTGTCGCCTTACTGGCATTTTTTATCGTTTACCTCTTAAAAAATATCAGCACAACGCCAACGACCTACCTCGACAGGTAGACTTAAACTCAACACTGTAGCTATAGAGAATCAAGTTCAGGTTCGGTGCTATTCTTCTGCGACTCATACAAAACCTCGAATACAGTTAGAACCAAATTCTCTCTGTTGACACTGATTCCATCAAAATTTAGTAAAAAACTGAGTAACCAAGAGCCAGAATAGTTCACGGTTTAACAATCTATGGCATATCCAGTATATTATGCAGTTATTATTTTTCCAGCTTAAGATTCTGCTTGCCTTCATCTGATTAGAAGACATTTCAACGCATCTAATGGCATCGTTCATCTACCACATGTTATTTTTCAGTTATTAAACAATAATTGTTTCATTCTGTGAATGCTTTATCAGTGGTGGTTTGGCAAAATTAATTTGCACCGAATAGCTCTTGTTTTAATAAATCTAATCGAAGACAACATACACTAGTATTAGTTTTGATGTTTACAGCTTTCTGTTGACGCATCCTTTCTGAACAGGACAAGAGCCAGAGCGAAGGAAGAAAGTCCGCAGTCAAATGTCGACGATATCTATGAACTAGTGGACGTGGATTCATCAAACGATTAGCAAACTATTAAAACGCATTTAATAAGTCCAACGGCGTTAAGGTCAAAATGTTTGCGATTGGTTTAATGCATTTGGAAAATAATGACAATTATTTTAAAACATTTAAATTACGTGTTAAATGCAAATTCTGACATATATAAACACATAACGATGAAATCACAACAGCGCCTGGTCCAATGAAGACATCGTTACTGGACATAGTGTCAGACAGACATTAGGAATTTATGCAATATATATATATATATATAATTATTGTTGTTGCTGCTAATGCTGTTATTGAGGGAACTACTTCTATTTTACAGATGCACCGATATTGAGATAGGCCCTATTTAAGAGCCAACGAATTCCCACCGTAGTCAGAATTTAGCCGCACAATTGACTTAAAATGATGACAATTCTGGGTAGAGTTTGTCACGCGGCGCAGAATTGACCTGTTTTTGCGAATGGATTCAAAAGTACGTCTAACATCAACTTCATCGATATCCTTCAGTATTAGAACTGTTCCTACTGTCCCTACAATAATAATAATAATTATGCACTTCTATAGCGCACCAGTTCTAATACCCAAGGTATCAATCGATGGTACTTCAAATCCATCCGCAAAAGACCAGGTCATTCCAGAGATCAGTCAGAGAGAAGGAGCAAGACCGACTATGGATGAAAAGCTAATTGGAAGAGATGTGTCTTAAGTCTGAATCTGAAAATACTCAATGAATTGGAAGATCTGACTACCAGAGGGAGAGAGTTTCAGATTTTTGACCCAAAAATAGAAAAATTTCTCTTACCAATTTCAGTGAGAGGTACTAGGTACTGTAGGTACTGTACATTTAACAATGACTCAGCAAACCTTGTTGAATGACGATGTTTCGGTTAGCTCAACATATATTTTAAATATTGAGGTTGGCCAGATTGCAGTGTTTTAAAAACCAGGAGACCAGTTTTGAATGCAATTCTCTGTTCAACCGGCAGTCCGTGTAACTTTTGAAGAACAGGTTTAATATGATCATGCTTACGAGTTTTTGTAATGGCTCGGGAAATAGGATTCTGAATCCTTTGAAGCTTTTGCATTTTAGATCTGGCCATACCATTGTAAAGGGAATTGCAATAATCAAGTCTATTGCTGACAAGGGCGTTAGCAAGAGGAATCAGAGCGGATTTGGACACAACATCACGAATTCGTCGAATGTCTCTGAATTGCAAAAGAAAATTGGCCGCTGTATTTATGATACAGGGATTGCGTCTGTAACTTGTATCGAAAATACATTGACGAGCCAAAAAGATCCTCATATCGTATTCCCACATTCCAATAATAAGCCTACCAATAATAGATTCCGAGAAAGTACTTACAATTCCTCTTGCGAATGGCATAATTATATCAGCCTTGTATTACGACTTATAAGCCTTACGACTTGTATTATTTGGTATCTTCAGCTTTACACTTGGAATATTGCACACCCCCTATAATTTTGCGCCGGGTGCGACCTGACCTCATACTCTACGCCACTGCGGACAGGAGTCGTCTTTCTAGGCGTTTGCCGTAAACTCTGTTCGTGACATTTTTTTGTATACATGCACTCAACAGTTGAGCGGTGATGTTTACTGATGCACCTCAATTGAGAAGCATTCCGAGTAAAATATAGACAACCTCTGAGGAAGCATTCGACAGTCACGACAAACATGCAGAGCGGCCAACAGCTTGACTGTACTTCTAAGCAAAACGGAAGTTGGCTCCTGAATAAAGGAAGTAAAATATAAATGAAGAAATTGGCGAAGTAAACGCGTACTCTGATATAATAATAATAATAATAATAATAATAATAATAATAATAATAATAATAATAATAATAATAATAATAATAAGGTGATTTCATCAGAGCCGTAGCTAGGGGGAGGGGCAAGTCCGGGCGCCGACCGCTGGGGGCGAATTTTGGAGGTTAAAAGATAAATAAAAAATAGCTGTGCTGAATAAAAAAAGGTCATCAGCCGGAAAATGGATAAGTAAACTACTCTGTGACGACTAAAAAAGGTCATCACCGTAATTTATGGGCGCAAAATATAAATCTTGCCCCGGGCGCCGAAAACCCTAGATACGGCTTTGGATTTCATGTGGTTTAGGAGGCTAAGTTAGCCTGTGCAAAAACAACTGTGATGACTCTTCTTGTCTCCACCATTTTTTGTCAATGCCGATTTTTTTTTTGGGGGGGTGGTTAGGTTCGGAGGAACTCCCCTAACAGGCCTGGATAAAACACTGGTCTAAGCTGATCTACAGAATTCGTTGTTACATCGACCAATTGTAAATGCTAAGACGACCATGCAGCAAGGTCAACGCCAAATTACTTATTTAGGCATTAAACCAGTGTGCTACTGCGTGCTATTCAGGGTTCATTTTAAAATCGACTGAGAAACGATGTTGGATAAAATCATTTCTAAAACGATTTCAAATCAAAATCGCAAATCATACATTGGATTTAAAATCGTGATTTCAAATCATTTGATTTTCAAATCGCGTCCAGCACTGCTGAGAAAGACCAGAGGCCTATTTTGTGTTGTCTTTGGAGAATTCTTAGGCAATGCGCAGGGCCTATCAGGGGTCTACATTTTAGTCTCAATACATAAGCCTTCTGCGTCATAGAAACTGTCAATACTGTTCATTGTCAACTAGGAAGTTACAGCCCAATTGTGTTGCTATGCGACGCATGAGAAGAGCATTCGTAACGGCTGAACGTAAACACACGAAGACGCATTATAATTCTCGGGACCTTTTCTGAATAGCAATTAGAATCATAAGACTGGTTGAGACGTAGTTCTAACCGAAGCACCAGTGATCTTCAATGGAGATGGCGTTATTTGCAGTTCTTCTGTTTCTAATCGTCCACACCACTAATTCTAGCGCAGGTACGATTTCATTTGGACGCTTAAACTGCCAATATAGTTGGACAATCTCATATTAACTAGGCACTCGCTGATTCGTCATATGAAGTTGTAGAAAGCACTTTATAAATTACTCTTCATAGTAAAAGAGAGGCATAAACAGTGGCGGCTCCAGGATTTGGCAAGTGAGGGGCCATTGGGGTGGCAACTTCTAATCATGGGGGCCAACCATTTGTTGTTAGTTATGTAGTATTAAGTATAGGGTCCCAACAGAGGGCACTGGGGGCCAGGCACTCAAAAGAGACACGGGCCCCTCGTGCCCACCATGTGGAGCCGCCACTGGGCAGAAATGACAAATTACAGCACCTTGAAGATAGAAACAGTTTCAAAAATAAAATTTGCATTTCTTTACTGTTTTCATCTAAGACACTGCATTGATTAGACGAAATTCTATCAATTGACTCTCGGACTTTATATTTAAGGAATCATTTCCTCCAGCGGACTGCAACGAGTGTCTCAATGGCAAACATCTACATTTCAGTGGACGTTGGACGAAACAATCGTAAGTTACAATGTCTACAACCAGACTACGGGGTCACAGACACCGCTGAGTGGCAGTGCAAGCTCCAGCAAAGTGAACGGCGTGATCAGTCTTACAATCACCAACATTCAATTGCGGGACGCTGGAAATTACTCTCTGCTGGTTAAAACTGATAAGTCTACATACGTTGACACCACTGCTTGTCTCTTCGTTTATGGTAGGAAAATAACTATAGAAGTCTCATTTAGAATCTTGTCATATGATGACATATTTCTGAGAGTGTTTCTCAACTCACTACTCTCGCCTCGAAAATCACTAACTCTATAATCCCACAAGTCACAACTTTCAACTGAATTAAATTGTATATTTAAAATCAATTCATAAAATAAAGTCCAGTAGCAGGCCAACTACATCGAGAACCAGCCAGAAGAAACAAAACAACCGGAAACGGAAGATGGCCCTTCCGCCCTAACCCTCTCAATTCTCCGCCCCCTTTTTCTAAACATTTAGCCCAACATGAAATCATTCTGACAATATTGAAGAACTAAATACATAAAGTGTGTGATGTCTCACAGAATTGAGTCACACATAGGCCCAATTAGTCGATTCTTTGCATATTCCTGTAGCTATTTGATCTGCAGTTGAGCTGATTGGCTGCTAATTTGCATGTGTTGTAGAAATGCGAAATAATCGGACACAAACAAGCTCATAGATACCATGAAAACAAAAATCACTACAACTGTATATTTTTATAGCAACTTCGTCATAATTACGGTAGCTATAGGTTAAAGAGTCTGCAAGAACTTAATTCATGGGCGCCCGCACATTGGACCAAAAGGCGGCACTTGCCCCTCCCCACTATAAAATGCAAATACCAATATTTCACATTGAAAAAATACTAGCCGTATCCATTGTGTTAAAATGTCTTTTGCCCTTCCTGGAAAAATGTATGTGATGCAATGGCGTAGCCAAGATGTAAAGAGTAAGGCGAAGACCTTTTTTGCTTGCACCATCTGCGAAGGAAAATATAAGAGGGAAGATGAGGATAACCTACGTTTTTGCTTGTCATGATTTTTTCGAAGTTGGCTATGGTTCAAATCAAATCAAATTTATTTTCTCAACATTTCAAGAGTAGACAGCTTAACTATAGTATAAACCATGAATAACTGTATACTTGAACAGAAATATGTTGAATAATTATTCAAACATAAAATTTGTGCAAATGACAAAAAATGTAATAATCTAATTTAATTTTTAATTTATTGGTTAAAACCAAAACCGCCCTTCTGGAAATCCTGGCTACGCCACTGATGTGCTGTAACCGTGACCATTGTGTTTTTCCCCTCCTGGAAAAATTTGTATGGACGCCCATGACTGAATTTTAATGCTATTTTGAATTAACGATCATAGTTCACGCAACTCTGTGGTGAGTGGTAGCAGCTGGGAAATCACACATCTTTAAACTGAGGCTAGTTCTTACAGGTTCCATCCAGGGGTCAGTGAATATCACATTTGGAGCAAATCCAGCGACTGAGGGAGACACCGTCGAACTCACGTGCAATCTGGCGTCCACCTCGCTACCTGCATCTTATAGACCGGATATCTATTATACATGGGGCAATGGGAAATACCGATTCCAGAATATCTCCAGTGGCAATGCTATGCTTTCCAATGGAGATTTGCTTCCTGGATACGCAATTAAGAACAAC
Source organism: Metaphire vulgaris (assembly GCA_018105865.1). Taxonomy (NCBI): domain Eukaryota; kingdom Metazoa; phylum Annelida; class Clitellata; order Crassiclitellata; family Megascolecidae; genus Metaphire; species Metaphire vulgaris. The sequence continues at coordinate 2,802,944 of CM030851.1, read as the reverse complement.
GGCAGGACACTTCTCATCAGCTCAGTTCGATATCCAGACGATCAAAGTATTTACTGCTATGGATCAGAAGGCGCCTTGAATAATTATTATTCTTCGAACTATTTATACTCTCTTCTACAACTGAGATGTGAGTGTAGTTTTTTTATTCCTCAAAATTCTAAACGAACTGATCTAGTCTGTAAATGCTAAACTAGTTGGTGATGCGAATTAGCTACACGATGTGCTAATGCTACAATGAATAGAGAACGCAATGAATACACGCAGACGCAATTCTCTCTATAAAGTTACGTATACATTGAAAGGATATGAAAATCTATTATTCCTTACCGTATGAAATTTCAACCATCTTTTACTTCACCTCTTATCCATCTGTTCGTTCCTTAGAGCGTCCGATCTCAGCTACTCGTTCATTTTCAATTTAAATTGTCTTTGATCGTGGTCTACAATGATCAATCCTATTCCAGCATATCGGCACATCAGCCATTAAATGAAAATTAATCGAATCTTGTGGGTCAAATGGGGAATCATCCCTCTTTGAGAAACGAGTCATATTCCACATCATGTCTTTAATTATTGGATTATATAATGATATATGTTTCATATAATAGGCCTATATAATAATACTTCTTTTGGCCGTCGGTACTTCTTTCCAAAGGGACTCGTAAAATATGCTAAGCATTCATATATACATGTGTTCATGTTTCTATAAATTAACTAATTCATATGAAATACATTTGGATCATTATTTCATTGTCATAATATATATATATATATATATATATATATATATATATTATATATATATATATATATATGCGAATGGTTTTTCAGATCGACCTTATATATCCAGTTTAAATCCAGCAAGCAAGAAAGCCAACGCCATCGTTGGCAATACGGTCGCCTTGTCACTCAGCTTTCAGGCCAATCCACCAATCACACCGATTACCAACTGGACGTTTGTCAATTCAGCTGGAATGGCACAAGATCTTCCTCTCGATTCAGTGGCAAATTATGGCTTCTATTTTCCTAGTCTTCGATTCAATTTCACTTCAGCTGGATTCTATGGAAGCTATTCAATCACACTGACTAACGCTCTCGGTTCAACAACAGCAACATTTCAAGTTCTCCCCCCAGGTAAACGGATTTCAACAGCGCATCTCAGCAGAATTTTGAACTGAATAAACAGTCAATGGGGACGAAACACAGACAGTAACTGGGTTCACTGACCTTGATAAATATCATACCACGAATGAATAAAGGTTAAAATCGAAGCCTAACGCGTCGCGTTGCTTCATGTCCGTCGTCACTGTGTGTTTGTTTGTTTGTGTTGTTGTGTTTGTGTGTGTGTGTGACCTTCTTTGCCTTCCTGATGTCTGATGTCGGCTAAATGTCTTGCAGACAGAACTAGAAGATTCAAAGCCGAGACGAGCTCTACAGTATATCCTTTCATTCGTCCCATAAACAATATTCATCAAAGATAACACTCTTTCATAGTTTTTACACTAACCTGGCAACCAGTCCAGGCCTGATAGGGGCATGACTCTGATGCACTGTTGTGGTTATGCCAATAATCGTTAACCGCCAAATATTTAGAGCATTAACACTAAACTTAAATCGTGACCTTTGGAGCAAATTTGCAGATAATTTTTTGCGGGGGAATGTTTAAGGGTGCTTAGTTGATTACTGGGTGCACTGGATCTGCCTTCATGTGGCGCATCCCCTCAGTACTCGATTCGAGGAATTAAACGATCCAAAGCAGATGAATGAATCCTATGGATCCCACTCACTTTCGAAGCCAATCGTTGGCTTCGGAAGAAAAACATTAGCCAAGGAGAAGAACTGTAATAGTACTCCTAACGTCTGCGACAGGGTCCCTGGGGAGCTCACGACGCTCCCCCAAGTCCCTTAATCGGATTAAATTGGACGTACGTATCTGTCTAGGTGTGTATTAGGGCATTCGCAAAAGGAGCTGTGGCTGGGGCCCCTCTAATGAGGCAATGACTAATTGTGAGATTCTTGAAGAAGCATTAAGAAACTTTTATCTAGTGAGGTGATGGTGACGATTAGCTGTCATATAGGCTGCAAATTTCTTCAAATTTCAAGTTCTGAATCTAGTATTACCCCAGATTGAGGGGACTCAGCCCCAACAATGACCATTACTGTAGTCGGGAGAGAGAGTGAGAGTGAGAGAGAGAGAGAAGAGACTCAACAGAGGGAGAGGTATTCTGGGCTTTACCAGTTTTGAGATTCTCGCGAATCCGGATCCGACTGTTGAGACCTTGGGTTCGCCTATTTGGAGCGGAGGACATTACTTCGTCGTGGATCGTTTAGCGCCAAGAGTAGACCTTGAGCTTTGATTTAATTAAAGTCAGTTCTGTAGATTAGGATTTTCGATATTTCTAATACATAGATCCCATCTTCAAATCGTTGTAAGTTGTATGATAATTATTATCATGATTTTTTATTGCTTCACCATAGGTCCACCAGACGCACCGTCTAATATAAAGCTCAACTACGTTTCTCATTGCGCCGTGAGTTTTCAATGGAATGTGATGGGGTCGAATACAGTTGCAGGACAACAGATAGTCACCATGCGTTTAAGACTCAGCGACACCAACGCGGAAGTTCAGACCCTCAGCAGTTCCTTTTACTACGAAAGCTTCAATGCAACGTACACGAATATATTCAATAATAACATTCAACCGCTGACCAACTACATCGTAAGCGTCTGGTCAGTGAACAGCTTCGGATCAAGTGAAGTCGTTGAAATGAAAGTTAGAACCAGAAGTCAACCGAAGCTCAGCGTATCTCCTCAGATGATCTCAATCGTCGGAACTCGAGCGATCATTAACTTCATGGTTGAATTGGGAGAGAACTCGGAAAATATATCCCAGATCTACGCTCAGTGTTGCTTGGAGTTTTCAGGGCAGTGCGTCTCCAACTCCACCAAGTACACGAGCAATCAGATTGTAGTGAATAACATTTCAAATGGAATTGACTATCTGGTTATCGATGTAACTGTATACAGTGGCATTTATGAGAAGTACAATTACTACTCTGATACGGTTAAGGGAATTAAAGTGTCAAGGACTGGAATTTTGCCTCCAAGCGACAGTGAAGATAAGCAGTCTCCTTCCGTTGCCGTCATCGTTTTAGCCTTTCTGCTGGGAATCGCTGTTGTCGTCTTAATCGTAATTTTGATTGTCTACCTCGTGAAAGCATCAGGACAACGCCGAAAACCTGCCAAACCTCCAAAGGTAGGCCTAGATTCAACACTGTAGCTCTATAGAGTATCAAGTCCCGGTTCGATCCTATTCGTCTGCGACTCATACAAATCCTCGAATATAGTTCGAACCAAAATCTCTCTCTCTCTCTCTCTCTCTCTCTCTCTCTCTCTCTCTCTGTGTCACAGTGTGTTTGACATTGCTTCCATCAAAATTTAGAAAAATTTGATTTATCAAGAGCCAGAAAGGTGTACGGTTTAGCAATTGAATCTCTGATATCTAGTTGATGTTGTTATTATTACGTCCTAGGTATTTCGGGTTATGTTGCTGTTTGCCTTCATCTTATTAGAAGCCATTTCAACGCATCTAATGGCATCTTTCATTTACCACATGTTATTTTTCAGTTATTAAATAATTGATTCAATTGGTGAACGCTTTATTAATGGTGGTTTGGCAAATATAAACTGCACTGAATAGCTTTTGTTTCAATTATTCTGATCGAAGACAATATACCTTAGTATTAGTTTTGCCGGTTACAGCTTCCTGCTGACGCCTCCTTTCTGGACATGACAAAAGTCAGAGCGAATGAAGAGAGGCCGCCGTCAAATGTCGACGATATCTATGAACCAGTGGACGTGGATTCATCGAACGGTCAACACTGCTACACCGACATTAATGGATCCAACGGCGACAAGGTAAAAATGTTTGCGATTGGTTCAATGCATTTGGAAATTGATTAGAATTTTTTGACTTTTAGATTACATGTTATATGCAAATTCTGATATAGAAACGCATAACGGTAAAATAACAACGGCGCCTCGACCAATAAAGACTTTGTTACTGGACAGACAGACATTAAGTATTTATATTCATATTTAGGTATATTATTATTATTATTATTATTATTATTATTATTATTATTATTATTATTATTATTAGTAGTAGTAGTAGTAGTAGTAGTAGTAGTAGTAGTAGTAGTAGTAGTGGTGCTGCTGCTGCTGCTGCTGCTGCTACTACTACTACTACTACTACTACTACTACTACTACTACTACTACTACTACTACTACTACTACTACTACTACTACTACTACTACTACTACTACTACTACTACTACTATTACTACTACTACTACTACTACTTGTAAAAATATTTCCGGAAAGTAACATTCAGGTTAGGGTTAGTAACCCTAACCCTAACCTTAACAAAATCATCAGTCATGCCACATTTGTAATCAAAAATTTGAAAAATGATAGGGATATAGTTCTAAGTTTTTTTTTAATAATTTAATTTTGCAAAAAAGTCTTCGGATTTTCCGGAACGCCGTTCCGCCTCGTTCTGGCCCAAAAAATCCCTGAGTAGTAGTAGTATTGTTGTTGTTGCTGCTGCTGCTGTTGTTACTGATAGAACTATTTCTATTTTACAGATGGAGCGATATTGAGATATTGAACAGCCGACCATTCTAAGCGCCGTTAGAATTTCGCCGAACAGTTGACTTGAAATAATGACAATTCTGATTAAGGAGTTTCTCACGCGGCGCAGAATTATTCTATAAAATTTTATTTTGAGTATTATTAGATGTAGATAGAGACATATTCTACCGGACAAGACGCAATCATCTGCCCAACGTCGCGGGCTCGCGGGCGCTTTCAAACCAACCGACTGTAGGAACACATGTGGCATAGACCTACGGTGCCTGGATCTATAGCGCCGGGAACGATGTGACGAACTTTTTTTTGCTTGTCAGCAGTGTTGAGGGTGGCGCCGACGGTACACTTTGCCCCCGGGCGCCGGATATCCTAGCTACGTCTCTGGCCCCCGAACATATTGCTGCGCCACTGAGGATAGGCAGACAGATATACAGTCAGACATAAAAATGATAACTTGTGTAAATGAGCAAATTTTGAAAACTAGTTTTAAGCTGCATCGCTAATGGCTTTCCTCTCAATCTGTGCGTCTTTCATTCTGTCTACATGTCTGTCTCCACTGTCCTTGAGTTTGCTTGCATGTTAGTTCCTGTATATATGTGTTTTATCATAATTTTTGCTAAAATAACCTTCAAATCACTGCTATTTACATTGAATTGAATAGACGGGATCCCCCCGCCTAGTGGGCGGAGCATATCGAGCGCGGTGGCCTGGGGATATAGTTCGGCTCTGGGTAACCGCCCCTCTAGCCCCGCCCACGCTACGCCACTGACTGTTAGTGAATTGACACAACATATTAACAGAATGAATCATTCATCAATCAATCATTAGGACAGTTAATCAATGTTAGTGAATCAATGGCATTAGGGGAGGCCATTCGCAATGGGCAAGAGTTATCAGTGGAGTGCCTCAGGGCTCAGTGCTTGGGCCATTGCTTTTTCTAATATATATAAATGATATCGATGAAGGATTACTGTCCAAAATTTCAAAGTTTGCCGATGACACAAAGTTATGCAGAAATATAGACTCGGAGGATGATGCAAAAATTTTACAAGAAGATCTAAGGAAATTGTTTCAGTGGTCTGTGGACTGGCAGATGCTTTTCAATATTGATAAATGTTCTGTAATGCATGTTGGGAAGTCTAATAATGGTAATGAATATTCTTTAGAGGGGAAGGTTCTAACCACAACAGAAAAAGAAAGAGACTTGGGGATAATCACCCATAGAAGTATGAATCCATCTCACCAATGCATGGAGGCAGCAAAAAGGGAAACCAAATGTTGGGAATGGTGAAAAGGACAATTGTGAGTCGTGACAAAGAGATAATCATTAAACTTTATAAGTCATTAGTAAGGCCTCATCTGGAATACTGTGTTCAGGCTTGGAATCCATTCTTGAAAAGATATAGAACTTTTAGAAAAAGTGCAAAGACGAGCAACGAAGATGGTCAATGGGTGCCATAATTTAAGCTACGAAAAAGACTTCAATATTGTGGACTGACAACATTAGAAAGGAGAAGAGAAAGAGGAGATTTGATAGAAACATACAAAATAATGACTGGGAAAGTAGATGTGCCATATGATCGATTCTTTACATTGGCACACTATAGCAGCACAAGAGGCCACAAGTGCAAAATGTTTAAGCAGAGGGTTGGTCCAAGAAAGAAAAACTTTTTTTAGTGCAAGGGTTGTGGACAAATGGAACAGTTTGGACGAGGTGGGAGTGACAGTTGAAACAGTGAACGGATTCAAAGGCTATCTAGATAAACTATAGTTATTGAATGCAGATGGTTACATCAGTGGTTTTCACACAGGCTTACTTAGCCTCCTAAACCACTTAAAATCACATTATTATTATTATTATTAATGTTAGTGAATCAATGTTAGTGAATCAATGTTAGTGAATCAATGTTAGTGAATCAATGTTAGAGAAACGACATAGCGTATTCATTAGGTTAATTATTAGGTCTCTGAGGATTCGATTAATCATTGATTAATTACATAATTATGAATTATGAAAGAAAGCGGAAAACATAAATAATTCAAGCAGTCTACATTTGGAACAAATGTTGGAACAACGGTGGTTGTTCAAAATCTGTAAAAATAGATGCAGTTCTATCAATAGCAGCAACAACAGCAGCATCATCAACAACAACAACAATAAATTAATAATATAGTGTAACAGATTGTATTCTTCTACAATAATCCACCCGTCCTTTTAGTGATAATTCGTTAGGTGCTTCTGTGTCAGAATTTGGCACTTAAAACGTCACGTGATCCAGTTTATTAAAAAGGGTTTCTTATTGAAAACATTTTCCAAAATCAATGAAGCAATCGCGAGCACTTTAACCTTACGGTTGGATCACGTCCCCTGGTTCATAGACATTGGCATCATTTGACGGAGGTCTTTCGTCCTTCCCTTTGGCTCTTGTCACGTTCAAAGTAGCGACGGTAGGAAGCTGTAAACGGTAAAAATACTAAAATTTAATGCTGTCTTCTTCTTTCGGAATTATTCAACCAAGAAACATTCTGTAGAAATTTATATTCATCAAGCCATCATTAATAAAACATTCACAAATTCAGACAATTATTTGATTGCTGAAAAAGTGTCTTAAAATGAAAGTTGTTATTAAATGCGTCGAAACTTCTTCAAATCAGATGATGGCAAACAGTATCATTGGCTGGAATACCTTCGAGATAGGCCTAATAATAATAATAATAATAATAATAATAATAATAATAATAATAATAATAATAATAGCTAGGAATATTGACTAGAAATGTCAGATTTAATTTTTCGACCGTGCATTTTCTGTCTTTTAGTCAATCATTTTTCAAATATTTATGGAAACAATGTCAAACAAAGAGTTTGATTCTAATTTTGTTCGAGATTTTATATGAGTAGCAAATGAAGAGGATCGAGTCTGAGGCTTAATTCTCTAAAGCTATAGTTTACCTTGGAATGGTTGGCAGGTTGTCGGCGTTGTCCTGATGTTTTCACGAGGTAGGCAATCAAGATTGCCAGTAAGGCGACAACAGCGACTCCCAGCAGACAGGCCAATACGATGACGGCAACGAAAAGAGATTGCCTATCATCTTCTGTTGTCTTATCTTCAGGTTTATCTTCGCTGTCGCTTGGAAGCAAATTTCGAGTCCTTGACACTTTGACGCCCTTCACTGTATCAGAGTAGTAGCTGTACTTATTATAAATGCCACTGTTTACAGTTACATCGATGTAGTAGTCAGTTCCATTTGGAATGTTATTCACTACAATCTGATTGTAAGTGTATTTGGTGGTGTTCGAATTGCACCAGCCTGAAACCGCAGAGCAACATAGAGCGTAGACAGAGGTTATATTTTCCGCGTTCTCTCCCAATTCAACCGTGAAGTTAATGATCGCTTGAGTTCCGTTGATTGAGATCATCTGAGGTGATACGCTGAGCTTTGGTTGACTTCGAGTTCTAACTTTCATTTCAACAACTTCACTTGATCCGAAACTATTCACTGACCAGACGCTTACGATATAGTTGGTCAGCGGTTGAATGTTATCAGTGAATGTATTCGAGTACCTTACATTGAAGTCTTCGCCGTAAAAGGGGATGCTACGAGTCTGGACTTCCGCGTTGGTGTCGCTGAGTCTTAAACGCACGATGACCATCTGTTGTCCTGCAACTGTATTCGACCCCATCACATTCCATTGTAAACTCACAGCGCAATGAGAGACGTAGACGAGCTCTAGATTAGACGGTGCATCTGGCGGACCTTTGACAAAAATGACAAAAGAAATAAATAATAATGGCGAGAATTACAGTATATCCCAGTGTGGCTTAAGTTAACTGCAACAAGGGACGTAGCTAGGCATGGGGGGGCGGACATTCTTCCCTGGACAAAATCCTCCCGGGCATTATACCTTCTGGTATACCCTATGAATGACACCTCCGGACATAATCCCCCATTTGTTATTCTAGAACTCACCGATGGCATTACTCGTGTATTTCAATCACGTTTCTTACATCTATGGGTTGGGTTGGGTCGGGTCAGAAAATTAGGCAGTTATGTTGGGTTGGGTTGGAGAATTGATAGGTCGGGTTGGTTTGGGTTCTAATAATGGATCCATGGCCATCTCTACATGCATGTGAAAATATGGACATATAAATACATTTTTCAATTAATTAGAGAGAATAGTTATTGCTTATTAAGAAAGAACATCAAACTTTCGTTAACGTGTTCAATAGCGATTAACTGAAAATAACTGAAAAATAATTAACTGTAACTGAAACTGTCACTGAAAAACGACAATAACTGTAACTGTAACTATAACTGGAAAATAATTTCAACAACTTTAACTGTAACTGTAACTGACAAATAATCAATAACTGAAACCATACTGGTATATCCTTCTTACAAAGAAGATGAAAAATATGAAAAATATTGAAACCCCTAATTTACTGGCTTAGCTTTAAATTAAAGCTGAAGACCTTCTTTTGGTGCACAACAATGCCTAATGAAGAATTTCCAAGTAATAAAAGTGCAGGCGTAGCCAGGATTCAGAAATAGAGACATCAAGGCTTCTGTAGACCTACATTTCTAGCTATGACTGAAGGGCTTGAGGAGAGTCTCGTGCTCCCGCAACAGGGTCTGGAATGAAGCCCCAGTCGAAAGCTTTAGAGTTAGATTATGTTAAAATTTGAGGCATTTTCAGACTATATGCCAGCATATCGGCAATCAGAAATTTCCTCTCCTCTCAATCGATGAAACTTTATCCGGTTATCGGCCAGAATGCCACCCCTATGCCGATAGGTTGTCATGGGTACGCTAATACTCAGGACGGACCCCCAGCCGCCCCAAATCAAGGGCAATACTTGATTCAGATCTTAAATTTTGGACGAAATTTGTAAACTATATGCAGATAATCGACACCTTCATTCCATTAGATAGAATTATCTCTACTGTACATTTCCGCATGAATCTCGCGACTAGCATGGCGAGGTCTGTTAATTTTTTTATATAGCTGTCAGGGCACCCGTCCACATTTTTAACCCCTTAACTGGGAACCCCGGATATATCCATCCATTTTACATTGAGTTACAGTTAAATACACGGTTAAGGGGTTAAAGGTATCCGAATGAGCATAATCTCCGTTGTGTCCTCTTATCTCTGCATCCAGAGCTTAGGAGCTTAATATACGGCAGGACCTTCATTTGCTGTTCCTTATTCTCGCACAGTCATTAGCACTAGTTGTTTCTCAGTGTGCGGCCCAAAGCTCTGGAATTCATTAGGCCTACCAACATCACTTCGTATAGGCCCAACTAACAATAATTCGTCTTTCTCTTTTCTTTTGATCACTCCTCTTCAACGCGAAGGCCCATCCCCGCGTTAATTCTGACCTTAATTTACTCGTTGTACTGTATAATTTCTCAAAATCATCGATTCCATTCATTTAAGTCTAAATGAATTTGATTGTGGTTCATTCTGTTCTGCATATGGCCAGTGGCGGCTCTAGGATTTGGCAAGTGGGGGGCCGTTGGGGTGGCAACTTCTAATCATGGGAGGCCAACCATTTGTTGTTTAATGTATATAGCATTAAATATAGGGTCCCAACTGGGGGGACCACTGGGGGGCCAGGCACTCAATAGGGGGGCACGGGCCCCCCTGGCCTCCCGGTGGAGCCGCCACTGCATATGGCTGCTTATTCAGTTCAACGATTCTGCTTAAATTCACTTTTGAAGTCCTTTTACCTTGTGGGAGAACTTGAAATGTTGTCGTTGTTGAATCGATAGCGTTAGTCAGTGTGATTGAATAGCTTCCGTAGAATCCAGCTGAAGTGAAATTAAATCGAAGACTAGGAGAATAGACGTTATAATATGCCACTGATTCAGGAGGAAGATCTTGTGCTATTCCAGTTGAATTGACAAACGTCCAGTCGGTAAACGATAAGATTGATGGATTGGCCTGAACGTTGAGTGACAAGTCGACTGCAGTGCCAACGACGGCGGCGAATTTCTTGCTTGCTGGATTAGAACTGGATATATAAGGTCGATCTGAAAAAGCATTGACATATATGGCAATGAATTAATGATAAAAATATATTTCATTTGAATTAATTTGAAGAAACATGAACACGTGTAGATATGAATGTTTAGCATCTTTTTTGATGAGTCCCTCGAGAGAGCAGTAACAGAGGTCAAAAACGTATAATTATTATATATTATATAAAACAATCATCATTTTATAGTCTAGAATTAAATACGTGATATAGAAAGATGACTCGTTCTCACGGAGGGATGATTCCTTATTAGACTCACTAGATTCGATTAATTCTCATGTAACGTCTTATGCGTAGATAGGCCCCATACGTTGAATAGGATTGATGACAACGATCAAACAGTGTTTATTCTAGGCCTTCTCTGGGGAAATCCTCCCCCCAAAGTTTACAAATTCCCCCAAACATTTCTATATGTTGCAGCGGGGAATGGAAATTTTCCCCAACAAGTCTGACGAAGGGAGGTTATTTCTTTTGCAGAGGGGAAAAATATAAGGATGACCATGTTTTTTGCTTGTCAGAGCATTTGAGAAGGATAAGAAATATAAATAAGGCTCTGACGACCTTATTTTGCTTGTCACCCAGTGTTTATTCTAGGCCTTCTTAGGGGGGAATTTCCCCCCAAAGTTTGAAAATCCCCCCCAATTTTTTAGATGTTGGCTGGAGGAATGGAAATTTCTCCTCCCAACGTGTGGAAACTCAAACCTTGTCCCCCCAAACATTTCAAAATCCCCCCAATGTCAAGGGGCTAGAATAAACACTGCTTGTCACCACATCCGGGAAAGTTAAAAAAATACGGCGATGAACTTTTTTTGCTTGTCAAGGTTTTTGGAAGACAAACCTTCTCCCACTTCCAAATTTTTCAACCCCCCCATGTCAAGGTGGCTAGAATAAACACTGACGATCAAATACAATTTAAATTGAAAATGATGAACGAGTAGTTGAGAACGGACGTCATATTAAGGAACGGATATATTAATAGAAAATGAACGAAGGAAGTAAACGATGGCTGTAATCTCATGATGAATTAATGCTCTTTTATTTCCATCTAATTTTTATGTAACTTTACAGAGTGTATTCGTTGGAATCTTTGCGTTTCCTATACTTACTGCAACATTAGCACGCCTTGTATATAGGCCTAATGCACATTACCAGTGGCGGCTCTAGGATTTGGCAAGTGGGGGGCCTTTGGGGTGGCAACTTCTAATCATGGGGGCAACCATTTGTTGTTTAATGTATGTAGCATTAAGTATAGGGTCTCAATTGGGGGGGCCACTGGGGGGCCAGGCTCTCAATAGGGGGCACGGGCCCTCCCTGCCCCCCCCCGGTGGAGCCACCACTGCACATTACCACCTACTTTAGAATTTGCAGCCTTGATCTGTACGTTTAATATCTTGAGAAATAAAAAAACCATTCGACTCACATTTCAATTGGAAATAATATGTAAAAGGGCGCCATCCATAAGCGAGGTCTTCTAATCCATAGCAGTCAATACTGTCGTCGTCCGGATATCGAACTGAGCTGATGAGAAGCGTTCTGCCGTTGTTCTTAATTGTGTATCCAGGAACCAAATCTCCATTGGAAAGCATAGCAGTGCCGCTGGAAATATTCTTGAACTGCCCGTACGTTGAATTGCCCCAGGCATAATAGATGTCCGTTCTATAAGATGCAGGTAACGAGGTGGACGTCAGAATACACGTGAGTTCGACGGTGTCTCCCTCTGTCGCTGCTTTTCTTCCAAAGCTGAGAATCACTGACCCAGAGATGGGGCCTGTAAGAATTTGCCTCAATATAAAAATGTGTGATTTTTCCAGTTGCTACCATTTACCATAAAGTTGCGTGAACCATGATCGTTAATTCATCGTAGCATTACATTCAGTACTTGCAAGCTCGTTTTAGTTCCAGCAATTATAGTGATATAGCTATTGTCATTAGCATGGTACTTACAACCCATATATTTATAATCTATCCAATTGTTTCGTATTTCTACTGCACATGTAGCGGCCAGGCAGTGATAAAAAAATTAGCTACAGGATTTGTAAATTGAAACGTTTTGTTAATTTCACAGTTGCCATCAAACGAAGAGACTCTAAATGAGACTTCTAGTTTTTTTCATACCATGTACGAAGAGACAAGCGGTGGCGTCAACGTATGTAGACTTATCAGTTGCGACAAGTAGGGAGTAATTTCCAGCGTCCCACAATTGAATGTCGGAGATGGTGAGACTGATCACGCCGTCCACTGCGCTGTAACTTGTACGGCCGCTCAGCGATGCCGGTGACCCTGTTGTCTGATTGCTGATATTGTAACTTACGATTGTCTCGTCTAACGTCCATTGAAATGTACGTGTTTGCGATGGATACGCTCGTTGCAGTCCGCTGGAGGAAATAATTCCTTAAATAATAAAGTCAGAGAGTTAACTGAGTGAGCTTCGTTTAATAAATATAGTGTCTCAGATAAACAAATGCGAATTTTATTTTTCAAGCAGTTTCTATCCTCAAGGTGTACAGCGCCTTTGTTATCATTTGCCTCTCTTCTGCTATCTATGAAGAGTAATTTAGATAGTACCTCCTAGCATATCAGATGACGAATCAGTCAGTGCCTAACTAATGGTCTCTGGGCGGTCGCCTCCTCGTGGAGAGACTGGAAACGATCAGCCAGTGTCCGTGGAAACCTGGAGGATTGAGTATATTGGTGGAAGCTGGTCTGCTAAAGACCACCACCAGAGACCAGACACAGGGCAGCAACTTAGACTAACTTCTACGGCGGAAAAGGAACCCCTGTTTCTCAACGGCGTTGGATTTATCAGTACAGGGCATCCCCGAACACACCTCAGGGCCAGGCCTGCACTGATGCGCTCCTTGCCTCCTCCCGACCAAAGGAGACGAAGCATCTAGGGTCATTGCCTCAGAGACCATGGATATTAACCTAAGCAGCGCCAGGGTTAATGCCCCTGATCTCGCACGACTGAACCCTCCGCTGGCTAGTTGCCCTAGTGGACGCTGGCTAGTTGCCCTAGTGGACGTTGGCTAGATGCCCTAGTAGACGCTGGCTAGTTGGCAGTAGTTGCCCTAGTGGACGCTGGCTAGTTGCCCTAGTGGAGCGCACATGACGGATGCCACCCAAAATCCCTCTCCGGGACGGTGACGTGCAGACTCAGTCGGCGATGAGGTCAACCGTAGGCCTATACTGTACCCGATATGCCATGCTATTAATTAATCAAAGGCCGACTGGTCTTCCGTTCGGTCACATCGCCCGCCTCGACGAGGACGTCCCGGCTCATCGGATCCCCAGCACCCATCTTGACGTGTCATCTGGTCATCGTCCCGATCCTTCATGGAGACGCTCCGGTGGTCGCCCAAGGACCCGAGATGGATCGATCGACTCCGCCGGGACAGCAACCACGCTCCTCCGTAAGCAGCGCCAGGGTTAAAGCCCCTGATCTCGCACGCTGTGGCGTCATGCCATTCTCCGTGGCCACGGTTCCGGGGCTATGCAACGGCCCTCCGCTGGCTACGCGAGAAGATGACGATGATGAAAGCTAATGTGAGATTGCCAAACTACATTGACAGCTTAAACATTCAAATGGAATCGCGTACCTGCGTTAGAATTAGTGATCTGGACGATGAAACACAGAAGAACTGGGAACAACGCCGTATCCATTGAAGATCACTGGTGCTTCGGGTAGAACTATGTCTCGACTTGTCTTGTGATATTCTAATGGCTATTCAGAAAAGGTCCTGAGAATTATATAGCCGCGTCTTCGTGTTCTTGCATTCAACCGTTACTAATACTCTTTTCATGCGTCGAGTAACAACACACGTAGGATGTAACTTCCTATTCGATGAACAGTCTTGACAGTTTCTACGATGCACAAGGCCTATGCCATACGCATCGCCTAAAAGTCTCCAAAGACAAGAATAGACCTCTTTCTCAGAAGATTTTATGACGGAACTTGGGATAGCACAAAACGTCCACCTCCGCAACAGTAATGACAGGTTTAATTCCTCGCCAGCAGGGGTTAAATTGAGCCGGATCTTGCCGGATCTCCGATACGGGGCGTCTAGCAAGAGATCCGGAACGTCTGGTATAAGATCCGGAAAGTGTTTTTTATTCGTTGTGATCTTCTATTGTTTACTTTTGCACTTTGCATGCAAGGGAAAGAAAATAAACGTGAACCGTACTCTAAATGCTCGTTTAATAAAATGAATAGAAAAGTTGTGGAGAAATTTTGTGGACGGAGAAAAAAATAAGGAGATCCGGCACCTCTGAAAAAAGTAATTTGACCACTGCTCGCCAGGTTAAGTTGAAGTGGTGAGTCCTCATTGTCTCTTGCAGGGTTGGCTTCAAATCTACAAATACTGTAGTCGGAACAACAACGAAGTTCAGCTTTCTCTCGCAGGAATAGACATCTAGAAACGAAGCTATGATGAAATATATTCTGCTTTAAGTTAAAATCTCACTTTTGACGATATCAGTTGCAGTATTACATCCAGAATGTAACATTGTACACATGTGTAATTATCGATGGCTTATATTCTTCATATCAGCAGGAATTATAGCATCCACCCAATTCACCCCTTTACTAGGACGATTGGGATAAGATCAAAATTCTAAATTTTAAAAAATATTTGCGAGGATGCATGACATTTTATGAGAAAATGTGTGCTATTTATTTAATTTAATATTTCACTTTTCAATTGCGTCTAGACTACAGCTACTACGGTTCTACAGTGAAGGCGCATTTCAAATGCTTGATAGTTTACTTACTTATTTAATATATTAATGTATTAATTGTGGAGACAAAAAGGATGATCGTCACGTAGAGTCATTAGAGCTGATTTTACACAGGGTGTCTTATCCTCCTAAACCACATGAAATCACGTTATTATTATTATTATTATTATTATTATTATTATTATTATTATTATTATTATTATTATTATTATTATTATTATTATTATTATTTATCATCATCATCATCATCATCATCATTATTATTAATTAGTTACGACGAGCATGTTGTTATTATATCAGATTATTTGGGGTTTCCCTTATCAATTTGTTTTCATTAATTTCACTTCCTTTATACAGGGGCCTACTTCCGTTCTGCTAAGAAATAGAGAGTCAATGCTGTTGGCCGCTGTATGTTTGTCGTCACTGTCGAATGCTTCCTCGGATGTGGTCTTTATTTGACTCAGAACGCTTCTCAATTGAGGCGCGTCAGTAGACATTATCGCTTGGCTGATGCGTGCATTAATACCTAAGATGTCACTAACAGAGTTTACGACTAACGCCTAGGAAGACAACCATTGTGTGCAAGGGCGTAGCGAACTAGACCAGGGATCGGGTCGACCCCTGATGCAAAATTCTACGGAGTAGGCGCAAAATTGAAGCGAATCCAAGTGAAAAAATGAAAGGATCAATATGTCATTCACAGAGATGAACAGTAAGTACATTGTCGGAATCTAATATTGGTACTATTGGAATGTTGGAATACGATATGAGTAGTGGCAGTTCCAGGATATTTTGATGGGGGGTGAAATGAATTCATAGGAAGTTGGTGGGGGATGAAAAGAGTGGGGGAAAATCAATAAACTTTCCTGAAAAAGAAAAGGGTTGACAAACAAAAGAGGCAATTTTTCCTCGAATTTTATTAGACTTTTCCCGAAAAATAGGTTGACAAGCAAAAACAAGCTCGACACCTTAGTTTTTCCCCCGTAATTTTACTTGACTTTTACCCAGAAATAGTAGTTCGACAAGCAGGTCCGGTTTGGGGATAAAAAGTCCGGTTTGGGGATGAATCACCATTCCCCACTCACCCCCACATGGAACTGCCACTAAGTACGAGGACCTTTTGGATTGTCAAAATATTTTCGGCACAAATTAGCGGTGCAGTCCCTTTTCGCCTCGGGCGCTAGCATCTCGCAATCGCCACTGCATATCCTTGAAAAATACACCGTCAGCCCAGCGCCTGTATTTCGAATGCAAATTGTAACCGACTCTCCCTCCACTCATCATTCCAAGGCAAATGATACGAAATAGAGTCAACGTCGTGGGCCGATGCGCGCTTGTCGTGACTGTCGAATGCTTCTCTCAGAACCGGCTTTTGTTTGACCGATATAATGCTTCTCGACCGAGGACTGAAATCTTGGCTGCGTCGGTTAAATTCACCCTTTGGCTGTCGTAAGCAATAACACAAAACTGTCTTGGAAATAGTTTACAACCAACGCCTATAGACGACCACAATCGTCGCCCGTCTGTGAAAAAAAACACTGGTTTTCAAATGCAAATCGCAACCGACCCTGTCTTTCCTCTCCCACTCCAATGCACATGACACGTGGTTGGGCAGGTTGTATTCATGGGGCGAACGCGAAAAGCTACAAACAGTGGTTTTCACAAGGCTTACTAAGCCTCCTAAGCCACCTTAAATCACATTATTATTATTATTATTATTATTATTATTATTATTATTATTATTATTATTATTATTATTATTATTATTATTATTATTATTATTATTATTATTGGGGCAAACGCAAAAAACCATCGGATCTGAGAAGACCGGGCGGTGGTTCCTTGACCGATGGTATGCCAGCTCGTACCAGGGCCCGGTAAACCACGTCAATGAGCATCGAGTGACGTGCAAGGCGACCTGGTCCGAGCTTGCAGGAAAGTCCGTGGGAACCATTCTCCTATACACATATATATATATATATATATATATATATATATATATATATATATATATACATATATAATTTATTATTTACTGGACAAAAACTGTTAAAGAAACCAGCTCTAACTTTACACAGTGTTATGATAAGCTCTCTTGGAACTGAATTTGTATTTTGCTTTGACTACTTACTTCTTGATGTTGGGTTGAATCGCTAGGTGGCAGCTGGAGCGAGGGGCGTCGCTCTCTTCCGGTTTCTTTGAGCTTGTAGTTACAACGGGATGTTTTTGGAAACAGCGTTGATACAAATCTTCAACTAATTCTACTTTTTCTCTAGCATCGCACTGAACCAACCTAAGTTTGGGGGCTCATGGTTACCGTTAAGGGACTTCTCGCGATATTTGGCGAAAATTGTCGTGCGAAAGAGATGTTTAAACAAATTTTTCCTGCCATCGGGGGCGGGCGGGAGGAATTTCGAACGGGTGTTCGTTGGAACATTGGTTAATCTCGACTGCTGGACTCCGGTGAAACTGACAAAGCCGGGGGGAGTCAGCTAGCGGGGCTTGGGGGAGCGTTGCAAGTTGATATATAGTATGCCAAAATTTCCTGGGAGATTTGAAATTTCCGGGGGGGAAGGCAATTTCCTCCCGGAAACGGCATAGATTAAACCCTGCGTTGGATCTATGTGAAGAGAGGAGGTGTTTTGCCGGAGTTCGTCAGTTTTGCCGTTGTGTGGTCTTCTGGGAGTTCTGGAGGCCGTTTCCGACGTCGATTTTACCGTTGTCTCAGACGTCGTCTCATTCGTCGTCCATCCCAACGCTCGTTGTCTCTGTCGTCGGCCCAAGTCGAAGAAAGTCAAAGAGGTTGAAAGGAATTGGCTTATAGGGCGTTTGCATGATTTTTATAACTGGAGCTTTTTGGGGCGACTAAATCTAATATCAGATTTAATCAGTGATGGGCAAAAGTTAACTAAAAATTAGTTAACTTTTAGTTAAACTACTTTTTTTAGTTGCATCAACAGTTAAACCTTCAGCACAGGCTAAGTCACGCGCAGGCTCTACTTTTTTATGTCACCCGCATAATTACCTGCTTCAATTATGAATTATTATTATTATTACCATTATTATTATAATTATTATATTTATTGTTAAAATTGTGCTATATGAAATTATAATTGTAAATCGTGTTCGTTGCAGCTTGTAGCCTAGTTTTACTAGCTCAGTAGCTCATGTCAAAGTTAAAAAGTTAATGTTATAAGTTAAACTGCTTTTAATTAGTTATCAGTTAAAGTTAAACTAATACAGTGAAAAGCTAGTTACTTAAAAAGTTAAACTGCTTGATTGCAAAAAAAGTTTAGTTAAAGTTTAACTTTAAAAAATTAGTTAGTGCCCATCACTGGATTTAATAATTTTTAACGCTGAAATTATAAAAACCCACTGCGATAGATCCGGTAGCATAATAGAAGACTATCATCTGATGGAATCTTATATTATTAATGATGTAAGTGATAAAACAATATTTTAAATTGTTTCTTGATTTTGTTTTTTCCCATTTCTGTTTCAGTTCGACGAAATCTCTTAGACATTTTTACAGCTGATCGACCACAGGAATTATTCTCGTTATCTTTTATACAAATTTTGACGAATTTCCATCAACTGAGACCAGCTAATCTTCAGTCAAGCACCAATTGTTATCTGTACTATAGACTGCTTAGTGCTAGGCTATCTAATAGGTGCTATTGCATTATCAATTATGGGCCGACGTGGCCGATAGAGGCGTGCCGCCTATGTTCACGGCATGAAATTATGGCCGCTAGACGCCCAGATGGACTCAATATTTACATAATGCCATGTGCAGATATTTATGAAAACAAGACAGATAGATCATGCCTAGACAGATCATGCATGACAGCTTAAAGCCATCTAGGCAGTGTGCAGAGGCAGCTAAGATGGCCGACAAAATTCTAGGTATGATCAAAAGAACGATAGTGATCAGAGAGAAGGATGTAATAATAAGACTTTACAAGACATTGGTACGTCCACATTTAGAGTATTGTGTTCAAGCATGGTGTCCATTCCTGAAGAAAGACATAGAGACCTTAGAAAGAGTGCAACACAGAGCAACAAAGATGATCAAGGGATATCACAAACTAACCTATGAGGAAAGGCTAAATCACTGTGGATTGACAACCCTGGAAAAAAGAAGAGTGAGAGGGGATTTGATCGAGACATACAAAATACTAACAAACAAAGTGGAAATGCCAAAGGAAAGATTTTTTACAATGAAGCAGTATGATCGAACCAGAGGACACAGCATGAAACTGTTCAAGAAACGGGTTGGGAGACATAAACAGCATTTTTTTAGTGCAAGAGTGGTGGACAGATGGAATGAACTGGATGAGGGGATAGTAACGGCTACAACTGTAAACGAGTTCAAAATAAACCTAAGTAGTTTAGGATATTAGATTGGATGGGAACAACAGTGGTTCTCACACAAGGCAGTCCCTACAGAACCACTTTAAACCTTGTTATATTATATTATATTATATTATATTATATTATATTATATTATATTATAATATATTATATTATATTATATTATATTATATTATATTATATTATATTATATTATATTATATTATATTATATTATATTATATTATATTATATTATATTATATTATATTATATTATATTATATTATATTATATATTATATTATATTATATTATATTATATTATATTATATTATATTATATTATATTATATTATATTATATTATATTATATTATATTATATTATATTATATATATTATATTATATTATATTATATTATATTATTTTATTTTATATTATATTATATTATATTATATTATATTATATTATATTATATTATATTATATTATATTATATTATATTATATTATATTATATTATATTATATTATATTATATTATATTATATTATATTATATTATATTATATTATATTATATTATATTATATTATATTATATTATATTATATTATATTATTATATTATATTATATTATATTATATTATATTATATTATATTATATTGTATTATATTGTAGTGTATTGTAGTGTATTATATTATATTAAGACAGGCAGCGCAGCACTTGGCTTCATTTGACTGGCCTCTTGATCCGATCTAAAAATAGCAATGACTAGCATTTATTATGAAGATAATACGGTGATCGGTTTCGAAACTGAGACGTTTAGAAATTCCGAAATTTTCAGATATTTTCACCTGCATCATAATCTCAGCTCACCTGTGTCTGACTGAGGCCTATTTTCATTAGATCCATTGTTACGAAGATTTTCAGTCTGCCAACTACTTGTCAAGGTATTCAGATTTACAACATTTTTATGAATCTGCCATCTTAGAAAAACAATTAAAAATAGGTATGTGGAATGTCTTAATAAAAATTCGCGATTTGCAATGAAGACGTGTAATGCTTCGTTGAACGCCATCGTTACTAGGCGTCGATTGGCTCTGCACTAAGCTTATAAACAATAGGGCATATTATATGTCATAATGAAAATATTTAACAATGCTCTATTTGTAGCGCGTATTCGGAGATCTTACACCGATTGATTGAAGGCAAGGTCCTTTGGGGTAAGAACATTTTCTGCCCTACCCCCGACCCCCCAGGGGCGTAGCCAGGAATTTGATTTGGGGCTATGTGATTTGGAGGGACATAACTCTTTAAAACGCTGAAAATCTTTAAAAACACACAAACTTTAAAGTAGCCTGATTTTTGAGGGGTATATATACCGATATACCCCCGTCGCTAGGCCCATGCCCCCGCTGCTGCTTCGAAAATCGCCCACAGGAGTTAGCATACACGCCCTCGTAGCAACGTGCATATGCTCACGTTAATACATTGCATCCACAAAGCTGAATATGTGGTCTTTTTAAATAATTCACTAGCGTATTAAGTTTACATTCGTTTAGTCTATTTTGCTTTAAGTTCACTGGCGCCTTTTGTATTGAAATACGCGCAAATGTTCATCATGTCGTAGGCCTTAGCCTAGTGCACGGTGCCATAGAAGTTGTCTTGAAATAGATAATTAAAATGCTTGCCGTTGAATATGAAATGTCTGATATATGTTATACAAGAACGCTTTTTACATGCATTAGTCATGACTAGTGCATCAAATGACGTATATTTAAACTAGAGTTTCTGTTAGTTTCAGATTGCAGCAACCAACCTTTACAACAGAATATGGCAATCGTACCAATGCAGAGAGGTAGTAGTCGTGTTCACTTGCAACCGGGAAATGAGAACCTGGGAATGGAATTTGAAGAGAATGAACGAAAGAGAAGACATGAAATGGAAATCGAGAAGATGAAACACGAGCAGAGAATGAAGGAGTTCGAATTGGCGATGAAAGACAAGGAGCTGGAACTTGCAAAGTTGACTCTGGAATTGGAGAAGGTGAAGATAGGGTTGAAGATTCAGACGGAGGACGCAAGCGACAGAGACAAGAGAGACGCAGAAAATGAAGAGAGAATCAGAGAATTGAACAAAAAAGTGGACAATCTGCAGAATGGAAACACTGATCAACTTTACAATGTATCGGCCACGTCAGCTGGAGTGGCTGGATTGTGTGGAGCAGTCACTGGATATTGGGGAGGCTTGGCGACGGTTGGCGCGATGGGTGCGGCCGTTGGGACAGCCACTGCGGTCGCCCCGGTGGCTGCAACATTGGCCATGGCGAGTGGAATCGGATGGGTCTACAAGAAGGCCAGGTCAACCTGAAACTCTACCAGGAATCTTCAAAAATAATAAGATACAATTGACTTGTACAGTACTTACGTTGATAACGTTTTTTCGCTTGTCAGAGACTTTTTGGAGAGTTGATAACTTTTTTGCTTGTCAGAGACTTTTTTGGAGACTTTATAACGTTTTTTGGCTTGTCAGACCTTTTCGGAGAATTGAGGGCGGCACTTTTTTCTCGCCCCGAACGGCACTTTGCCTCGCTACGCCACTGACTGAACCCAATCCTTAATGGGAGTAATAAATTATTGCTTTTAGCTGAACGATCCCTACTTTAAAGTGACAACTGTAGGGCGGAGTCTCTCGACCCCACTGCTTTTTAAATCACTCTTAGTAAACGAAACACCCGGCCTCTTGCGAAGACCGAGGAAGATAAAAGGAGGCGATCAAATGCAAAATAAAGACAAATGTCATAAGGAATAATATTCTGAGACTTTGAAATGTGTAATCACTCTATATCCCGACAGCCGCTCCAGTCGGTAGGCCTGTATTTATCATCGAATTCCATGATCTCTAAAGAGACTATGCTACCACAGGCATCCAGTCAATCCATTTCTGCCATATACTGCCACCATGGATATTTTTTCACCCTTAACACCCTCCCAACACCCCCAATTTGAGACCAACACCCACAACACTTCCCAATTTCTGCAATGGATGACCTTTTTTTGCTAGTCAGACTTTTTTAGCAGAGGACCCCAAGAATTTACCGACAGCCCCCAAATTGATAATCCTAGAGGTAACCCTGCCTGTGACCCTGTGAGCAAACGATTATTTTACGTGTTTTAATAATTGTGTGCTGCTGCTGTGTGAGGTAATTATTATAGTGATCCTTCTAGGTAAACAGATGCCATAGCTTCACTGCACATCGTCGCTATCAGACCACAACAAACTTTGAAGCATTACACAGAACATTTTAACTTCCACTACGTGTCGACGGACATTTGTCTCTTAACGCCCTGGTGTGACTAACAAAATTCAAACACGAGAGAGAAATGTTTTCAAAATTGATTCCGATAACAATTGAAAAGATTATAAAATTTATGAAACAAGATCAAATATCTTTAAAGAAAACTTCTCAAATAAGATGCATTCAACTCTGATGCAAGACCACGCCATCTGGCGAATAACAACATAACACTTCCACGGTTCACAGAAAATGTAAAAAACTGTATACTTCAATCCGTTTGAATTCAAGCAAAACAAATTGCGGAATACAGAAAATATAAGATATAAAGTTCCGACAGTTAGCTGAAGAAATTCACTTCTTACATGACATTGAGATTCCGCCATTTGACAATGATCCCCAACGATACCTTAATAAAACGCTGCAGTTGTTTCATAATTTGAAGACATCCGCTTAACCGTAAGGTGACTAGTACGCGAGACGCCTATCTTCTCACTATATGACGTAAAATGCAATTTAATACTGGATCATTTATGGTATTAAAGTTTTGAGGAAATTAAAAATTTTTACAGATGGTCTCCTTAATTTGTAACCAGAGACGGAAGGCGTTGGTTAATTAGACAAAGATAAAGCTTCATTCAGTTAAACTGCTATTTTTCTGGTTTATTTTACAGAAATTGAATCACTTGCTGAGCCAATATCTGAGGCAATATCTCTAACCTTACAAAGCGGTAGTGTTTTGTCTTAACACGGGTTCAAATCTTTATAGTGTTGAATGCACTGAAATCAGATGAAAATCACACTCCTTGCTTATGTTTATTATACAATATCAGTGCTGCAAAATTTTTTTAATTGATTTGCACTTTAAGCCTGCTTTGCACCTGTCCTGCTGGTTTCTAAGGAGGTCCGGATGGTCTGAGACCACAACTAGTGCCTGAGCCTACAGAGGTGGGAAGTAAACTGCTAACGGGCATCACAGAATTGATAAATCTCCCTTAGAAAGACAGACGCCCAGATCAGGTTCGCCCCATCCGATTGTTTCTTTGAAGCCTGAACTAAGGCTTTGAAAGACATTCATAGCAAAGGAGAATCAGTTTCCACATTGAAACGACGCAAATCCCGAGTAGGTCCGATATCAGTTATGTTTCCAAATAGTTTCTAATGTTTTTAAATATATTGCATGGAATGGGCGGTAAAGAAGGAAAATCATTGATGAAGATATTTTACCATGACTCGCTCGCTTTGCCAGCTTCGACTTCCGATTAACTGCAGACGAGACACGTCCTGGAACATTATACAGGGGACCATTCATAAAGGACAAATAAAAGAGCATTATGAGTCCCACATTCACCGCAGATGCTCACGACATTTAAGGATAGAGTTTATGCAGAGAGTCACTCAGAAAATAGTCAAAATAGATATTCGTATTCTCTTCAAACAGAGCAGCATTCGCCGCGAATTGGCGGCGTTGTGTATTGATTAGCACAATTATTACTCCATACACATGTACAGTTACACCAGAAATCAATAGTTTGCATACAACACACTGCGAGTTTACAGAAACATAAGTTTCAAAAACTGGAAACATTGGAGACGTAAAACTGTCCCAGGACAGAGAACGCGATGATGATGATGATGATGATGATGATGATGATGATGATGATGGTGGTGGTGGTGGTGGTGGTGGTGGTGATTTAAGCATGAACCGAGTAATATCTTTTACAAAAGCCATGCAAGAAAATCGCTTAACACTAGCGTCATTTAACACTTTTCTTGGAGGGGGGCGAGATAATTTCTAAGAAATTTTTGCAAATTTTTGGCAATTTTTGGCAATTTTGGCCAATTTTTGGCAATTTTTGGGCCAATTTTGGCAAATTTGTAATTTTTTATATCTTTTGGCAAATTTGTGTCAATTTTTGCGATTTTTTGCACATTCAGTTTAATTTATTTATTTAAATATTATACATTATTTTGATATTTTGGGGGGGAACACGACCTCCTGCCTCCCCAATGACGCCTCTGTCGCTTAACCGTTAGATCTGAGTCCGCTTGTTATAGATTGCAAAATGTTTAGTAGCCCAATTTATGCTAATAGCCAAATAACCGAATCTTGTCTTTTGTTTATAGCTGTATACCGTAATCCCGTACAGCTGAAGAGTTTTGCGCAAGGATCTAGTTACGAAACCATTCAATCGATCATTTATTTGTTTGTCTTTACGACAATGATGGAATATATAACACTGAGCAGTATATCATACAAATCCAGAAATCCACTTTTAAATAGACGCTCATGAGTTTACAGCTAGTAAGATATTTGACAAATGAGTCAACCCAAGGCAGAATTAGACAGAATGTGATAAAATCGAATTTTCTCTAACATAGCTACATTGGTTGAGATACGACAAGGTATTAACATATGAGAACGCTTCTTGCTCAAAGGGAACGAGAGATTTTAACTTAACATAGAAAGCATGCTGGCGATATTCGCTAGGTGGCGTGGTTATGATAACGATGTTGCATTGCGTCTTTAGTAAAGCTATTGAATATACGCTAAGCTTATGATCAGCACTGAATTATTCAAAGAATTGTCATGTAGATTGTTTCACAGGCACGCCCGAAATGGAAGTGCAGGGGGTGCAGCTGCAACCCTGGAAAAATTCAGGGGTGCAATGCACCCTCTGGAAAGGGGATGGTCTGCATCCCATCTGCACTCCTGAATCCTAAAAAAACAGGCGGTGCAGAGGGGGTGCAGAGTGTACAGACGACCTTTTTTGCTTGTCAAGCTATTTTGAAGGTAAATTCTAGCGTTGAAGACCTTTTTTGCTTATCAAGGATTTGAAAGAGAAAATTTCACTTCGAAAAAATCTGCACCCCTGACCAAAATTCGTTCCGGCGGGCCTGCTGTTTTACAACAGTCGTCTTAAGCTCTGTGTGATGCAAATATTGTGATTTGGAAATGCTGACTAAAGCGATATATTTTCAACGCGACCATTTATTGTGTTGGCATAATAACATTTGCCTATTGTGCTTAATGAACATATTATCAGTAGAATTTTGACGATACTTACATAATAGAATGTTATATTAGAAGGTGCACTTGTTCTAATTCCTGTGCTAAAATTAGGTGGCGATAGCTACAGTAGTCGCACACTTATTTAACAATAAATTCAAAGGTCAGATTTCAGGACAAGTGAAGGTAAGGCAGAAAAGTCCCGGAAAGAAATATATTGCATTCATCCTAATGTGCAATAGAGCCATCTAGCGAATATCAGCAAAATAATTTCGTGACAAAGATGAAAAAGTCAACCAATCGTTTAGAATAAATCATGTAAGACACCTGTTTTACTTAATTCAATCAAAGTTTAAAGGCAGAGCTAACAGGCCCATAAATGTGCAGTTCTGAAGTCAGCTGGATAAAATAACTGTCTAAATTACATTTCAGATTTAACATAACAAACATCAGCACACCTTTATAAAGCACCGTGGCATACAGTATGCCTCACTGAATTTAATAAAAGTAAAATTGGAAAGCTCACAGACCACAGATGTACTATTGTAGTGTTCTGAAAGCAGCTGAATAAGAGAGCTTTCTAAATCACATTACAATATCAGTTTGAACTTAGATCTCTCAGCACACCTTTTTAAAGCACTGCGATTGATTTATAGATATAAGAGACGGCTAATGTGTTAACTTGTTGGGCCTTGTGTTTTTATCTAAGAAGTGAATGATGCAAAATGCCTATACGATCCGTTCATTTTAACTAAAAATTATGTTTGTAGCAAATAGATCCACACATTTTTGAGTTAGAAATAATGATAGCAATATTAGAATGTGCAATTGTTCAAATCCTGGTGTTAAAACGACAAAGGTCAGATTTCATAGGATGGTATATCAAGATAAGTCAAGACAATGAAGAAAAGTCCCTGAACATATTGCAGTCATCGTAACGCAAGATTGCTCCATCTAGCGAATACCAGCAAAATAATTTCACGACAAAAATGAAACAGTCATCCAAACGTTATGAATTTTAAAAATGTATTCTATGCATTTTAAAATTTAGTCTTGTCTTATGTTGCCTTGGTTCACCTATAACAGTCTATTAAAACGAACCGCAGTTACGCGTGTTTGCCTACTATGCCGCATAGTTGGCACATGAATAATTGGACTTTCCTTGTAACTAGAGAACCCACACGGACTATGGAAGACTGGATGTGGAGTTGTGGACCGTCTTCTAAGAGGGTACCCCTGTAGTAGACTGTTACAATAGAAGGTGAAGTTGTTCAAATCCTTGGATTGAAACGACACCACAAGGAGGCGGTAGTGAGGCGCGCATTTACTTGTCAATAAAGTCAAATGTCA
Organism: Metaphire vulgaris; assembly: GCA_018105865.1. Classification (NCBI taxonomy): domain Eukaryota; kingdom Metazoa; phylum Annelida; class Clitellata; order Crassiclitellata; family Megascolecidae; genus Metaphire; species Metaphire vulgaris. Next base: position 2,775,511 of record CM030851.1, on the reverse strand, counting down.
GTGGTATATCAAAACAAGTCAAGACAAGGAAGAAAAGTCCCTGAAATAAATATAGTGCATTCACCCTAACGGAAGATTGCGCCATCTCGCGAATGCCAGCAAAAAGTATTTTAAGACAAACTATGAAAAAGTCGAGCAAACGTTATAAAATAATCATATAAGACACTTGATTCACTGAATTTAATCAAAGTAGAATAATAATAATAATAATAATAATAGTAATAATAATAATAATAATAATAATAATAATAATAATAATAATAATAATAATGTGATTTTAAGTGGGTTTGGGAGGCTAAGTAAGCCTGTGTGAAAACCACTGATGTATAAAAAAAAGAAAAATTCAACGGCCAAAGATGTGCCGTTCTGAAGTCAGCTGCATGAAATAACTTTCTAAAATGACCTTGAAAATTTTCGATTTAACTAAGATTCATCTACACACCTTTATAAAGCACCGTCTTTTAGCTATAGATGTAACAACCCGCCTACTGTAATATTGCTTTATTTCTCAGACTAATAATATTAAAAAGTGAATTATGCTAAATGCAAAAAGGATCCGTCTCATTTTAACCAAAAATGGTGACCTTTGTTGTGAAAGGAGCTGTACATTTGTGACTCAAAACAAAATATATATTTGATAACGATGCTAATGTTTCGTAGTTTTTTTTATACAAAATGGTCTAATTAAGCAGTAATTTGAAACCATTGATCTGTCTTTACAGATAATCGCCTCCTTTTGTTTTCATGAGCTAGACACCAGTGTTTTATCCAGACCCCAGGCCTTTGGGGGCCAATCGACATGGCTGGATGGGAACAGACACAGTTCAATGCAAAAATTTGTATCACTGCTAAATTTGTTTTGGTGGGGGGGGGGGAATTTGAGGTTAATGAAAGAGGAATCCCGCCAACAGGCACGGCTAAAACACTGACCTAGTCCAGCAGTCTGCTTTCGAAAGAGTCGGGTGTCCCACAGCGCCACAAAATTTCGACAAAGGCCGTCAAAAAAGTACGCCACACTCGAGAGAGGACGGGGTCTAAGAAAGTGTGACAGTTTTATGACGGGGACGACGTAGGTCCAGCGTGGCATAACACTTTCAATATGAATAAAACCTTCAATATACCTGATAGTAGGTATAGTATAGGACGCTTCTAATTTCTCATTAACGCTTTATTGCCCCAGAGACACTAAATTTTAATTTTCAATTGTATTCGTTATCACTGTTGATAGTTGAATATTTGTTTTTCTGCAAAAAATGAATGAGAAACTCAAAGATGTTAAAAAGAAAACCTGCTGAAACGTAATTTGCGGACGACGAGTGGATAGATTCCGACAGAACTATTAAGTTAAAAACTTGTAGGAGATCAATTCGAGATGTAAACTGTTCAGCGATCATCGACCAACTGCCCCGAGCAATCGTCAAACCAGTATATTTAATGTTAACTCAAAGCAGTCACGGGCTGCTTATCAATAAAGTTATCAGCAAGCGATACATGCAGCTTAGCTAAGACCATCGAAATATAAAATTAATGTTAACGTACTTCAACTGCGATCAATTTGTAATAATCTGCCGCTAATCGACTGCGATAAGAATATGATTTTAGCAATAAGTCAAAAACTATAAAATCATAATATTTTCATATGAAGCATTGATTTATGGGAAAGGAAAAGGGGAGGCGAAGGGCAAAGAGCACCCAGGTATTTTAAACATAATATTCAAGCAATTCGCTTTGTCTTCTATGCATGAAAAAAACTCGTTCAAAAGGACCAGATAAGCTAGACTGCTAGATATTCGGGAAAGATATATCCTACGCATTGTATTCAAAGATGGAAGTTGTTATGTAAAAAAAATTATCATCGTTGCTAGTGTTGTTGTTGTTATTTAACTTTTAATGTTGCTTTTAAAATGCCAACACATTTTGCCTGGATGAATTGAAGGAGCGATGGCTCCGGAGTGTTAACCTCGCGGTTAATCGAATCTTATTCTTTTATAGACATTCCGTTATGGCTATATCGGGTGTTTTGTGCAAGAATTTTAGTTATTATTAGTGGATGATATTGGGAAAATTTGGTAAAATCCACGTTTATCGCCATATAAATAAATTTATGAAATTATAACAAGGCATTCCAGTTATGAAAATGCATTTTGCATAAACTCAACGAAAGATTTTGATTGCTCGTTTAAATCTTTCTAGAGATATTCGCCAGGTGGCGTAGTTGTAATTACGATGTGGCATTTGCTTCTTCGATGGAGTTGACAAAGTTCAGCTGGTGGTCAGAAGAGAGGATTTCTAGAGTTATTTTATTCTATGCCTAATCTATGTTATTCTTCACAGACAGCTAGCATTGCTTCAATTCCCGCAATTTTCCATCAGAACGGAGTAGAACCCTCATACATTTATATAGCTCCAGATCTAACAATAAAATGAACATCAGAACATCCTAATCAGTTGTAGTGTTAAAGAATTAGTTAAATTTAATCTGAAAATACGTTATGTAACTCCTAAGACCAGCTTAACATATGAAAGTCAATGCTTAGCGTATTTAGTATGTCAATGAACTAACTTTAACTGACACTGACTGAACGTGATCAACATAAGCTAATACGAATGACGAAGAGCTTAATGTTTTAGATTTTGCGAATATTGATAAATATTCGCTATAAAACTTATAAATAAGAGAACATTAACACGTATCGCATGAAATACATAGCTTTCAAATTTTATAAATAAGCGATTAAATAAGGTTTTAAAACGTGTGTTAATTTATTTGTTTAGATCGCTGTTGCACAAGAACTGGGCTTACATTCTTCAATTAATCAAATTCAACAAGAAATTTAAAGAAACCACAGAAAGAACTGTCTCTCTGGTAGACATTTTAGCGAAATGAAATTATTTCTAATATTGTATTATAAGAAACGCAGTTTTAACACATTCGACAGATGGCGCAAATAAATAACGCTACTGACCCAGAGACCAGAGTCTCGATTGGTAGAAGTGACAGTGAGACTGACTGATCTCTGGAATGATCTGGTCTTTTGCGGATGGATTTGATGTAACATTGATTGGCATTCTCGGTTATTAGAAATGGCTCTATAGAAGTACATAATAATTATTTTTAATCTGACGCAGTTGGTGCCAACTTGCGAATTTCAGAAGAGCACTTTCACGACATAGAATAAAAAAGTCAATCAAACGTTAAGAATAAATAAAATGAAACATTCATTTCGCAGAATTTAACACAAGAAGGATATCAAATCATGCAGGTAGAATATTTCCTTTTTAAATGAGGATCAATGGTCTATAAAAGGAACTGCTTTGTTGCAAGGTTAAGAAATTAAGAATATTATTAGCTGTCATAGGCTTATGTCAAAGAGGAAGTAACGCAAAATTCGCTATCCGACTGTAATACAAAAAATGGTTTATAGACGTGTGCGTAGCAAATAGTGTGTTCGTGTCTGCGTGGTATACCATTAAGAAATTCTTCTAGGCCAATCATGGGTATACGACTGTAATAGGCCTACAAGAAAATGTGTATTTTGGGCTTGTTTATAGATACTTTTGTATCTAAGAGTACGTGTGTGTGTGTGTGTGTGCGTGTGTGTGTGTCCTCCGCGCGTGTATATGTGTGTGTGTGTGTGTCTATGTGACACTGTGTGTATGGGTATGCCATTAAGAAATCCTAGGTAATCGAAGGGTAATCGACGGCGTATAGGCAAATCATAAGGAGGTGCATTGTGAGACCGGATCTACTGTAGAATATTGATGTGATGAGTATGTAGACCTATGTATCGAATTGACAATATTCAACTTCCTATGCACAATAATTCATAGAACTCAATTGTATTACGTGAATGTTAGAATTCAATACCCTCTTCTGCAGTTGGAGTCTATAGAATAATTCACAATCTACAATACTGGACTACAAGATGCTTATAGCAGCGCTGGTCAGATATTCTCAGGACCTGAACAGAAGAGAGTTTTTTGAAAAATGATTCCTTAACAAATGAGATTATTACAGCAAGATGTGTAACGAATGGTCAGGAATAAATGGATCGAAAGAAGTGCGCATCATATTATGTGTTTTATTGAAACCTCTCGCAATCAGGTGAATATATCAAAAGAAACCCTCAGAATTTTTATACGCAAATTCAACCTAATCGCCAAAAATTAATTAAGGTGTTCAATATAGCGAACTCAATTAAAATAATTTAACTGTGATTTAAAAGTTATTAAATAGGAAGTTTTGAAAGTCGGTTGAATATATTAACTTTCAATGTTACATTAACATCTTGAGACAACCTCTTCCACTGCACATCGCCTGCTCCGCTCCACTGATCGGAAGAACGTTCATGTCCTCAGATCCCGCACTGCTCTTACTCAGCGTCGGGTTTTTGCAGTGAATGGACCCTCCCTCTGGAATGCCTTGAACCCATCCATTCAGGCCTCACTTCTTACTCCCTCGCTCTGCTTAATGCGAAATTTAAAGTATCACCACTATACCATGCGACTCCAATTCCAGGAGCGCCTCTGAGTAGAAATGTAAGAGGCGCTATACAAATTTTATTAATAACCCTGTCTGATGGCGCTGCAGCCCGTCATGCAGCAGAGGTCTCAACGCAGACCGATGCTGCTGCTGCGTCTGCTGGCGGTCTACGCGGACGACAGAAGCAGGCACCCCGGTGACTCTGACTACGAAGGTCTTGACCTGGATCCCCGGTCACTCGGGTGATGTGGAAAGACCAGCTCTGTCGTCTGCTACGTAGACGAGCCAAGAAGGCGCCCTGCAAGCTGAACGACGCCTGCCCAGTTGTCCACGGTGGCTCTCGTTCCGATCAAAGGAACATCAACAATATCTAACGAACAGGTTGGAGACGAAGGAAAAGGCAAAGAGAGAACTGCGAAAAGAAAGGAGAAGGAATTCATCAACGAGCGGAGGACGAAAGACGAAAGAATTTCGAATTGTTTGGCCCTAGAATAACTGCGTCACGGGGGGTGGTGTAGAGAAAGCGCCTTTCGCTGGTCAGAACATCGGGAAAATCCTGCCTCCTACTTCCTGTACGCAGGTTTCAGGTTAGGCAGCCGACTCGCGGCATCACCTCTAACGCCTCCTAACCTCAGGACAATAATTGTAAACACGAAGAATGTTTTTTATAGATGAACATTAGTCGACCAGGGTCCTAAACTTGCGGATTTGTACATAGTTTAGCATACGCTCATCGTCTTTGTAACGGATGCGTCTATAAATAGACGTCGGCTATTACACACACACACGCGCGCGCGCGCACGCGCACATTAACTACTAGAATAGCTGTGCAAACAGAGAAGTGTTGTGTCAATTACAACGTTACGCAAAACGAAGTATCGGGCTTACTCTCTTACGTTTTGATGCAAGCAGTTGGTGAATATAAAGACCTTTCTATCCGGATGACCCAACATACTTGTGATGTAGAACAAAACATTTGAATGTCGAGCTCATCAAATGTGTTTCCTTCATTCTGACGTAAATTTGCGCCATCTGGCGAATGGCAGCAGAACACCAGCGACAAAACAAAAGCTCAAGTTGCTCAACCAAACGTCATTCGAAACCAAAAGCAGGGCGCGATTTGTAGGGGTAAGGGGAAATCTTCCCCCTCCCACTGCCCAACTGCATCCTTCTACTGGTACATCCCCCACAACTACATCCCCCCACTGCTACATTTCCCAACAACTACACCCCCCTAGCTCGACACATTCCTCCCCTCACTGCTCCAGGTCACAAATCGCGCCCTGACCAAAAGTCATTATTATTTAGTCATTCAATTTGTAAAAAAATAGGTATAAAATTATCGAGGTCAAACATTTCCTGTCCTGGAAGCCAGTGGGATAAAATAATATCCTAAATGATACTAAATTTTAGATTTAACTAAGATCCAATACCACACCTTAATAAAACATAGCCATTGAGTCATAAAAGAAAGTAAGGCCGCTTAACCGTAAGGTAATATCAATAAGTCAAAACATAAGTGATGCAAAATGCGGTCTCGGCCTTATGCTGTTACGTTTTGATGCAAACAGTTGCTGCATATGAAGACCTCTCGACTCTAGAGGAACTACTTATTAGTGGTGTAGATGAAGATAAGTATGCATCGATTATTTTCTAAATTTTGGTCGCAATGGTGTATGTCACCTGCGTAGATGTATGCCTAAGAGACCGGAGATCAGCACCGGGCCCAACTCTCTAATCCGGGCGCGGGAAAACTTTACCTTTAGGGGCTGTTAGTTAATTACGTCAAAAAAATTTGGTCAATTTTTGACCCCTCCCTTGTCAACAACTGTCAACTTTCAGTGACCCCCTATAATTATGTCAAAAACTTTTGACCCCCACTAAGATCAGTGACGGGTCCCCCTAAAAAGTTTAGAAGGTTATTTTTGTGCTGATGACCTTATCCCCTTTCTTTTGTTCATCAAGTGTCGTAATGTGGTGGTAATTACCTTTTTTGCTTGTCAGGCGTTTTCCCGTTGTAATAAATAGTATTCCATGAAATTTCCTATTTTTATCATTTGTAAACAATGAAATTGTTGACGTCAACTTCTCTTGACACCACCGCTCCCCCTGCAAACAACTCTCAAACTTTTTCAAACCTCTTCCCCATATTTTATTGACGTAATTAATGGAATCCCATTATGGTTGATTGAGTCTTAAGAGCGCTGTTATCATCCCATTGCGTTGATGGCCTCGACTAAGCCGATAGAGAGCGCTATAGAAGTCCCTGATACACCTTGTCGGCGGAGAAATTTGTTTGTAATTAAATCTTGGGAAAATCCATACCAACATGAAGCCGTGGCTAAGGCCTACGCAGTGGCGTAGCGTGACTTTTGGGGGCCTCCGGGGGAATCCTTTATATGGGGCCCCGGTGACGAGCAAAAAAGGCGTCCACCTCTTTGGGGGCCCCTATCCAGGGGCCCGGGGGCTGTCTCCAAAGTGCCCCTCTCCTTACGCCACTGGGCCTACGTGGCTAAGGGGCCGAAGAGCGGATTATCTGGCTGTATGAAGCATTATAAGAACTGATTTATATTTAGCAGGGGCGTATCGACGGGGGGTATATCGGTATAAATGCGTCCCCAAAATCAGTCTACCTTAAAGTTTTTTATGTGATTTATATGTGGTTATATGTTGTTTATATGGTTTATAGTTAAGGTTTATAACCGCCCCACCCCCAAACATTTATACCCTCCTAAATCAAATTCCTGGCTACGCCCCTGATATTTAGCGCTGTTGTGGGTGGACTGTGTACGGGAAAGCAGCAGGTGGCAAATAGGCGTTATCTTCGGTTCGAAAGAACTCAGAAATATTCCTGATTAGAGCTCCAATGACCGGAATTGCCGCGCACTGATTGGCTGTGGGATTTAATACTTCAATTGGTTGAGAAAGACATAAGTTCATTGGATGATTTAGAATCCAGTATTATGCAGACTATAACGTTTCCTTGCATAATAATCAATTGGACAACAGTTCATAAAAGAGACAGACTGATTGCGGAAATGGGCGCAGAATTGAATTTCCAACAAACCGGTACATAATAACATGGAATTATGGTGTAGGATTGAAAGGACAAGTTCAAGAAAAGGACGTAAATAACTTTCTCAGGTGGGTGATGCGAGACTTATGAACGGCACTTTATTATAAGCAGCGCTTCAAAATGCTCTTTTAAACTAAATTTTATATGAAATATAACATTTTTGTCGATAATTGTAACCTTATAAGTTTTTTTTGTCTTAATCGAATTAACTATTGAACAATCGTTCATTTCACAAAACAATAGCCATTAAAATTAAATTAATCGTTATTATCTCTAACTTTATCAAATGCCTTTTATCTAGTGTAATTTATCTACTGTATTTTATCTATTGTATCTTAGTTAGTGTATTTAAACCTAGTCTTCTACGGGAATCTACGGGTTCCGTAAACCTTAATCCGCCACTCCATGATAACCAAAACAACGTTGTTGATAAAAGTTGAGAGCAGTTTACCTCATTCCTTAAAAAAGGAAATGGTCCCAAATAATAAATTAAAAAATAATACAATCAAAGAGCTAATAAAATCAAATAAAATGACTTTATGAATAGGCGCTTTAAACGAACATAACTCAACCCCTACGCAAGGCGGCGTCATCTGGCGAATTTCGTGAATTCTACATTTCAAAATACTGAAACTGAATATTCAACCAAAAAATGAGTCTGATGAACTTGAAGCAAATAAGTTTAAGAAAATATTATTTTAATAAATATTCGCTTTTGAATGGCAGTTCAATATATTAACTTCATGCACCACAAGGCATTGAAATTCTCGATTCAATTGAGATCATAAGTAACACCTTTGTAAAAGACCTTGCGTGCCTTATAGAAAGAAGAAATCACACTTAAATGCTAGGTTGAAATTGGTATATAGCGAATCTTTAGTAATTCATCTCCTAAGAAGTGTATGACGCAAAATGCGAATAAAAAATTATTTCTGGTCTTAAGATTTAATTCAATAGAAAATTATCCCAGATGATATTTGAAACAAGAGATGTAACGAAGTCCTATGATGTAAACACACATAGACATATACCCAACAATACAGACTGTTTTTTGAAAACAGATTATTTTTTTGTATATTTATTCTACAGAAGGTTTACTATTTGCTATTTACTGGGCACGACTATTAATGCAATAGCTCTTACTTTACACAGCGATAGAAATAAATTGTATTTCGTCTTTGTGGGACTGCTGTAATCTTCTAACGTTGAATGTCTCGATAAGTTAAACTGCTTATATAGGATGAAATTGATTCTCATTGTCTGATAAATTATTATTTAATATCAGTGCTATATAATAGACAAGCAGAAAATCCAGTTGGTCTCATTGTTCCCGATATTCTTCCATGAACATCACCCAGTGGCGTAGCGAGGGGCAGTGGGGGCGAACCGCCCCGGGCGGCACTTGTCCTAGGGGCGGCATTTTTTGAGATTTTCAAAATTTTTATCAGGTTTTTTACTTTTGATAACGTTTTTTGATTGTCAGGAAATTTCGGAGGCGGCACTTTTTTCTCGCCCCGGGCGGCACTTTGCCTCGCTACGCCACTGACATCACCACCATAATCGCATCACAAACAGAAAATTACTTATTATAATGCTTAGTGGAATTATTATTTACATATTCTTTACAACGACTAATTCTAATTATTCATAATACTCGAATTTGCAGTATAACAACTGAAAGATTCATCAGCTTATCACTTTCACGATTTCAAAAGAAAAAGTCTACTAAATAATAATAATCATTAAAGTAAAATGTAGGCAATCCTCTGAATTTAATCAAGCTGTAGCAAGTAAGGGCACAATTAATACAGTTTCGATAGTCAGTAGGAGAAAATAAATTCTTATATTGCCGTGAAATTTGCGCATCTACGATGATCCAATAACACCCATATAAATCATTATCGTTCAATTATAGATAGAAGTAACGCTGTTGACTACCAGCAACCGATGGATACAGTATATCCATGAAAAGCATGATGCGCAAAAATGCCAAATTATACGCAAAAGAAAATTGCTAGAGATGATTGATGATCTTTGTAGCCATAGAAGTTAAATTTAAATAAGTCTACATTCAGAAATGCTGTTATTTTTCAATGTTAATTCGCAAAAATTCTTCGTTTCCTTGACAGAACATGACATTAAGCACAGGACATAAGTTAAACGAAAATTCCAACTCAGTTACTGTTACTAAAACCGTAAGAATTCATATCTTAGAAATTCCTCTCGCTTTACATTTCTGCAAAACGTCTGATCTTAATCCAATAGGCACTTTCAAATGGACAGATATGAAAGCGGATCAATCAGTATTGCAGTCAAACATATTTTTTATAAATTTTTACAATTTGTAGCAATTTTCTTTGGCATCTAATTTTGCATTTTCCACTTTGCGCCTTTTATGGACATACAATATTCAAAATATCAGGAACATGTACCCAACGGTGAAGTGTGTGTGTTGTGTATCAAAGACGATGGGCGTCATCTATAAGTCAATGATAATGCTTTATATGGGTGTTTTTGGATCAACGCAAAATCTTAAATTTCACGGCAGTTTTTGATTATTTGTAAAACTGATATTGTTGACTTCACCAGGGACTGTTTTAACGTGCAGTGATACACAGAATGTGCAGTGATAAAATGAAAATGTGCAGTGGTAAAATGCAATTTTTGCATTTTGTGCAACGATAAATTTTCCGGAAGACGTTTTTTGCTGGGTTTTGCGCAGATGTCTGCAAATTTTCTGAGTTTAGTGCAAAGATAAATTTTTCTTAAAACAGGCCCTGGACTTCACCTTCTCTTGACCCCTCCCAGTCAACAACTGTCAAAATTGTCGAACCTTCTTCCCTATTTTGTCCACAGCCCCAACAACTTTTCTCCGTCGACCATTATAGGGCCCCTATCTTCCAACTCCAGGGAACTACTCATAGCCCATTTTGTCGTCTAAACTCCATTCGAATGAACTGTGCATGCTGTTGGTTCCGATAATGTACTTAGGAAACAGCCAAACTAGTTACAACTCAAATTTCAATATCATTTAGGACATTATTTTATTCGACAGAAATCAAAAGGGTGAAAAGAGGTTATTGTGAAACAGATTTTAAAATGAATCTAAATTTTAAAAATGAAACGTTAAATGATGAAAGAACAAAATATTTGAAAGCAGAACTCTTCAAATGAGTTTCATTCAGTTTTATGCAAGTTTGCGACATCTGGCGAATGTCAGCAGAACATTTCACTATAAAATAAAAAAAATCAACCAAACGTAAATAATCAATAAAATAAAAATTCATTTCACAAAACAGGATATATTAAAAATATACAGATCAAAATTTGCTATTTTGGATGTCAGTTTGGTAAAATAATTTCCTAAATGATATTAAAATTTGAGATTTAACTAAGATCCAAAACCACCCCTTAATAAAACACGGTCATTGGCTTATAAATTCAAGTAACGTTGGTTAGCCGACAGGTCGTTGTACTTTAATGTCATATGCTATGTCTATTTAAAAGGGATGCAAAATGCTTTTTACCGGCTTACGCCCTCTCGTTTTGATGCAAACAGTTGTGTGTGTGTGTGTTGTTTTTGTTTATAGACGCGTCCGCGTCAACAGATCGCGTCCTTAAAAAAACTGAGAAAAACCCCGATTTCCAAATAGTCTCTAAAGTTTCTAATCCCAGTGGCGTAGCGTGACTTTTGGGGGCCCGGGGGCATCTTTGCCATGGGGGCCCCAAAGTTTCCAAGTTTCGAGCTGACGAGCAAAAAAAAACGTCATCACCTCCTTTTTCATCCTGACGAGCAAAAAAAGGTCGTCAGCGCGTTCATTTCTATGGTTAGGGTTGTTAGGGTTAAAAAGTTAGGGTTAACCCTAACCTAACCCTAGCTTAGACCCCTCTTTGGGGGCCCCCCCGCCCGGGGCCCGGGGGGCAGTCAACAAAGTGCCCCCCGCCCCCCCACGTTACGCCACTGACTAATCCTCTTCATGTCGAGTAATATTTCATCAGTGCTGTATAAAGACATTAAAAGGCATAAAACATACTGTCGATCTATCTATTTATTAAACATCCACAATTATAAACTAAAATATTTGAATAACATCGTGATATAAGATTCGAACTCTGGAGAGTGACACAGTTTCATAGTGACATCATGTCAATGATGTCAGTGTCATTGTCACATCTGCACAATGTTCACAGTGATTTCTGAGTTAATGTAGAAACTGGTACAGTAACTGGTCAGCAAGTCCCAAGCTATGTCAACGACTTCTGCCGCTTCGAGATCATGTGATTGAGTGGACAGCGTGGAATCTTTGCGCTGTTTCAATAATTAAATCGGCGAATTTCGTGAATTATAATACAATTCAAAATACTGAAACGAACTATTCAGCCAAAAATAATAAGTCTGATGAACTCAACGCAAATAAGTTTATGGAGAAAATAATTTATTAAATGTGCACTTTTGAAGAACAGCTCGATAAATTAACTTCCTAAAACACCTGGGTTTGAAATTCTCGATTCAATTGAGATCATACGTAACACCTTTATAAAAGACATTGTGTGAGTTATAGATTGAAGAAATTCCGCTTAACCGCTAGGTAAAATATAAAGAGCAATGAATCTTTAGTAGCCCATCTCCCGAGAAGTTTAGGACGCAAAATGCAAAGACAAAATTATTTTTGGTCTTAACGTGGTTGCTAAGAGAAGACTATAGAAACGAATCCATTCTATTTTATTATATTCTACTTGATAATTTATGTAGCGCTATAGCATGACAAAGGCCAAAGGCATGAGCGTTTTACACAAAGCACTCATACGATCAGTGGCGTATTTAGAATTTTGGTGGGGGGGCATCTCATGGCGAACGCTTCGCGCTCGCCTATAATGGGGGTCTGGGGCGACATTTTAAGATTTTCCAAATTAATTTTTCTGAAAATATGCATGATTATGCTCTTTTCACTAGTACAGCCGCAGCATAAATTAAGTTCAAAATCTGCAGTTTTCAGTTTTGTATTCCTATCCTAATTTAGGTTATAACACACATTAGGCCTATCTGCATAGTTGTTACTGTTCAGGTTTAATCCAGGCACTGAGTTGCTTCCATTCTTTGCAAAATAACAGTTAAATAAGCCATAGCAAGCTATTGTATTGAAACCTAACGACTTTATATTTCTACTTTACTAGACCTACTATAAAAAGTAAGTAAAGTAAAGTAAAGTAAAATCTCGTGGATTTCTATAGCGCCTTGGCAGCAGCACAACAGTAGCTGCTTATTCTCAGGCGCTCAGCCTCTCTTTAAATAGCTATAGGAAAGGTGTGGGATCAGCCAGGCAATAGTCAATATCCGAAGGGCAGTGAGGCTAGGTTGTTACAGCTATGGCGGAAATGATTTAAGAAACAGGAAGGATTTAAGCTTAGACCTGAAGAATTGAGGAGATAATGCAGGAATTATAGTAAATGAGGATTCAGATTTTATTGCTTGAAAGTGTCCAAGTGTGCGAAGGGAAGCTGGGATCGAGTTCCAGAGTTCAGGTGCAGCATATGAAAAGGCACGGTTGCAAATTTTCAGGGATGACTGATTTAGCGGGCGTGACAGAGTGAGATGAGATGACGAACGTGTGGGTCGAGGAGGCTGAGGGGTTAATAGTGACCTAAGGTAGACAGGTTTTGATGACTGAAGTGAGCTATGTGTAAGTGTTATTATCTTATATTGGATACTTTCTGTTATTTTAAGCCAATGTAATGATTTTAGTATGGGTGAAATATGGGAGAATTTAGGTGACATAGTAACAGCACGAGCTAAAGCATTTTGTATTGATTGCAATTTGTTGATGGAGGCTTTGGGAAGTTTTAGTAGAGGGAGTTACAGTAATCTAATTTGGAGTGGACTATAGAGGTGGCGATTGTGGACGCAGTCTTAAAAAACCTTACACCAAACTGAATATTCCTATTCCGACAATGCAGCGACAATTCTAGTGCCAATACATACATCAAGCGCTTTAGAATAAGCAGCTAGGCCCACTGCGGTGCTGCTCTTAAGAGCACTATACAAATTCACAAGATTTTACTTCCTTACTTACTTGTCTACTTCGAAGTACTTAATCGGACTACGTCTGGAAAAGTAATAACCAAAATACAGAGGGTCTCGATTTTTTTAGATGCCGTGTATACACAGTATGTCTTTGCAGAGCCGGCGCGTGGGGCCTGCAAAGCCTGCGGCCGCAGGGGCCCCGCCGGCCGCAGCAGGCCCCGCCGGCCGCAGCAGCCCCCGCCGGCCTCGGATATTTAAGAGATTTGATTTTTCTTATTCTTAAGTAGTACTTGTCTTCGATGACCTTTTTTTTGCTCGTCAAGACATTTCAAAAACGTTGCGCTCGTAGAAATTGCAGGGGGCCCCCTATAAAGTCACGCGCCGGCTCTGTGTTTTTGATGGAATATTACTAATGCATACATGAATACGGAAACTGTTTTATTGGCATAGATTATTCAAAACTCGTGACCGGCCATAAGCTTAACTTTGCCTTAGATCTCTATTGCGAAAATGAAAGAGCTGACAGCAAAATACAAACACGGCACAGTTAGTCTATTGTTTGTCAACTTCAATTTTGTCAAACTCTGCCGAAACCAACATGGAAGCCCGATTGTTTGACTACTGATTGATGACACAAACAGGATAATGCGTGCGGCATTCACATAAAGAAACTTGATACGATTCCTATTTCACATTAAATACAGACGGACGACCTGCTGCGGAGAGACTATCAACTGTTGCCAAATGCGTTATCAAAATGGCGCTATAGAAGGTCATAGGTTAGATCGTGCTTGGGACCTTTTGCGAATGATGTCGTTAGCGAAGTTTATTTCCTTCTTTTTGCTCCCGGTTATGTTCTATGGTGAGTTTTGATCAGAAAGCAACAATTTTTGCTTACAGTAGGTATTAATAGGTTTAACAAAACATCAAATAGTCAAATAATGAGACGTATGCATCAGAATTTCTCGAAATTTTTGAATACTCGGTCATGCCAGAATGGTATTTGAGAAGAATTTATTATTGTCTCATGTATGCTGAATAAGTTAATAATAGCATGCAATTTTCCCTGGCTATGTATAGTGTGGACCAGTGGGGGGCGAGGCCCAGGAGGAATCAGCAAGCAATGGCCAAGATTTCCTAATTTCTCTCTACAAACGCCACCCTTCTCAGTTGCAGTTCGTGCCAATTTATTTTCCGAAATTGTCGAATCATTTTAAACAACGTCTAAAAACTAGGACTGGTAACGATAAAACTGTTCTTGTTCGATAAATCGGAATTTTAAAAAAATCGATTAATTGATTAATTTCGATTAAAATAATTAGGGCCTACATATACATGTAGCTTTTAGCTGATCTCCTTGCATTGCAGCTCTACATCTATATATGCCGTTTGCAGTTAGCTTTAAAAACAAAACAAAAGTGCTTGCTCATCTCTCCTCTTAATAGCTTAACTGCAACATTGCTTTCATTACTCGCCATTGTTGTCTGAACGAAATAAAAACATATTAAGCTAAGTAGCTATTCAAGTAAATAAGTTTTTAAAAATATCAAAATTTAATCGAAAAATTAATCTATTAAAGAAAATTTAATCGATTAAAAAATTAACGATTAATCGATTAATCAATCGTTAATATCCGCATCCCTACTAAAAACTATTCCCGCAATTTGGCGTCATGTTTCTTTAACGGATCAGTAACATTCAAATTTAATAGTACATAGCTATAAGTATAAGTATGTCTCACTAACCGTCATGCTGTAATAATTCGCAGATCTTTCACATGCAAGATCGCAAAATACAGTCGCTGCTGTTGGTGGAAATGTGACACTTAAGTGCAGAGTAAATCCTTCAGACACAGTATATTGGACACTGATCACAGTGAACAATGGACAGGCAGTATATGTATTCGTAAACGGTAAAATACACGAGGACGTGAAGACATTGTATAGAAATATTAACAACAGAAGCAGCGGACAGTTTGATCTCATCATCGATTCTGCCGATCGAGGACATGCAGGAAAGTATTCTTGTAGAGTGTTTGATTCAACTGTGGAGTTCGTTACCTATTTGACGGTTATAGGTAAGCATGCTGTACAGTAACAAAATGTTTAATTTGCGGGAACAAAACTGTTAATTTCCACTGCTTTGGCAGCATTAAATAGAGGCATACAATTATATGTAGGTGAATACAGAGGCCTAAGCGATGAACGGATGACTTGACCGGTGGAACTACTACTCGATTCAAAGACAGTCACCAATCCAAATATCAAACCGCCTACGCCTACTACCAAGACGTTCATTGCCTAGACGTTAATAAATTGGCAGCAGCGTTAACAGCTGCGAAGATAAAAACGCGGGTCTAGACAAAGCAATGGCAAACTACTCTGGATTAGTTACTGACGTATGCCACCTGTGTGGCTGCTTGCCTCAGAAACCGGAGATCAACGCCGGACCCTGTGCGCTTTCGAATACGGGACTACCTTTACTCTTTTGTACAGGATAATGTGCTTTGCTTATTTAAAACATCGTGCAATTCGCTCATGTTAATTATTTTCTAGCTTCCGATCCTATCTGTGGAGTGAACGCCACTCATTTGCCTGCAGTGGAGGGTGATCAAGTGTTGATGTTTTGTGAAATCAACTCAACAGGATTTCTGGTCCCCACAATGAATTGGAGAAAAGACAACGACGCCATTGAAAGTTCTACAACATCCAACGCCGTAATCAGTAATTCACTGATTACGACATCAAGCATTACTTTACGCTTGCAACCTCGAGATGAAAATGCCGTAATCCTGTGCACGACATCATTTCAATGGCCAAACGGATCCAAAGAGAATGTTCCAGAATATGAATACGCGTGGAAACATGTGGCGACCGTGCTATGTAAGAACGAAAAATTATTGCAAATATTTAATATTACAATTTCAATATTTTCGCTAGACTAAGCTTCAGACTGATTCGCAGCAACAATACTTGTAAGGTTCTAGCCCAATAACTGATTATTGCACCAAAATATTGCTCTTTATCATGCAATTTCAGTGGTTCTCACACAGGGCAGACCACATGCGACCACTTTAAACCTTATTATTATTATTATTATTATTATTATTATTATTATTATTATTATTACTGTTGTTGTTGTTGTATTTGTAGACGGAGTGAGAAACCTTACGATATGGCCAAACAACACAAGTTTTCAGTATGGTGATGAGTTGATATGTGCCGCTGATGGAAATCCAGAACCAAAATACACTTGGACCCATGTTAATGGAAGTCACTATCAGAATGATTCAGTCCTAAAAGTGAACGATTTCCTATCTCCAGGAGAGGTCAATCTGTTTGAATGTACAGTGCAGAATACAGTCAATGGTGAAAGTAAATTCATCACTAAATCAATTTCATTTGTTGTCAACGCCACGAAATCCGGTTAGCCTATTATATTTTATGGACGCAATTATGAAAAAAGTCACTGCTAAATATTATAATACGAACTGTGCATACGCTGGCTAAAACACGTACTAGGTAGCAGTAGGTATAGTGTTTCAAAGCTTGTTCGACAATCGGATTAGTGTAGCCAATTTTATTTCGATTTTGGCTGGCACACAAAGCCCACTGCTGTTTGCTGCGCAGCCCAAAGCTGTTTGCTGCGCAGATGTCAGCTACGGTATTTTCAAAACGATGAAGCCACTATAAAATTGTGTCGAAGAGTAGCTGAGAGAGCTAATTCGAAAATCAATATGAAATTTTGAAAGAAAAATGTAGTTAAAACAGAAGCTTGTTCTAGGCTGGATTCAGATTACAGTCGAGAATCACACTGTAACAAATTTGTCCCAATTCATTTAGGCCTATATATTTATTTAGAGACATCGAACTTGAACTTCAGTTGGTGTAGGTATAGTGGATTCGATAATATTGAAATTTGCGTTTGACGTACAGTGCACTTTCTAAAACCGAAAGTAGCAAAACAGTCGGCAGACCATCGTTTCAAAATAAATTTTAAATTATCGGTAAACCATCTCTTTTTTTCAAGTGCCGAAAATAAGAACAAGATTTCGACTCTCGGCTCAGACGCAGTCGTTATCATCGGCCTAAGCCTATTCGCCTGTGTTCTGGCCATTTTTCTATCGGTTTACTTGTTTCTGCGTCAAAGGAAAAATGCAGGTAACGAAAACGAAATACAGCGAGAAGCTATCAATCAATCAATAAACTTCTATGGCGCCACTATCATAATGCCCAGGGCATCAGCCGATGGCGCACCAAATCCAAATAGAATTAGAGCCAGGTCAATCCGGAAGATCAGTCAGAACAGAAGCTAGAAGGTGAAAAACGTGTAACGATTGCCAAGTAAACTAGATATTCTGGACAAAGGCGCCACTAGACTTGGCATCACCTGGAGCGATAAAGCCACGGTGTAACATCCCCCCCCCCCCAAAAAAAAAACCGCCATGGACCTCCTTAAGTTCCTCTGCACCAGCTCATACGACGTACATATGGAATCGCTTAGCCTATTTAATTTACAAACAACAAACGTGTTG
The DNA here is from genome assembly GCA_018105865.1 of Metaphire vulgaris. Taxonomy (NCBI): domain Eukaryota; kingdom Metazoa; phylum Annelida; class Clitellata; order Crassiclitellata; family Megascolecidae; genus Metaphire; species Metaphire vulgaris. The sequence goes on along the minus strand of CM030851.1, from coordinate 2,757,396 downwards.
GTTCCAGCGCTGTGACGCAATTGCTTTCACCCGGTGCGACCGACACCCCAGGGCCTGGTTGCAATAGATTCATCTTCAAATAACTGCCTCGTTGCAAAACAGGTTTTGTTGAAAACAATTTATAATTTAATTCGCTGTGTGACAAAAACCAATGGAATGACTTTTGAACAGTCGGTGTAGGCCTATCAAAAAAAGTCATTGATAAAATTCTCGCAAGAAACCCTATTTTTCGTGTGTATTCATCTTCATTGCTTGAAAGCCTGCTATAATAGTCAATACAGCCCGTCTAAAGTTTGCTCAAAAAAGCGTTCGAAACGGAACACTTCGCCATTTTATACGAGACTATAAATTCTTCCAGAAATCTACTCTCCGACATCGAAAATTTGAAGTAATAGCAAACAAAGTCTCCACTCAAAGCAAACATTGCGTAACTGCATGTCCTTCCTGCTTATCAATAAATTTATGTGAAGGAGGGGCACACTATAGTAATATCTGTAGCAACAGCCGATATCTCACGCAATCCAATAAGAATTACAGGTTTAAATTGTTCAGTAGACTTCTTTCATGCGCTTCGAACACAAGTATTTCAAGTCCATATGTATGTCATTATCAGACCACAAAAATCTTTTTTTAATAATAATAATGACAAGGTTTAATGTGGTTCAGTAGGGTCTGCCCTGTGTGAGTGTGCAATAATCCCTGCGTGCATAAATGCATTGCCTGTGTTTGTCTTATCAGAATGCCTGGAAGTGGGTCAACAACTTTCCTGCCCCGTTGATATTGATGATAAAGAGGTTAGCCCTTCAGGTGAAGTCACCAGTCGACCGTCATCTGCGATTAATCAAGCTACGATGAAGTCAAAAGAACTAAGGAAACATGAGCAGCAGATGGTACACTTGCAGCAACATGTCTACGCCAACTAGAGTGCAAAAATTGGAAGTGAAGATTTTATCTAATATTCCAGGGTCATTATTCCAGGGTCACAGAAAGAAATAAGAAATAGCAGAAGTCGATTATATCAGTAACTCCTCTGCGATATTTTGTTTTGAAGACTATTATAGCGTCTTTGAACGCATGGACAAAACAGTTTGGCTGGATTCTGTTTAGAATTTATTAAACTGCGTAACTTTTATTGATAGTACTAGAACGTTTGGACATTTTCAGTGTCACGCAACGAATATTGGCGATGCGTGCACATACAGTAATATCTGCAGTCAATTAAATAAATGCCATCATATACATGAGTGTTTTGAGATAGTTTCTAAAAGTAAAGTTCATAAGAAATTTTGAAACGTTTACTTGAAAATGCACATTGAATTGACAAATACCGACGGGCATCAATTTAGACACAGGGCTTCAAACTTCAGTAATAAACAAATAGACCATAACTATATTTTCGATAAAATCCCGTCACCATGCAAATGCGAAAATAGACCTACTGTACTTCGTTGTAACGGATCGGCTATAGCGTTAACTCGGTATGCATGTGCCGCCACAGTGGCGTAGCCAAGGGGGGTTAAAACTCCTCTTGTCTGGTACGCTGAAGACCTTTTTTGCTTGTCAGTATATTTAGTGTAGAAGAAATAACGATGACCTTTTTTGCTTGTCTAGATTTTTTCAAAGTTGGTCATTCCCAGAACCAAACCACCCTTGTGGAATTCCTGGCCACGCCACTGTGCCGCCATGTACGGTTCCGTGTGATGGGCTACAGTATTGGATGTTATTGGATATAACGTGCCTCGGATACAACGCGCTAAATTTTACAGACCCGCTTAGTACGCTACAACGAAGTTCTACTGTATTTTGAAGACATTGATCAATTTCCAATACACTAAAATCCGGTACCAGCTAAAATATATCAAGCTCTGTATTTATAAATCCGTGAATACATGGTCAAATTCTGAGTACCTATAATGATCCCTCTATTGCAGAGGTGCCAAGTTCATTTCATATAGCGAGCCACATAAAAGTCTTTGTGGTTGTCGCGGGTCGGATTTGTACATAACATTAACACGAACTACGGTAGACCTATCACACAAAATATTACATTATAAAAAATAGTTTCAAATTTTTTGTATTTCTATCATATGCAAAAAATTTGTCAATTTTTCATATGTAATTTCCGATTTTCATACATGTACTTTCTGAACGCGCCTTAAATAAAGTAACTTTGCTTAAACATAAAGTTTTTTTCTTATGTTCAGCCATATAGCATGGCTTACACGCGGGCCGGATGAAAAGCGTTTGCGGGCTGTATCCGGCCCGCGGGCCGTATGTCTGACACCTCTGCTCTACTGCGTAAAAATCGTCATCAATTCTCCTTTCTAAAATATGAACCTAACAGATCAAAACCGAAGTCAGCATCTTTGACTGTACAAGTGTTCGTATTCAAAATTACTATTCTGGTCAGTCCGCGCTTTTGTCCGTCCCATTACTTTCTCGATCCTCCAAACATAGATCGGTATATAGGCCTATATCCGACTGTAGCACTGCATCGGGTGGTCGAACTGTAAACGTGTCGTAGGCTTCGGTGGCTTCAGTTGCACGGTTTTCATCTAAGTCAATTAAATAGTAATTAAATCATTATTTATAATAAATAAATAATTGAATAATAAACGTCGGAATTTTAGTTGATAAAGAACAAAGCAGATGATACACTGGAACACGTAACGAGAGGCCATCAGAGGCCATTAGAATTTAGAAGGGATTTGTGGTAGTTTGCGACTTTCAGTATTGATTCGGCAAACCCACTCCGTCACTTGACAATGTTGCAATGACTCAAATGGCGACGTGTTTATAATTATTGTCGTCGTTACGAGATGAAGACTCGCGATTAAGGGAGAACAGCCGGATCTCGACAGAATTTTCGATGTACAGAAGATAAGCGCATTATAATTATACTAGAAAGATGCTCGCTTCGCTCGCGCTCGCTTCGCTCGCAGTGCAGGATAATACTAATCCAATACCTATACCTAATACCCAATCATTGAATTCATGCTGAACAACATTTCAATGATGTACTGTACATACGCCACCTAGCCAAGCTCTGCGCCACGTAATAATTAGGCCTATGTACGTTGAAATCACGCAACTGAGACCATTTGTGACGCTGTACACGTATTTTTTGTGTACGTTAAAATTTACGTTAAAATTGCGCAACTTCCTCAAGCTACGAACAATTGTTACCAATAGCAACGTCGTCGCACGCCCAGCCCTCTGACGCTGCAATGACTCGACTAAACCGTGCTAAACTACGAACAATTGTTACCAATAGCAACGTCGTCTTCGAACATCGCCCACCATCGCGACGTAAGGACTAAACCGTCTACCAATAGTCAACCAATGAGAACGCTTGAAGGTAACAGAAATACAGAATAAGGATTTTAATATTATAGACTAGAAAAATGCTCGCTTCGCTCGCGGTGCAGGATAATACTAAAACCCAATCATTGAATTCATGCTGAACAACGTTTCAATGATGTACATACGCCACCTAGCCAAGCTCTGCGCCACGTAATAATTAGGCCTATGTACGTTAAAATCACGCAACTGTGACCATTTGTGACGCTGTACACGTATTTTTGTGTACTTTAAAATTGCGCAACTTCCTCAAGCTACGCCCACCAACGCATCGCGACGTTGTACACATTATCACTCTGCAATGAACAATTGAACGTACGCTTCGTCAAATGCTTCTTCCACTAACCCGTTTGGTTACCAATAGCAACGTCGTCTTCGAACATCGCCCACCAACGCATCGCGACGTAAGGACTAAACCGTCTACCAATAGTCAACCAATCAGAACGCTTGAAGGTAACAGACATACAGAATAAGGATCTTAATATTATAGATGAGCCAAGCTGCAATTTTTATCAGCTTGTCATTACATGAGTCTCTCTCTCTTTCTCTTTCTCTTTCTCTCATTCTCTCTCTCTTTCTCTCTCTCTGCCACATGTGCACTGTTCTAACTTCCCTTGGTGTCTAAGTTATCTCTAGTTACTTCCTGATTTCAATTGTTTTGTGTCAATATAAAACGCATAACCATTTGTCTATTGAAAGTGACTGCTTATATTTAAAGCTTTCATTACAAGATAGACTTCAACGTAAAAGGTCTTCGTACGCATTGGATTTCTTAGGTCACTGTTTGAAGCCATTCCGTTAGACTCTGCACAGGTTTATCTAGCAGTAAAAGCAATGGGTTTAATCGTGATAAAAATTACTTACTTTTAGTTATGCGTCGAATGAAAACACATAGAATTACGAGAAGCAAAATGACAACTGATGCAACTCCAGCTGCGATCAGTGAAATGAAATTCCGATTTTCATCTATGAAAAAATGTTACAATTTAGCAAATAAATGTAGCCTCTCTATGCCCCATATCCAAGAAAGTTGAATTAAGACATCAAGTTTCTCCAGAAGCTTATTTTTAAAATCACAGTATTAAAATCATAAGAGTATAACAAATGTTGCATTGACCAAGAACGTAGAATTGCTCTCAAACGAACGTGCTTAATGCATCATGCAGAAACCATGCACGCATATTTAGCTTCGTGCCATTAAATCCTATGTACAGCTGTAGGTAGCTTTGCTAATACGTATGCAATAGTCTAACCTAAAGTGGGGATGTAAACGTTGATGTAAAATGAAACTGATTTAGAGATGGTTTTGACTTTCCCTTCCACTGTATTCTGCGCCGTACACACAAACACATGCATTGCCCCAGCTGATAGCGAATGCGCTATTATCAGAACGGATCCATTATGCTGAGTGCAGTTGGTGTCATTATAATTATGAGTCCAAGTATAGGTTGGGCTTGGATTTCCATCAGCAAGACATACAAGTTGATCCCCGTATTTAAAGCTGCTGCCATTCGGTTCTATGGTAATGTTTCTTACTCCATCTACAGAAACAGGATGGACTGTTATATAAAAAGATTTAACTCACATTCTGAAACATAACGGTCATTCCTACCACACAATCACATTGTCTCCAGAGTATCGGTTCAGTATAATTCATTTTAATATGCTAGTATTGTTAGATACGATAGTCATAACACCCTTAACTCACATAGTACTGATGTCATGTGTCGTATACGATGTCATATGTCATATATACGATAGTCATAACACCCTTAACTCACATGGTACTGATGTCATATGTCGTATATGATGTCATATGTCATATATACGATAGTCATAACACCCTTAACTCACATAGTACTGATGTCATGTGTCGTATATGATGTCATATGTCATATATACGATAGTCATAACACCCTTAACTCACATGGTACTGATGTCATATGTCGTATATGATGTCATATGTCATATATACGATAGTCATAACACCCTTAACTCACATGGTACTGATGTCATATGTTGCCACACGTGTCTATATTCTGGAAGGTTCTCCTGGGAGCCGTTTCGCCATTGAAATGAAGTCGTGCACTGAATAATCGCGTTGTTGTCTTGAGGCTGTAACTGTAAATTAACGATTGACATCGTAACCATTGATCCGTCGATTTCGTTCCTTGTAATATTTCCAGTAATGTCGTCGTTGTCTTTTGTCCATTTCATTACAGGGATCAGGTATCCGGTCGAATTTATTTCGCACCAAATCAAGACCTGGTCTTTCTCAGTTGTGTTTCTTTCGCAGATTGGATCTTTATCTGGATTAGAAAGCAATGAATATTATGATTTCTGCAAGTTTTGAATTGAAACAGCCATACGTGCGGCTTGCTTAGAGCAGATAAAGGCAAACAGTCTTAATCTACATTTAACATCAATTTCATAATTATTTTTTATTTCGTTCATGCGTTTTACAAAATGACTGCAGTTTAACAAATAAGGAGCTACGCATTAACATTTAGTCCAATCAAATAGCTACATACAGTCTAAAGCTAAAAAATGTCTATGAACTCTTTAATGGTTTCACGTAGGCTTACTTAGCCTCCTGAATCACTTAAAATCACATTATTATTATAATATTAATTATTATTACTATTATTACTGTATTATTACTATTATTACATTATTATTATTATTATTAGTAGTAGTAGTAGTAGTAGTAGTAGTAGTAGTAGTAGCAGTAGTAGCAGTAGTAGCAGTAGTAGTAGCAGTAGCAGCAGCAGCAGTAGCAGCAGCAGCAGTAGCAGCAGCAGCAGCAGCAGTAGCAGCAGCAGCAGCAGCAGCAGTAGCAGTAGCAGTAGCAGCAGCAGCAGTAGTAGTAGTAGTAGTAGTAGCAGTAGTAGTAGTAGTAGTAGTAGTAGTAGTAGTATGGAAGAATTTGGTTCTCACAGGACAGATCCCACTTGATGAATCACTCTAAACACTGTTATTATTATTATTATTATTATTATTATTATTATTATTATTATTATTATTATTATTATTATGGAAGAATTTGGTTCTCACACAGGACAGATCCACTTGATGAATCACTCTAAAAACACTGTTATTATTATTATTATTATTATTATTATTATTATTATTATTATTATGTGACAGTTCAGTGGAAGGCGACTATTATTATGTATTATAATTATTAGATGTCAGCTACATCACTGTGTCTGATATCCTGGATTTGACCTAGACCTTGTGTGATTGCATTATGAAGTGGCGCTATAGAAGCTTAAGATTGAATTAGGTTAGATTAGAGCGTCAGTTCATTCAGTCGCATAAGTCCACCACGATATCACGAAACTTTTTCTATGAGAACGAGCGAATTGCCTACCTATGACAGTCAAATAGGTCACGAACTCAGCAGTTGAACCGAACACCTTGCACGAATATTTGCCTGCATGTCCTCTATCAACAGACTCGATGACGAGATCAAACTGTCCGCTGCTTCTGTTGTTAATTCTATACCTCGATCTGATAAAGCGAATTATTTCACCGTTTGCGTAGAGGAGAGTTCGGTCTACGTTGTTCACTGCAGTCAGCATCCAATTTACCGAGTCCGTAGAATTTACTCTGCATTGAAGAGATACATTTGCGCCAATAGCAGCGACTAGGTTTTGCGAATGACTTCCACTCGATTTCTTATACGAGAGATCTGAGCAGAAATAGCAAAAGCAACGAGCAATATGAGGTATATGTATATATTATCTTGATTTTAAGTGGCGCAATATATAATTAGAAAGTCATGGTGGCAGCTCCTCCGCAGTCCTAGATTTTTAAAAGCAGGTAGGAGGTTGTGTCCAAAAATTTTCACCTCCAAGGGCTAATAATAAAACTTTTACCCCTACTGGCGCGAGAGGGGTTAAATCATATTCCACACCCTGAGCAACTGAACATTGTTCCAAGTTGCTGCAGACAACAGACAAGATCAGTTAAAACACAATTTTACGCCATAGGGTATATTATATTATATTATATCATATTATATTATACTATATTATATTATATAATATTTAATTTAATTTAATTTAATTTAGTTTTATTTAGTTTAATTTAATTGTATCCTATTTGTTCAACTATATGCCTCTGTTCTTGTTATTTACGACACAATGCTGAATGTTTCAATGCGATTTTAGATTCAATATTTTACCAGTAATACCAACAATTTTGCACTTACCACAATCTATTGCCTTGACTAAGTATATTACCAAGATTTTCGTTAGCAACATTATTTCTCATTTGCGTTTGGGTACAGTAACAAAGTAGATAATACGAGAAAATGTGTAATTTACTGCAATTTAAAAAAAGATTAGGGTCAGAGCAGGATGTCTGTGTTTGTGTTAACTGACACATAGTGATTGGATAATTGAGGCACAGTCGACAAACAGTGGCTTATTCAGGTTTTAGCCCCGGAGGAGCAGCGAGCATATTAGAAAAGCGCCACGTTTTCAATCCACATTCAGCATTCAGTGGCGTAGCCAGGATTCTGGAAGAGGGGGGCGACATCGAAATTTTTCTCAGACATATCAAAAAGTCTTGATGAGAAAAAATGGCGTCCCATGCCCCCATTGCAATGGTGACGATTTTCATTTATGACTCCAAGTTTGTTTAATTTTATTCTATTAAATTTAAAAAAGGGCGCCACTTTTCGAAAATGTGTTCAGGGGAGCGGCCGCTCCCCGTGCACCCTTAGCTACGCCATTGTTTCACAGTGTGCAAACTAACCTCGATTTGACAAAATTAAAAATGTCAAATGCAAAAAAAACTTGTCAACTGAAAAGAAATGCTTTATAACTGCCTGCCTTCGTCTTAGTCACGTGAATCCAGAAATTGTTTTCTGTATTGTTTGCGCATTGTAAATTTGGAGAAATCGCTTCATTTTAGAGTAGGATTACAGGGTGGCGCAAAAAACCGGAATAGTCACATTTGGGTTTGCATTTAATATGGGCCGGTTTTTTGCGCCACCCTGTATTATTCGCAATGGCGTGATTGATTTGGACCTCAAGTTTTTGTAGAACATATATTTCCAAAGACCACATATTTTGAAAGAGATTGGATAATTCTCGTGAAATCCAGTTTCTACTTAGCTACTTTCCACGTATGTAATGTAATGCAGCATTTGTATAGCACCTCTTATATCTGAGTCAATTTAAGTATAATTTATGCAAGGGGTCAGGCGTTGTATAATAGTACTTGTCAGTAATAGAATAAAGAACGGCAACAATACAATGCATTATGTACTGCGTTTTAGATTTACCACAACAATACATATTACCGAGTTACTTACAATGTACATGCTTATAAACCCTTTTATTACCAAGTGAAAGCGTTTCCAAAGGAGTCTCTGTGTTCTTAAGATGATGAAAGGTTTTCATATAATAAGCTCATTGATTAATTAGTTATTCATAATTACCTCCATCTGAATCAGGGATATTTCTAGGATTGTGAATTTGGGGGGTGTCGACCTCAAATTGGGGGTGGGGTGTCCGGAGCTAATTAGTATGCATTTTGTATGCATACCATTGTCACATTACCATTTGGGGTGGTATCGACCTCAAATTGGGAGATGTTGGAGGGGGGGTTAGGGGATGTAAAAATATCCCTGATCTGAATCCATCAAATCGTCAAATATAGGCTAAGAGAAGATCGAAAACTATCCAACAATCTTGTTTTGAATAAATCTACACTAAATACTTATAAAACTGATTATATTTTCATTTTTACGAAAGGTTATTTACTTCCTGGTGTAGTTTCGATGGACAATAGCAAAGTAGCTCTAATATTCCATAGTAGCAGACGTGCTTGTTGAAACGAAAATTTATTCATGTTTGATATAACTTTAAGCACAATTAGGGCCACTTTCCTTGGGCGCTTTCCTTGTATATAATATTGAGTGATAGTCTACTGTAGGTTCAAACGCTGATATCTACGTTTCTTTGGCAAGTTTTCAAGCATGTGTGCTTCAAAAGGTGGCCATTTAGTTCAGAATGCATTCGACAGGTTTCTGTCTGTTGGAAAGTTACTTCATTTTGCATTAGAAGACAATTACTTTTACGTGACGCAGTCACGTGACGCAGTCGAGACGAACAAGAAAGACATAATGGCGATTTGGAAATCTTCCGTTGAAAGAACTTAGAATAAGGGGCCGTCCATAAAGTACGTCACGCTCCATGCGAGGGTCTAAGAAAGTTTGACAGTTTGTGGCAGGGTAGGGGTAAGGACCGGCCCAATGCGTTTCAACACAATCGTTTTTATCTCACGTAACAGCCCTCACCCCAGGCTCACATATTAGGCCTAGTAGTAAGTGTTATACACTGTAGCAACCAAGTCCATTAAGCTATTCAAATAATAACTACAGTGTATAATAATAATAATAATAATAATAATAATAATAATAATAATAATAATAATAATAATAATAATAATAATAATAATAATAATGTGATCTAAAGTGGTTTAGGAGGCTTTATAAGCTTGTGTGAAAACCAAGTAAGTATGCTTCATGCCATTAATAACCAGAGAGATATTATAGCTCAAGCTTCATTTTCCAAGCCATGCGAATCAGTGATGTTAATCCTTGTCCTGGTCCTTGTCCTTAAGGACTCCTTAAGGACCAATTTGAAGTCCTTGTCCTTGTCCTCGTCCTTGGGGAGTCAGTCCTCGTCCTTGTCCTCGTCCTTGGAGGTTCGGTCCTCGTCCTTATCCTCGTCCTTGCAGATCAGTCCTTGTCCTGGTCCTTGTAACTTAGTCCTTGAAAAATCCTTATAAGGACCAAATTATTTGTATACCATTTTCAATTGTACTGATATTTATGTTCCAAGGTATGAGTAGTATGTGGATTTGTATTTACATACTTGCTTTGAGTTACTCTACATGTGTATTCATCGTTTCCTTTATAATACCCATAGATTTATTATAGTACGTGATATTAAAGTCTATGATAATACCAGCTGAGCAGCTGAACTTCCTTTTCCTGTTTGAAAGCGTATGAACCGAGCGCATGCGTTTAAAAAATTTATATTATTCTTTAGCTGTATCCTAAAATACAGATAAATATAATAATTAATATCTATCATAATGCAGGAAGAAGGATCACCTTTAGGGTATACACAGCCGCGAGTTGTGAAATTCTCGTTTAAAGACTTCAAGATCGTTGACACTAAATGGATTGCTACTTGTAAGCAGGCCCGCCGAGAGAAATTCCGGGCCCCTATGCGGAATAAAATTTCTTGACCTTTTTTTGCTTGTTAGCCTTTTCGCGCCGGGCCCCCCCTTTACTTGCCGGGCCCTCTTACTTTTCTGTGATTATTGCTGTTATTCTTAATTGTACACATTCGTTATCGGTCCGGGCCCCTTCCAGACCGCCGGGCCCCTATGCAGTTGCCCCTGCCCCCTCTCGGAGGCCCTGCTTGTAAGAAATGTAACAAACGCATCCAAGATAAGACATCAGTCACAAGTGCCTTCACAAAGTAAGTGCTAGGGCTAATACTGTTCATATTTTTAATTAAAGCAAACACCCGAAAATTCAAGGAAAGGTAGACTGAGAAGGGCACCCCCAAAAGTCGTACGTAAAAAGCGCTACGTGCATGGAGGCTCTTTACTGCATTTGATTAAAATTCAGGTTTCAACGAATCCCCTTTAACTCTGATTTTAGTCTCATACCGGACGCTCCCAAGCACTTGGGGCATTTTTTCGAGTCGCTTGCAACCTTCTAAATATCTCAGCGTCTCCCCAAGGTAAAGATGATATCGTATTTCGGTGCAGTCTTTGTATTTGCTAGTTAGTTAGCTATATGGCATATTGTTTGTTTATCTTTTGTGAAAATCTACAATTATATAGGAAGTGTTTACTAAAATTTAAAGGTCGGTCCTTGTTCTTGGTCCTTGTCCTTGGAGGTCAGTCCTTGTGGTCCTTGTGCTTGAGGGGTAGGTCCTCGTCCTTGTCCTTGTTCTTGGGGGGTCGGTCCTTGTCCTTGTCCTGGTCCTTGGGGGTTCAGTCCTTGTCTTTATCCTGGTCCTAGGGGGGTCAGTCCTTGTCCTTATCCTGGTCCTAGGGGGTCAGTCCTTGTCCTTATCCTGGTCCTTGGGGGTTCAGTCCTTGTTAACATCACTGATGCGAATTGCACACAGAGCAATTACACAAATACAAATACTTGAGTCGAACGTACTTAAAACTTAATATAAATATGACGGAAACTAGGTTTTTCTTAAAGTTTGCTCTCATTGTCGGCATCATTCTTGAATATATGCACGATACTGTTAGATGTGGTTAAATAAGTAAGATCAACTTTTTAATTGACTAAAAATCTATGCTGCTTCTTTAAAATGGCATTTTCAAGAAGTAAAGTTATATCAATTGTTTGAAACTATGTTAAAGTGTAGCTAAATGGAGAAGCAACAAATATCATGTTTCTTCGTAACTGAATATGACGTTTCCCTAATCAAATTCTTCATAAAATATGGATATTTTCATTACTCAATGTAATTATTTATATCTTCGTTTGAAAGCGGTATACACCGTCTTTACTTAATAAGATATAGATGAACGCAGAACTGGCTTTAGTTAGTATACGACGCATGCGAACACATAGGGTCGCGAAATTTAGTGGGCCGCATTTTCATGTATTTTTTGCTAGCTGAAGAAGACTGTACTATGATTATTATGCCATCGAATCTAGTAGGAATTTTATGTTTTCCATGCCTGTATAAAGTAATTCAGCCCTGGAGATAAAAGCTCAAGATAGAGAGGAGTGGCGACGCTGGAGTATGGAACCTGTCTTTGGACAGAGCACCTGAAGAAGAAGTATAAAGTATATATATATATATATATATATATATATATATATATATACTGTCTACACTTTACACTGCAACTGCAAAGGGCAAGATCTAAATTTGTTCACTGCATGTGGAGTGGCAGACCGCCTCAAAAATGATCCTTAGGACCGCAGAAATGCTAAGGCCGGCGCCGTGCACATGTCAGTTGGGCTGCCGTCAATATTTCTTCGGAGGCAGCGGTGGAGCCAAGTTGCAATGGTCGATCAAGGCGTACGTCTCCACCGGTTTGAACGTCGGAGAGCCTCTCCGAACTTTTCTAGCGCCGTCAGACGCCACTCCACCGAAGTCAAGATACTCAGTACCGTCAGCTCCTACGAGACGCTATTAACAACGAAACAACACAGACAATGTTAAACAGGGGCAATATTCCAATAATGATAATAATAACTGACTTCCAGTGATTTTAGAGGCATTATCCTGTGTGAACCCTCTATAATTACACGCTTCTCCCAAATAACTTTTGAATTAATATATTGTTTCAACTGTTACTGTCTTTGAGTCCAAACCGTTGTTCAATATATCCACAACTATTGCACAAATAGTTCTTGCTTGGTCCCCATCCTCTACTTGAGAAAAAATTGCATCTGTGTGACTCTAAGAGAGTTCCAGTGGCTATTCTAGCCACCTAGAAATTGGAGGGAGTTTAAAATGTTCGGGGTACAGACATTGGGGAGGTCATACAACTTGCCAAAATGTCACAATTGGGGGAATTCAAACTTTGGGGGCGGAGATTTTCCCCTGATAAAGCCTAGAATAAACACGGGGCGCGTTGTAACAAGATTGTTGAAAATTCTTACTTTTTACCTTAAATTTAGGCCTACTTGAATTTTTACCTTTGCTAAGAACCTCATCTCGCCTATCACCAATTTCCTAGAGCTTACAATCATATTCATTAGCTTCTAAGTAAAACATCACTCCAAGAACAACTCGTCCTCTTGATATTGGAGTGAGGTACAAGGCGATGGCAGAGTTACAAATATTTGGAGGATGAATAGGCTTAACTAAGTCTACGTAGTATGCTACCGAGAGGCACATTTTCCTACTTACGTTTTTGCTGATTGCTCGACGGGGTACTTCAGGAGCCCACTGATCTTCTTCCATTTGTAGGTCGTATGTGAAATCCATGTTCTGGGATTCTGAAATGTGATTAAATTTGAAATTACCATACGCAAAGCGCTTGAAACGAAATAGATGTAGTCATGCTAGGTGCCAACTTTTCTTCTCAGAATTTATGAGATTTTCTATGTCGTCTGTTTCATAGTTACATAAAGTGGCGTAGTTGGGTTTCCAGAACAGAGGGGCATTGACATTTTCTTTTAAAAAGTCTCTGGCGAGCAAAAAAATTAAAAAGAGGTCGTCCAGATGCTCTTTGCACATCCGCCTATTCTCTTCGCTCATTCTACCCACGGTAACTTAACCGATCGAATTTTTTCAACGGTTTTGCGCAAATTCCATGACCGGTGCCAACCAGAATAGGGACCATATGATAAAATTGGCAAACAGGCAAAATTATTCCTGTTATGTGACAACTGTATGCTTCTGTAACACTTACATATAACAAACTTACTTCTATAACACATACATATAGTTCACTTCAGTCATCAAAACCTGTCTACCTTAGATCACTATTAACCCCTCAGCCTCCTCGACCCACACGTTCATCATCTTACCTCACTCTGTCACGCCCACTCAATCAGTCATTCCTGAAAATTTGCAACCGTGCCTTCTCATACGCCTCACCTGAACTTTGGAACTCGATCCCAGCTTCCCTCCACAGACTTGGACACTTTCAAACTATAAAATCTGATTCCTCATTTCCTATAATTCCCGCTTTATCTCCTCAAGTCTTCAGGTCTAAGCTTAAATCATTCCTTTTTCTAAAATCATGTCCTCCATAGCTGTAACAACCTATCCTCACTGCCCTTTGGATGTTGACTATTGCCTGGCTGATAATATACCTTCCCCATAGCTTTTTTAAGAGAGGCTGAGCGCCTAAGAATAAGCAGCTACTGTTGTGCTGTTTCCAAGGCGCTATAGAAATCCACGAGATTTTACTTTACTTTACTTTACTTTCTGTCGATCTGCTAATCTACTCAAAAACATCTGTTAACTTCTCGCGAACCGCTGTTTCTGCGAGAAAACCCGCATACGGCTCGTCAGCCGCAGCGTGGCCATCCTTGGTATATTGTTTAAACCTTACTTTTGCCAAGGTTAATTTAATAGAGTGACTTCTTGTATTGTATTGTATTGTATCGGCACCAGCAACAACGTTGACTTCATCATTAGCCACCTTTGTCGTCGTGGTTGGTATTATACTTACTTACTGTATATGGCTGTCATTGCACTATCTTTATAAGGAGATTGTTTAAAACCATGAACAATTAAACTCAGCGCGTCCTGTTTTCAAATACAATACTGCAAAAAATTGAGACAGTTAGGCCTATGTTAATAACTACTAGCATACAAAACATTACTTTAAGTAATGTAAAATAAAAGAAGTACTATTCTAACATCATTTCAACAAATAGCTCAAACCCATGTAAGCTCTGGAAAACCGTAAATGATCTTTTCCATCGCAAAGAATCAAAACCTCTCCCTCAATCCATTTCTCTGTCAGAACTTGCTGAATCTTTTGCTAATTTCTTCTCTGCAAAAATCTCTAAGATTCGCAGTGTCCTTAAGTCTTTCACTATTACTCAAACCACCTCTCCTCATTACCCTTCTCCCTCACAACCCCCATGCAATTTATCCAGCTTCACTCCTGCAACTGATGAAGAGGTATCCAAACTGCTACTTTCTCTCCCAAACAAACAATGTGACCTAGATCCCATACCTACTTCTTTACTCAAACAGTGTGCCATCGTGCTTACGCCTATCATAACTAGAATCATTAACCTCTCTCTTACCTCAGGCACTTTCCCATCTTCATTCAAAAACTCTTTTGTCACTCCTCTCCTAAAAAGCCTGGTCTTGACAGAGAAGATCTTAATAACTATCGCCCCATCTCAAATCTTTCACTTCTATCAAAACTTACTGAGAAAATTGTGCTTTCCAGACTGACCGAACACCTTTCAAATAACTCGCTATATAATGCTCATCAGTCTGCCTACACTAAACATCACTCAACTGAAACCGTTCTCGCCTACATTCATGATAGACTCTTAACCGCAATCGGTCTCCGACAAGTTACTGGCCTTTGTCTTCTTGACCTCTCTGCTGCATTTGATACTATAGATCACAAAATTCTGCTCGAACGACTCTCTCTTTGGTTTGGAATATCTGAAATAGCTCACAACTGGTTTTCATCTTATCTTAAATCCCGGTCTTTTCAAGTGTCCTGTCTTAGCCAAATTTCTCTATCTCACGCTGTAGATTTTGGAGTGCCTCAAGGATCTGTTCTTGGGCCTGTACTGTTCAGCCTTTACACCACACCACTCTCATCTTTAATCAATTCCCTCAATTTAAATCACCAACTCTATGCTGATGACACTCAGCTATTCCTTTCCTTCTCACCTCTTTCATTCAATGCTTCTATTATTGAGCTTGAATCTGCATTCTCATCAATCTCTGCTTGGATGTCATCTAATCTCCTCGCTCTTAACCCTTCTAAGACAGAGTTTCTTTTAATTGGACTACCCCAACAACTCAAAAAATTGACAATCCTAAACTAGTTTTGGCTTCTGACACCACAATAATCCCTGTTCCAACTGCTAGAAATCTAGGATTCAAATTTGATTCTTTTCTAAACTTCGAATCACAAATTTCCCAATTATCAAAAGCCTGCTATGTTCATATTCGTGACCTTCGCCGCCTACGTCCTTGCCTAGATACTAAAACTGCCTCCACAATTGCCACTTCAATAGTCCACTCCAAATTAGATTATTGTAACTCCTCTACTATAACCTTCCCAAAGCCTCTATCAACAAATTGCAATCAATACAAAATGCACTTGCTCGTGCTGTTACTAAGTCACCTAAATTCTCCCATATTTCCCCCCATACTAAAATCATTACATTGGCTTAAAATAACTGAACGTATCCAATATAAGATAATAACACTTACACATAGCTCACTTCAGTCATCAAAACCTGTCTACCTTAGGTCACTATTAGCCCCTCAGCCTCCTCGACCCACACGTTCGTCATCTCATCTCACTCTGTCACGCCCGCTAAATCAATCATCCCTGAAAATTTGCAATCGTGCCTTCTCATACGCTGCACCTGAACTCTGGAACTCGATCCCAGCTTCCCTTCGCACACTTGGACACTTTAAAACAATAAAATCTGAATTCTCATTTCCTATAATTCCTGCATTATCTCCTCAAGTCTTCAGGTCTAAGCTTAAATCTTTCCTGTTTCTTAAATCATTTCCGCCATAGCTGTAACAACCTAGCCTCACTGCCCTTCGGATATTGACTATTGCCTGGCTGATAACATACCTTCCCCATAGCTATTTTAAGAGAGGCTAAGCGCCTAAGAATAAGCAGCTACTGTTGTGCTGCTTTCCAAGGCGCTATAGAAATCCACGAGATTTTACTTACTTATTACAGCAAATTAACGCTGTCCAATTAAGAAGAGGTACAACAGAAGTAGTCAAAATCGAAACAGTAATTATTATCTTCAACTCAAGGAGGGCAATTTGCGCCTTGGGAAGAATACTGCACATGACTGCAATGAAAAAAGAATTAGTATGTAACTGGAGGAAGACTGCGTTTTCCTTTTCTGTGGGATAGTAAGCAGAACGATAATCATCTAAAAGGAAAACCGTAGGCCATCGCCAATCAAGGAGTCAGTAATTACGATGTTTTTCCAAAAAATGAAACAAAGAGGTCTAGTCTAGGCAAATTATGTGACACTCATTGACCTATTTCACTTCGCAACAGGGTGATATTTGAAAGCCAGACAGGGTAGAAATCAAGCCAGAGTGGAAAGCATTTTGATTTAACTATGATAAATAAGTTAGCTAAATAATTTTAAACTTCACCTTAATGAATATAGAGTGAACCATTAGATGGGGGGTCAGTAAGAAGTTACCAACTTACCAGGAATTTCGCCTACTTCTCCTCTACACGTACCACCCTGTCTGACAATAGACTTCAAGTTGGATGGACAAGTTCCATTTACATTTTTCAAGTTTTTAAAACTTTTCTAATTTACTGCACTACGCTTCATATTTACTTATTTAGTTTTTGCTTGGGTAACAATTTTTCCAGTTCATGTTCGTTAATCGTATCATTTGAATTTATACTGGACATTTCCCCAACAGATATTTACACCAAATGATAGGCCTAATTTTAAAAATCGCTTGAATCAAATTGGACAATATTTTATTGTTCAATGTTCAATAAAGTTTCCAAACGATAATTAGGCCTATCACTGTTGCCCATATTCTTCTTCTTCTTCTTCTTCTTCTTCTTCTTCTTCTTCTTCTTCTTCTTCTTCTTCTTCTTCTTATTATTATTATTATTATTATTATTCAAAACGTCCAGCGTTTAGAATGAATCCTGCAAGTACAGTAATTTCCAAAATCTTATGATATAGTTTCTTATAATATGCTTTTTACCTACTGCCTGTTTAAAGTTATTTTTACCTTCTCCATATACTGGAGTTTCATGCGGTTGTCTTAGGTCCCAATCTTCAGTAACAGTTCGAGTCTCTTTATATCCTGTTAGAATAAAACATCGATTGACTTTCTAGATTTCTAAGAAACGGGTTATCTAATCACGATTGTGAACAAACATTGCATACAGGAGCGTACCTATGGTAGGCCTATATGGTGTCCATGGCAGGGGTTTGCAAATTAAATTAGCAGGTCAACAAATCTTTAGTTAGCAAATTGCGGCATTCTGGTGACGCAATATTAAAATTAACCCTGCACTTTTCTTGCTTTTACTAATGCGAACTGGTTTATGATGTGTGCTCAGAGTTCATTTTCCACATTTTCTTCCCTTTCAACGCAGAGTAGAGCAAGGTCACAGAGCTTTTTGAGTTCCCTTAAAGTGGTGCCAAGGGTATCTGCCCTACCCGCCCTACCCTAGATACGCCACGGGTTGCTTACGAACTGTTGATAGGGCTCATGCTGATCTTTAACTTCTTTTGCACTTATAGTAACGCTAATCGATCGATTTTACTATCTACGTCGAAAAGCCAAAGTAAAAAAGCTAATATAACACAAGACAGAATCAAAATGCACTGAGCACTGACTGACCTCTTGCCGCCGCCGCTTGGTTCTCGTTGTAAAGTGAAACATCGGCGAGTTGCAAACCGGGTTGGTCTAAAAATAAAAAAATAAGTAAGTAAGTAAAATCTCGTGGATTTATATAGCGCTTTGAAAAGCAGCACAACGGCAGCTTCTTATCTTAGGCGCTCAGCCTTTCTTAGATCGCTATGGGAAAGGTGAATCATCAACAAGTCAGTGGTCAATATCGAATTATCGATAAATAAAATTCTGTCATGAATGTGGCAGTTATTGTGCTATTTTGCTATTTATTCATGGATTAATTATTGATGTGGTATGTTTTACAGTGACATCCGATGTCCGTTGTCTGGCCCATATGCATACCTAATTGGTCTCATTATATGATGCAATTGGCCCAAAATAGGCATAGGCCTATCATGAACTTAAATACAAATAGGATGATTATATCTATAGCAAATATTTGATGTAAATGGCATAGTTGACAATAATTATTATAGTGTGCTGCTGGCGACTTATCCTGAAATTACAAAATGCTTACTCTGATTGCAAATACAATTAAATGTTGCCTACCATTTACCACGTGGTAGACCGCTGAATAAGGATCTGAGTACATGAATCCTCCTGCATAAACTAGCATTTAATAAAAAAATTCGCAATAAATTTCCAGATAAAACAAATGATATTCAAGCTAATTTCTATGCTTGATGTAATAAATGAATTTGTGTGAGTTCATAGCGACACCTAGCGACATGAGCTTACATCTGCAGTGCATCCTCCCGTGTATAGTTTAAAAAATGGATTTTTAGCAACAATTATGCACTTTTATAGCACAATTCCAAACATATTAGTCGTCAGTGAGGGACTGTAGCGCAGCCATGGTTCCAGATTAGGTGGACACATAGACATGTTCGGATAAAAAGTCTCCGACGAGTAAATAAAGCTCGTCAAGGATTCTTTTTTCATCAAGCTGCATTGTTTGTCAAAATTCTCAACGGTTTTGTGCAAACCCCTTTCCTCCCCATGGCTACGCCAATGTTAGTTGCAGGTTATCTCCGGTGTCTAAGGCAGTACAACGCAGTATCTCAGCTGCTGGTTATTTTACCGTCACGTGATGAAGACTCGCGAGGCAGAACATCCGGGTCTCGACTGAATTTTCGTTGTAGAGAGGAAAACCGCATTATCAACCACGCTGCAATTTTCATCAATTTGTAGGCTAATTACACGTAGGCCTCTCTCTCTTTTCTCTCTCTCTCTCTCTCTCTCTCTCTCTCTCTCTCTCTCTCTCTCTCACACACACACACACAATATTGGACTGTGTATATCTAACTATGTTCTGTCCAATGTCAACACATTCAGTCAATAATGTAATTATAATATTTTTGGCCTATTGATGTAATCAATTGCAATGGTCATCGCACAAGTTAACACGTTGCCAATATCATATTTTCCATTGCTGTCTATACATTATTACTAGTACCTTGATGATATTGACTGTTTTGTGCCAATATTAAGCGCATTAATATTTGTCTAGTAAGAAATGGATGCATAAGTTTAAAGCTTATAATACAAGATACTCTTCAATGCAAAAGGTCTTCGTATGCATTGGATTTCTTAAGTCAGTGTTTCAAGCCATTGAGGTAGATGCTGTGTTGGTATATTAAGCTGCCAGATCTAGCTGCTTAATCGTGATTAAAGTTACTTACTTTTCGTTTTGGTTCGACAGAAAATACATAGAATTATGAGAAGTAAAATGACAACGGCTCCAACGATGCAAGTTGTGATCAAAGGAGAATTCCCATTATCATCTATCAAAAGAATTATGTATTTTAGCAAATCAATGCAGCCCCTACATTGAACACCGAAATTAAGCACAACGTCGAGCGCTTAGGAGTCGATAAATTGGTAGCAGCGTTAAGCTGTGAAGGCAAAACGCGGGTCTAGAGAAAGCAATGGCAAACTGCCCGATATTAATGGCGCAAGCCACCTGCGTCGCTGCTTGCCGGAGATCAGCATCGGAACCTAAGTTCGTTCGTGTACGGGCCTAAATTTATCATTTTAGACTCTGTAGGCCTATTCGAGAAAGTTCAAATATTAACATGAAATCGTTTCAGACACGTATAAATACTCTCTATAATGAATTCGTATGAGAACAGCAAATGGTACATTGACAATGAACTTAGCATATATATATATATACATACATATATACATATATATATTTTTATGCCCTCAGTACTTCATTCCTGAAGGTCTTATGAGAAAAAAATTATATATATATATTTATATATATAGTATATATATAGTATATATATAGTATAATACACATATATATAATTATATATATATATAGGCCAAGAGTATATATAAAAATATATATAGTATATATAGTATATAATATATATATATACATTAGGGTGTAGTGATGTCAGCGATTTTTACGCACATTTCAGGTTTTGTACAATTAATTATTCTGATTTTAAATATGAAAATAATTTTTCACTGCAACAAGCGGAACACCTCCTTTTTACCACAAGAAATGTCCTTCAGTTAGAATTTACAAGTTCACTTTAAATGTATCGTACTTAAAATCATTATTTTGATCATGAAGGCTCGACAACTATTGAGAGGGACTATCAAGGCAACTCCTATCAACAATGAAGAGGAAATCATGGCAATATTTTTTGATGGGCGAAAAGACAAGACACTGGTGAGAAAAGGGGAGACAAGTGGTATAGTATGAAGAAAACTGAAGAACACGTCGTACTGATTGGTGAACCCGGAACTTTCTATCTATGCCATTTAACACTGGAACGAAGCGCAGGTTCTGCTATTGCTTATAGCATTCACAGTATAATGGAAGAAATGGGAATTGCAAACAAGATCATGGAAGTTGGAGCCAATAGCACAGCTAGTAACACAGGGTACCGCGGTGGGGCAATACATCTGTTAGAGCTTCACACTGGTCGGCCTCTGCAGTGGTTCATTTGCTCTTTACACTTGAACGAGCTTCCATTCCGCCACCTGTGCAAGGCACTCATTGGTCCAACTGAAGGACCCACACTATGGAAAGGACCAATTGGAAATGCACTGGCTACTTTTGCATCATTGCCACTTTCTGCAAAAAGGATTTAAACTCATTACCTATGGTGATCCTCTTCCAGAAATCGATGTCAGCGAACTTAGTAATGACCAAGCCTACCTGTACAAAATGATAACAGCTATTAGAAGTCATCAGTGACGATTTACTGGAGGAAAAACCTGGACCCTGGCCAGATGGCTCACAACCGCTAGTAGAATATGTCGGCTGTATGTGGCAACAGTGCAACCAAGTAACCAACTGCATTCCCTGACACATTTCATTGTCGACAGCTATGGGCCAACATGGTTTAGCATCAAGTTTCGCCCAAGATGCACGGACGGACCAAAGCACTTGCTTCAACAATTTAAGCAGCAGGGTCTGTTATTGTCCGCCTGCAGGAATATAACATGGCCCGTATTGGAACAAAACTCATACTGGGCCCATCAGGAAAATGTCCTTCTGTCGATGCTTGGAGATGATGTCAATAGGAAGGCAGCAGTGGACATAATAAAGGCCATTCGCCAAGCAGCTGGTGGATCTCAACAGCAAATCAGAGAATTTCGACCTCCCAAAATAAAGGAGAATGTTCAAACGTTGCAAGATTTACTGCCCTCGATGGAGGAACTCACACTGGAACCACCTCTTACAAAACACTTCACCGATGATGAACTCCTGCAGCTTGTCACTCAGCCCTTCATCAGTCATATACCTTGCCACTCTCAGGGAGTCGAACGCTGTCTCAAGACAGTGAGTGAGGCCTCAAAATCAGTTTATTGCACGGATGCTAGAGATGGTTACATTCGAGCAGTCATCAAGTCAAGACACTATATGCCGTCATTTGAGACTAAGAAGATTTTCGTTTACCGCGTGACTAGAAACGAAAACCGGTCCCTGTAGTGTTTCTATTGTTGAACAGTACAAATATTATTAGAAAGTGATCTTGCCTTGCAATTATTGAATATAAAACTTTTGACAAAACAGAAACATTTAATTTTAAAGAAAACCATGATTTTTGCATTTTTGGGGGCAGAAAAAGGAGGTGTTACGCTCTATGCAGATTTCTCTGTTATATATTTTTTTAATCAGCATAGGTGACTGTACAAACCCCCAAATGTGCCTGTTGATCTGTTAAAAGTCATTGGATGACGCTACACTCTAATATACATATATATATATATATATATATATATATATATATATATATATATATATATAGAGCACAGACATGGGCATGGGTCCATTTTTAAAACCCAACCCAAAACTATTGAAACCCAACCCAACCCAACCCATGGAAACAGATGGGTTACTTGACCCAACACAACCCATACATTAAAATTTCTTAAATTCTCCTTCATTTCATAGACCAACGGGAATGTATGCCATATAGCAGATTTCATATTTCTGGATGCCTTTAACGTATTTTCCAGTTGCTCCTGTGAAAAGGCATCGAAACAGATTAAGGGTAATTTGTAGTAATTTTTAAAAAAATCATTAATATGAACACATTTGTACAATATAATACAACAATTTGACAGCCCAACCCAACCCACCAAAAAATGGAAATTTCGGACCCAACCCAACCCAACCCATGGGTGGACCCAACCCATGTCCATGTCTGATATAGCATCTGTATCTAAATAAGCTAAATGACTAGCTTTATTTAAACTTTCTAAAGACTAACCTAAATTAGAAATCTGAGCGTTGATGTAAATTGAAACTGATTTAGAGATGGTTTTGATTTTTCCGTCCACTGTATTCTGCGCCGTGCACACAAACACATGTATTGCTCCAACTGATAGCGAATGCGTTATTGTCAGAACTGAGCCATTTTGCCGGTTGATGTTGGTGCCGTTATGAGTCCAAGTGTAGGTTGGGGCTGGATTCCCATCAGCAAGACATACAAGTTGATCGTCGTATTTGAAGCTGCTCTTATTCGGTTCTATTGTGATGTTTCTTACTCCATCTAAAACATGGCACTGAACGTCTTATAAATAGTTGAATCTTACTGTACATTCGCAGTTATTCAGTCATCACTCACATCATCTGATATTCTCATTTGCACTCTGAACCTAGGCAAGTCAGAATCGTGAACATTCTCTAGTGGAAATCATTGCATTGATATTATACTCACAATGTACTCTTGCTAAATATTGCCACGCATGTTTGTATTCTGGAATATTCTCTTGAGATCCGTTTGGCCAATGAAATGACGTCGTGCATTGAATAATCGCGTTGTTGTCTTGAGACTGTAATAGTAATGTAGTGTTTGATGTCGTTTTCACCGATCCATTGATTGCGGTAGTGTTTTTTGTTGAGCTTTCAATGATGCCACTGCCTTTCGTCCATTTCATTATGGGTTTCAGGAATCCAGTTGAATTGACTTCGCACCACATCAATACCTGATCGTTCTCTTTTAATGCGCCATCAGTAGCATCCATTCCACAAATTGGATCATGATCTTGAAAGAATACAATAATTTTAATATATTGTAATTCCGGGAAGTCTCAGATTAACTCGATGTGGTAAAAAAACTCAGTGGCTAATTCTAAGGCTTAGAACGCCGAAAACTCTGCTCTACAGATAGGATAGGCAGTATTATATATGTTGTGAGCCGCTGCGTGCGTCTACCCGGTAATAACCGCATGAATCTTGAAATAGTCAATATTCACACGTCTTATAAGCATCTTTTGATGAATTCTTGGTTCTCTAAGGTGCTTTGTACCATTGATTGATACCCTTGAGTATTAGAAATGAAGCTACCGAAATGCATAACCGAAACGCATACTTGCTGTTATTATTATAATTATTATTATTATTATTATTATTATTATTACTTTTATTACTACTACTACTACTACTACTACTACTACTACTACTACTACTACTACTACTACTAGCTGATATAAGAAATCTATAGGGACTATTAACGCATACGTTTCCACCATTGTTAATTAGGAAGACGATAATGAGGCATATTTTAAAATGCTTTTAAGGATCTGATTTATGAGTGAATCGAATGAGTTAGTACAGTCACAATAAGCCACCTTAAAAGTAATAAGACGTTTCTTATTAATTTGAAATGATTGCGTACCTATAACAGTTAAGTAACTTGTAAACTCAATTTTTGTATTAAACACTTGGCACAAATATTTTCCTGCATGTCTTTGATCAACAGAATCGATGATGAGATGATAGTGTCCTCTGCTTCCGATATTCATTCTATACCTTTGCCTCACATTGTGATTTACTTCACTGTTTATGAATACATGTGCTCCCTGTGCATTGTTCACTGTGATCAGAAACCAAGATATGCTGTCTGTAGGATTTACTTTGCATTCAAGTGTCGCATTTCCACCAACAGCAGCGACTATGTTCTGCAAATGATTTACCTGCGGTTTCTCGTGTGATACATCTGTACAATTAAAGCAAGTTTATAAATTAATGTATAATGTTTGAGTTTCACAAGTAACAATTGACTGCGTTTTCATTGAATATATTAAGAAACGAGACGCCAAATATGGAAATGCATGGGAATCTCTAAAGCATATTCATCATCATTATTAGATTTCCCAGCAAGCATTACAGAACATTTGTCAGTATTAAAAAGCATCTTATAATCGTTGAAATATAACTCACCACAAAACATAGCCTTGATTAGGCAAAAGACAATTACGTTCAGAAACAACATAGTTCTTAATTGACGATTCTGTAGTTCGAAGTAGAGCATTAATCAAATCAACAAAAAATTTCCTGCATAATGAATCTGCTTTAGTTCACCCGGAATTTAGTTCTAAATACGTGTCCGAGTTGCAACACGTGATCATTTCATAAACAGAGATAAGCAACGCAGCGGCCATAATTGCAAAGGAAAATAGAGGGACAGCCAGCATAGCTAATTGACCGACAAGAACTTTCACTTTAGAGTCGCCATTATACTGTTACATTATTATCAATTATCCACTGTGACCCAATAAAAACATGCCACCGTATATTTGTCCATAACTTTGGCAAATGTGAACCAATGTTACACCATACCTAATTAAATTAAAATAAGCGGTAAAATAGCGAAAACTAGCATTTAAAGCACATACAATTTTCCTAATTGCTTACAAAAATGTTCCGACTTTAATAAATGAATTAAAGCAAAGTTATAAAAAGTCATAGCTGAAAGAAAATGTTCGAAGTGTTTTCTTGCGCGAACACATGTGGAGTAAACCAGCCTTGGACGACTGGCTTACTCGGTGGGAAAACTAATAACACATCGATTGAGTTCAAAGCTAACTAAGAGCTACTCGTGAATCTTCCACATGCTGATTGTATTAGTCGCTATAAGTTCAATAAACGGCGATAGCCTCCTGGAAGAATACGGACAGCTCCCAGTGAGCCATTTGTATTGGTAGCAGATAACCAATAGCAAGCAAGCCGTACAATCAAACATCCAATCAAGTAACGTAATGTAATGTAGTGTGGCATTTGTATAGCGCCTCTTCTATTTCTACTCCGAGGCGATCCTAGCATTGAGTCTCAGGGTAAAGTAATGAGACTTTAGCTTTCGCATTGAGCAGAGCGCGGGAGTAAGAAGTGATTCCAGAATGGATGGGTTTAAGGCATTCCGTAGAGAGGGTCCAGTCACTGCAAAAGCCCGACGTTGGGTAAGAGCAGTGCGTGATCTGGGGACATAGGCTAAACATTCTTCTGATCAATGGAGTGGAGCTGGCGATGAGCAGTAGAAGAGGGTGATTTGAAAAGCTCAGTATTGTAAGATGGTGCCTGACCTCGAAGTGCTGCAGAAACAATAATTACTTGTTTGAATTTAATGCGGTCAAAGGTGTGGAAAAGAACCTCTAAGGCGATTGCAGCCGCTTTTCACCCAAAACTTTGTAGTCCACGAGGTTCGGAGCTGGACTATTTGGGGGCCACAATTCTAGTAGAATGAATGCAGGCGTCTCCTGCTGTAACAAGCCGACTGCCTGGCGCCCCCGGTGCGCTGGATTCAGCTGGACCATGGGCTACCAAATAGACTAAATAGGCTAAATCTAGTTGTCCGTGGCTGGACGTTCAGTCACTCCAGGCTGCACGAAGATGAGGTCAGTTCAGGAAAGTTTTGATACGCCGATGGAAACCATCAGCGACTGACTGAACATTGTCCTCCATTTATTTTTAAGTAAAACAGTGAAATATTTTTAAAACAGTTTTTCGTTTAAGGCAAGTAGGCGCCTGGTGAGGAGGAAGGGACGCATGCACTGGAGACGGGTATTAATTTAGGCTCCTCTAAGAATGACTCCAAGGGTACCTGGAGACACCTCGACAGCCTTCTCGGGGCAGATGCCACCAACCCGAGCCAATCCTCCGACTTTACGGCTGAGCAGTACCACCAGTATATGGACGAGAAGATTAGTGCAATCCGCGAGAGGACGTCTGGTGCCGGGCACGCAGTCTACTCACACTACTCCGGCCCACTCCTCACTGCGTTCTCTGCCCAAACTCAGGCGGAGGTCGTGGACACAATACGGTCAATGCTAAACAAGCACTGTCCGAGTGACCCGCTGCCGACGTGATTACTGAAGGCCTCGCTTGATGTGCTTGCACCATTCTTAACGACGCTTCTGGAGAAGTCCCTAAAGAGTGGCGAATTTCCGGAGACATGGAGGCATGCGATCGTTCACCCGCATCTCAAACGGGTTGGACTAAATTGCGCTGAAGTCAAGAGCTATCGGCCGGTCTCTAATTTGGCATTTCTCTCCAAAGTACTGGAGATACTGGTAAACAAGCAGCTGGTCGCCCACCTAGACCAGAGTTGTCCATGGGTTGGGTTAACTCATGGGTTGGGTTGGGTTGGGTTGGGTTGGGTTTGGTTCGAGATTTTTAAAAAATTGATGGGTTGGGTTGGGTTAGGTTTCGTGAATCTGCACCAGTTATTCTGTTAACCACGTTAAATATAGGTTTTCTGTTTTCTGCGTTGACAAATTATTAGATTCTTGTATTATGTCATTAAAAATGGCGCTATATATGTTAGCCTACATTCCGTCGTAGGCAGTGCATTCAGAAGTCTGTAAACAGTGGACAATAGCTATTCAGATAGATGAAATCATGTGAACGGCTGTTGTTGACTTGTTTTAACGCATTCCTTTTATAAACCGACCACGACCAGTTGACAATAGCAGGGCTGGATTAACCATTAAGCATACTAAGCACGTGCTTAGGGCTCCATGAGGGAAGGGGCACAACAGTTTTACCTGTTATGTTTCTCAGTCAAATATTTTGCGATCTAGTTTAATAAATTTATTAATCAGTCGCTTCGTTCTGATCTAAATTCCATAGAACAACTATGCAAAAGACAGGTTAGATGCCTTATCTCTACTATATAATTATCGATTTTCTTCATGATATTTGTCCTTGCTTTCTTCCTTTTAGAGCTGTGTGTGTCTGTCTGTGTGTGTCTGTGTGTGTTCTCAGTAACTGTAATTGTGTTCCATCCAGTCTTATAACAGTGAACTATTTTTCTTGTCTGTAAAAACTGATCAAGCGATTCGATGTCCAGCAGCGTAGCCAAGAGGGAGGGGGTTACCTCTGGCTACCAACGAAAATTTTTTGTTAATGTGCTTCCATCTATTTTTAACTTTCTGACGCGGTTTGGGGGGGTCAAACCCCTCATGGCTGCCGACGCAACGTGATTCTTTGACCAGTCTATGTTACGGCACTATGGAAGTTGTTTCGAATACATACATACATTTATAATATTAAGATTCTTGCTCTGTTTGTCCAGTTTGTCTGTTACCTTCAAGCGTTCTGATTGGTCACCAATCGACGTTGCGAAGTCGAATGCGTAACCTCTGTCCTGGGCTGTGCACGAGGCTGTTGCCATTGACAACCATTGTCTATTGTTTAATCAAAACTGTGTAACAATCGAATTGCGTAACCTCTGTCCTGGGCTGTGCACGAGGCTGTTGCCATTGACAACCATTGTCTATTATTTTCTAATCAACGGAGCGTTCGAAGCGTCTTAATTGCAGCTCAAAACCCCGTTCCCCTTCCCTCTCCCCATCCCTCTCTCAAACAAACCCCTCCCCTCTCCACCCTTCCCTCCCCCACCCCTTCCCCCCCCCCTCTCCCAACCCCTTCCTCCTCCCCCCCCCAAAACCCTCCCCTCCCAACTCCCCAAACCCTCTCCCAACCCCCCTTCCTCCACCCCTCTTTCCCAACCCCTTCCTCCCAACCCTCTTCCAACCCCCTTCCCTCCACCCCTCTCCCCATCCCTCTTTCCACCCCTCTCCCCATCCATCTCCCAACCAACCATCCCTTTGGTTGAGCTTGGCTGTGTGCCTCCGGAATATACCCCCTTCCCCTCCCGAAATCTACCGCAATTTGACGCAAATGTGCAACGTCATGCCCTATAGATTAGCATTTTGAGATTTTTGCATAGCTACGGAAATCTACCGCAATCTGACGCAAATGTGCAACGTCATGCCCTATAGATTAACATTATAAGATTTTTGCATAGCTACGGAAATCTACCGCAATCTGACGCAAATGTGCAACGTCATGCCCTATAGATTAGCATTTTGAGATTTTTGCATAGCTACGGAAATCTACCGCAATCTGACGCAAATGTGCAACGTCATGCCCTATAGATTAGCATTTTGAGATTTTTGCATAGCTACGGAAATCTACCGCAATCTGACGCAAATGTGCAACGTCATGCCCTATAGATTAGCATTATGAGTTTCAAATGTTCCGTTTAGTACTTTAAACTTTAAAGGTCCCTTTTTATAATTCCTTACGTTTCTATCGATTCCTGAAATTTTTATCCCCGGGTTTCTTGCAAAGGAATTAATTATTCATCGATTATTAGTTAAATTAAATGCATGTTTGTGCAGTGCCGAATGGTGAATAGGAGCTTCGTATAGCACCTATATCTCAGCGGTTATAAACGTTAGAAAGACGCAGTTACGCTTCGCTTAAAGCTAATTTTATAGAGCACATTTAGGCCCGATTTGTGTAAGCAGTTTATGTTTAATCTGTTTGTTGGAATATTCGTTGCATCGAACGAAGCGAGCCTGCACTGTGAGCGAAGAGAGAAGCGAGTGCGAGCGAAGCGAGCATTTTTTTTGTATAATATTAAGATCCTTGCTCTGTTTGTCTGTTACCTTCAAGCGTTCTGATTGGTTGGCTGTGTGAACGTTCTGATTGGTTGGCTGTGTGACGTTCTCATTCGTTACCTTCAAGCGTTCTGATTGGTTAGCTGGGTGAGCGTTCTGATTGGTCGTTCTGGAATCTTAGGCTTCGCGAAGCGAAATGCGACGCGAAGCGAACGGCAACGCGAAATGAACGGCGACGCGAAGCGAACGGCGACGCGAAGCGAACGGCGACGCGAAGCGAAAGGCCACGCGAAGCGTTTGACGAAGCGTACGTTGCAGCATCAGAGCTTGGCTACGTGGCGTATGTACGTCATTGAAACGTTGTTCAGCAGCATGAATTCAATGATTGGGTTTTAGTATTATCCTGCACTGCGAGCGAAGCGAGCGCGAGCGAAGCGAGCATCTTTCTAGTACATTGAATTAAATGCATCACATCACGGCGACGCTGGCATTAATACAATCATTGTTTCTCAATTATGAGAATGATGAATTTCCGGTTTGTTGCAATAACAACTCGAAATAAGCAAATAACTATTTATGTGCTTGAATGTATGTATGTTTTTAAAACTGCGATTGTACTTTCACGTTTTTGTATGGATGGGTTGGGTTGGGTTTGGGTCAGAAAACTTGAATTTTGTTTGGGTTGGGTTGGAAATTTGGTGGGTTGGGTTGGGTTTGGGTTGAGAAGACCGACCCATGGACAACTCTGACCTAGACACGAATCGTCTGATGCCAAGGGACCAGTCTGCTTATCGACGTGGCCATTCCACAGAGACTGCGATTATGAAGGTCTTTGGAGACATCGTTGATGCGACCGCAAACGGGCAACTCGCTCTCCTCTGCTCACTGGATCTTTCGGCCGCATTCGACACCGTCGATCACGATATTCTCATTCACCGGCTTGAAAGGTCCTTTGGTTTCAACGGACAAGTCGGCGTGGCTGAACGGTTACCTGACTGGTAGGACGCAGTCGGTTTGGTGGAATGGCTCCATGTTTTCCACTCGTCCGGTGTAGCATATTATAATGACTCCCATATAATAATAACTCCCCCGTCATTATTATATATATAATAAAGACTCCCCCTCATTATATATATACAGTGTGTATATATAGTAATAACTCTCTATATTATAATAACTACCCAGAAGAAGTAGGCCTATCGCAACTGGCTGACCAGAATGTGTCATTATATCGTATGCCAATGAGAAGTAAAAAGTGGTGATGGCCACTCTTTACCTACATCATCGACCTAATGGTGCAGAATGCATAGATTTTGTATAGATGTACACCATAATATCAAGGAAACTACTAGATCTTCTTGGTATTCATGCCAACGCTGCCAAACTTTGTCGACCTGCAAAGCCAAAGCCTCTCGACAGCCGTGTGCCTTTGGAAATATGGGCCATTACTTTACTGACCTGCATGCAGAGGCAATGTGGGCAATGTGGCAAGAATACGAGGAAAAGAAAGATGCCAGAAATGTAACATTGGATTGCATATTCATTGTTTCAATGCCTTTCATGGCAATAAGTGATAATTTGTGTTTTATTCAGGCCTGTTAGGGAAGATCCCTAAACACAACACCTGCCCCCCCCCCAATCCCAGCACTTACGTTAATGTTTGCATTGAACTGCGTCTCTTCCAGCCAGCCACGTGAAGATGCCCCTCCCTAAGGCCTGGAGACTGGATAAAACACTGATTTGCAATTTTATTGCAAAAGTACATCAAAACTGCCTGTATATAGCGTATTTTACTGCTAAGTTACTAGCGCACCCTCCTACAGTACTTTCTACCCCGATTTATTGCAAAAGTTTAAATTATTACATATAAAATGCAGGCAGAGCCTTAACACTGACCAGAGGCTGATCTCAGTTTTAACAACTGTCTTAAATACTTGATGTTACTATTTTTGAATTTTTACAATATCTAATTAGGCCTAATTCTATCGGTATATACAGCAGTGCACTCGACTAGATTACAATGTAGTAAATATATAGTCGCGGTATTGTAGTAATGTAGAAGCCTACACTTGTTCCAAAGCCATGCATGGATTGCCAATTGGTTTTGTTTCTGAAGTTGGGGGTCGGCCACATAGCAACAACATGCCAAAGAGGTCCGCGGCTTGTAAAAGTTTGAAAACCTCTGCTCTATAAGAATGACGTTAATCAAGTACTCCGACGCTTGGAATTTCACTGAGTGCATACTGTAAACATTCCGTCAGTCTCTAGTTGCGACGAAAGTGGACCAAAAGGATCCCCGCCAGGCTGACGGAGACAAAGAGATGTGTTGCTCTGCGGTTTATGCGGCCGACAGACAGACAAAGTGACAGTCTTTCGAAGTTTTGGTAGACGACCGAAAGCCTAAATCACTTTCGGCCGAAACCGAAAGTGAACCGTAAGTTACTTTTCTGTTTTCGGCCGAAACCGAAAAGCCACCGAAAGTGATCATATGGCAACTTTCGGCGCCGAAACCGAAACTGAAATTCGGTCAGTCTCTAATTGAAAGAGATGTGTTTTAAGCCTAGATCTGAAAATACTCAGTTTATTGGAAGATCTGACAACCAGAAAGAGAGAGTTTCAGATTTTTCGCTCAGAAATGAAAAAGCTCTCTTACCAATTTCAGTGTTTGTTCTAGGTACATTTAACAATGAATCAGCAAACCTTGTAGCCTAGAATGACAATGCTTCGGGTAATTCAACAGATATTTTAAATATTGAGGTTGGCTAGACTGCGGTATTTTAAAAACCAAGAGACCAGTTTTGAATATAATTCTCTGTTCTACCGGCAGCCAGTGCAACTCTTGAAGAACAGGTTTAATATGATCGTGCTTTCGAGTTTTTGTAATGGCTCGGGCAATAGAATTCTGAATCCTTTGAAGCTTTTGCATATTAGAATTGGCCATACCATTGAAAAGGGAATTGCAGTTGCCCTGTTTTTTAAGGAAAAATTACTAGGGGCAGATGAATAACTTTCAAAATTCAGGATGAAAACTAATTTTGGCACTTTCCGGTTTTAGTTTATTCTGCCCGGCTACCGACAAATCAGCCATAATTGTAGTAGAATAAAATGTCTAATATCGGATGAAAAGTGCAGACAGTCAGGTATGATGACGATGCGTAACAGTTTCCAGACTTGGAGTCCTCGAGGCCTTGGCCTCGAGGCGCCTCGAGGCCAAGTGACTCTGTTCTTGGCCTTGGCCTCGGGTTACAAGTCCTTGGCCTTATACGTGATATTCTTGGCCTCGGGGGTAAAGTCCTTGGCAATGGTAGGTTTGATTATTGCAATTCCCTTTACAATGGTATGGCCAAATCTAATACACAAAAACTTCAAAGGATTCAGAATTCTGTGGCCCGGGCCATTACAAAAACTCGTAAATATGATCACATTTGACCTGTCCTTCAAATGTTACACTGGCTGCCGGTAGAACAGAGTATTGTATTTAAGACTGGTGTCCTTGTTTTTAAAATACTGCAGTCTGGTCAACCTCAATATTTAAAATCTATGATAAACCATCCGAAACATTGTCATTCAACAAATTTTGCTGATTCATTGTTAAATGTACCTAGGACCAACACTGAAATTGATAAGAGATTTTTTTCTATTTCTGGGCCAAAAATCTGGAACTCTCTCCCTCTGGTTGTCAGATCTTCCAATAAACTGAGCATTTTCAGATCTAGGCTTAAAATACACCTCTTCCAATTAGCATTTCCTCCATAGTCTGTATTGCTGTTTCCCTCTGACTGATCTCTGGAATGACCTGGTCTTTTGCGGATGGATTTGAAGGACCATCGATTGATACCCTTGAGTATTAGAAATGGTGCTATAGAGGTGCATAATTATTATTTTTATTATTTATTATTGTACCATATTTATTTATTATTGGCCCCGAGGCCAAGCCATCACACCATGGAATTAAACAAGAAATCGCACATTCACACCGTTGGACTATCAGCTTGAAGTGCGCCTCAGCACTCTTGTCATTATCAAGGAGACAAATAATACCTAAGACACAGTATAGTCTCCTTGCTAGGAAGTGAACGCGCTCTGTGTCATCTGGGATAGACGAGTATTCGGGACAGTCTTTGAAAAAATCAAACACTTCAAAATCAAAAGGCTGTACGAATTTTTCACTAGGCCTAAAGTAGTCCTTGACAAGTGTTCTTCTAGTTTGGATCATCGTTTCGACTGAAGAGAAGCGGGGAAACTGGAAAATAGTCAATCAAAGCAAATCTTCATGTTCAACATTCATCTTTTCTCCGTAGAAGTTTTGGAAGTTTTCAATATAGATCGTTTCAAATCGCACTCCAATCTCTTGCAAACGTGACGAACTTGTTGATGACCTGGCGCTTAGCGGTCTGGATTTGGTCCACAGAGCGCTCATTCATGACTTTCTCCTCTTCACCTCCAGGAAAAGGGCCGCTAGCAGCCAGATACATAGCCTGCCGCGATTTTGCAATAATTTTTGGAATGCCTGTGATGCCTGTGAGGTCGCCAGCTTGAAATTTTTTCAGTGTGGTTTTTCGATTTCGAGGATGTCGGACGTGAAGGCGGTCATTTTCTCCATCAAACTGCCATTATCCCAAGTCTTCAGAGGCCGTTCGCTTCCCTTGCTCTTGGCGTGAGAAACCGAATGATGCTGACATTGTGCTCCACAATGTCAGCATGTTTTTGCAATGCGGTAAATTGTTGAGTATCACGCGACAGACATGGAGCAAATGCTCATGCATTCGCACTTCAAAGACTGCGGGAAACCGAAGAATTCCGCTCGAATATTTGTGTTCTCCTTCGTCGCTTTCCTCTACTGAATCATTAACTGAGGATGCGGTTTGCTTCAATAATTTTGTTTTCATTGAGGAACGGCGGAAATAGGAGCATAGGCTGGTGAGGTTTGTGCGCGTGTCGCAGTTCAGGCAAACATGACTGCACGAATTCATAAGCCATGTGACCAGGTCACTTCGATGGCAAACGCACCAGACCAGCATCAGCTTCTTCTGCAGCTGTTTTTTTTCAGCAGCACCCAAACGCCAGCTTTTCTGCCAGTGTTCGCGTTCTCGCCATCTGTTGAAAGTCCAATGTCTGTTCGATAGAGGTAAGGTACATTCTCTGCTGAATGTGTCTGCCTAGTAGATGTCGCTGAGTCACACTCTGTCAACTACATTGGCCGTAGCTTTCTCATCTCAGTGCCCTCACTCCCATACATTACAAGAACAGGCGAAAACAGCGAACACATGCAAGAACTGCTCTCCACTCTGCAATCTGTCCTAAATGCTGCGGCTCGTCTCGTGGCTAAAGCTCCTCGCTACTCTAGCATCTCAGACTTTGTGCTTAACACACTACAGCTTCCAATTTCTGACCGCATTAAATTCAAACAAGTAATTATTGTTTCTGCAGCACTTCGAGGTCAGGCACCATCTTACAATACTGAGCTTTTCAAATCACCCTCTTCTACTGCTCATCGCCTGCTCCACTCCACTGATCAGAAGAATGTTTATGTCCCCAGATCACGCACTGCTCTTACCCAACGTCGGGCTTTTGCAGTGACTGGACCCTCCCTATGGAATGCCTTAAACCCATCCATTCGGGAATCACTCTTACTCCGTCGCTCTGCTCAATGCGAAAGCTAAAGTCTCATTACTTTACCCTGAGACTCCAATGCTAGGATCGCCTCGGAGTAGAAATAGAAGAGGCGCTATACAAATGTCACATTACATTACATTACAACAGTGACTGTCTATTGTGTCCAGTGCTTCACTGAAGACTGCCAAAGCCCAATAGAGAAAAACTCGGCATAACCTCTAGGGGCCTTTGTAAAATATTAATAATAATAATAATTATTATTATTATATAATGTTTATTACATTTATTTATATTTATTTTATTTATTATTTTTAGGCGAGGGCCAGAAAGCAACTGGAGAGGGGCCGCGGACCCCGTAGTTCACAACTTCACATTCTAAAAAACTCTTAGATGCGTACGCCAGCGGAACCAACGACTTCAGCCACAGCAATTTATCCCGGCTGTGTCGTTATAATGATCCTAAAAAATACAAACATAGCACACTTAATAATGTCAATTGCTTCCAATTCAGTATCATACAACTTAAATACAAATGCTATGACAATAATCTAAACATTTAAAAGTCAACATGTTGTGCAAATATGCATGTAATCCATATATATATATATATATATATATATATATATATTAGGGTGGGGTGAAAATCAGCAAATTTTTGAATTTGTTTACAATACTTAGTATTTTGTTGTGAAATGACCTTCTAAATAGGTAACCAAAAGAGCATGGAATTTGCATGGCTGCAAGTGCCCCATTTTTTATTTTGAAAGTCAACCTAGTAGGCCCATTACCCAGTATTGCATGTTATAGTAATGCATTCATCATCATCATCAGTGTTTCTGTCTTTCGACAGGTCCAGGTATCCAGTTAACCCACTCCGATCGATTGCTTGCTTCTTCTTTGAGTTCCTGATATCCTTTATTCATCATCCGCTCCAACATCATCTTTCTCGTAATGCATTAGCCTGCAATTTATCTTAGGCTTGTTACGTAATGATTTTGGTCATTTGATCATTTGAACATAATTTATTGATGTAGTAAACTGTAGTTTGTGTAATGTCCTTTTGATGACGTAGACGATGAAGAAAGTGATTGCAGTGATTGCAAGTCATCTAATGATAGTGACGATGAATTCCATGTTAGTGACACAGAAGAAACGAGTCAAATGAGAATGCCTCTTCAACATTTAGCAAAATAGGCAGATAGATACTGTGTATCCGATCACACAGCAGCATCGTTGGCAACAGCTGTACTTATAGATCTTAGAATTGTAAGCAAGCAATGTCAAAGTTTTGTAATTGACAAGAACGAAGTTCACCGTGGGAGGGTGAAATTAAGATAACGTCTGCAGGCTGAAGTTCAGAGGCCATATGAAAGCATTCTTCTTCCTATTATGCCCACTAGTGGAGCGTTGCTGTTTCCAGAGTCCGGAGCCATAATTCTCTGTCCCTGCGCCCGCTTCCATACCGTGGCAAGGCCAAAGTTGTGTGGGGCCAGGTATTTCTCGATTGTTTTTGTCCTGGTTGTTTTGGGCCTAACCACCGGGCTTTTCCAGGTCTTTGGTAGCCCATGAATGATGACATCGAGGGCTCGGGCATGGTCCTGCTCAGGGTTGGCTCTAGCGACATGTCCAAAGTACTGCAGTCGCCTGCTGCGGATCCTGTTTGAGATTAGACTCTCTCCTGTCCTACTGAATACCTCAGCGTTTGTGGTGTGCATAGTATACGAGAGGCGCAGGATTCGACGCAAGCACCATTGATGGCATGCTTCTAATTTTCTGCTGAGTGCTGATGTCATCACCCATGTCTCTGCTCCATATAGTAGCACTGGTAAGATGCAAGAGGCGTAGATGCGTATCTTGGTTCTGAGTTTAATACTAGAGCGCCATAAATGTCGGTTCAACCCTGCAAGGCAGCTCAGGGCAATACAAATTCTTCTGGTGACTTCGGGAGCACAGCTGCCTTCGTCATCAATTATAGTGAGCCCCGGTAAGTGAAGGATTTGACGACCTCCACTGTATTTCCTGCCACCACCACTGCTTTCGGTGTTTCAGATAACGGGATATTCGTCTGGATCTTGGTCTTATTCCAGCTGATTTCCAGACCAAACTGGCGTCCTTCCTCATCCAGGATTTACAGGCAGAGGATTATTATCTCCAAAATCTCTGCAAGCAATGCGAAATCATCCTCATAATCTAAATCGGTAAATGATTCCTCACCCAGCGAGGCTCCAGCACAGCCGCAATGCACTGTTCTTTTCATGATGTGATCCATTGGGATCAGGAATAAATCTGGAGCAATTTTGCTGCCTTGCCTGACCCCAGAATTGATGGAGAACCAGTCGGACATCATCCCATGTCGGACATCGTGTGAAAGCATTACAAGTATTTATTTCGATGGTAAAGGGACTATGATGATATGATTAAATGGAAGGAAGTTTACAAGTCACCAGTTACAATGAAACTGTCTGATGAAGAACTACGTGTCCAAACTCAGGTACATTCCACTTACCCTGAATTACTCCAATGACACTTAATTGGTGGAACGTTGAATTAAACTAGTTAGTGATGCTTCAAAGGCAGTTTATGGTTTCGATGCCCCAGAAGGCTTTATACGTCCCCGAATTAATACTCGTAGTCTTATGTCTCATTTTAATACTAAACGTGACTATGCTGGAAATTTTTTCGCATAGTAGATAACTAATCCCCGTACTTGAAAGAGCGTGGGGTTTCCAGCGCTGATATCCGGTACTAGGCAAGCAACGACGCAGGTGGCTTACGCCATTAATCTAGAGTAGGTTGCTATTACTTTCTCTAGACCTGCGTTTTACATTCGCAGTAGATAACTACAAACGCAATTTAAGTGATTTAATGTCTAGTTGTGATTACTGCTTGACCGTTCGATTTTAACTCTTATAGAAATAACATTATAACAGAAATAGACATTGCTTAAAATGTTATATAGAAATGAATACATATTGATTTAAAAACAGCCAAAAATGGGGCACTTTCCGGTATCACAATTTATTTTTTCGGCTATTTTCTTTACTTTGACATGCAAAGACAATAAAATACTCAGTATTATGACGAACTTTATATTTCATCCCACCCTAATATATATTAGGGTGATTCTTACTGCAATGCAAGAAAATTTCTGTCTTTTTTCTTTGGCCAAGGTTTAGATTTTTTACATTTGATACAACATTAACAGAAAAGAAGAAAAAACCTCAAGTATTTCAATGTTTAGGACTGCAACAAAGCAATCAAAGCCGTTACATTATAGCATTTTCATGTTATTTCTTATTATTGGAATAAAAACATGTAACTTGTAATTAGATTAATGATTGACTTTGTGGTTTGCATGTCTGACATGTCAATATTGAAACTGAAAAGCAATCCTTCAGCTTGCACCATCTGGCTTGTTAGAAATACGAGAGAAGACTTCAACAATGCTAAGCTTCCTTCTCGTGGAGAAGTGTTTCAAGTCTTGTTTCATTTTCATGATTATAATTAATTAATGCAATGTTTCTCAAAGACAGTATTGAATAAAACAACTGAACTAGTCTACTACTACCAATTTGGTGAAGGGCTAGAATTCCGACAAAAGCACCCAATCATGTAACTGAGCACTTAGAAAGCTACACAGCGAGTGGAAGGGCATGAAGAAACTAGTAAATCGTCAATCTCAGAAAAATTTGTCCAATTTGAGTTTGTTTTAAGAAAGCCTACTCTACCTATTTGGCATAGCACACCAAATAGCCACAGCAATGATCAAAGATTACGAAGACCTAAAGTTTCTGGCCGCACAAAGGGAAAAAGTCGCCATGGTTCCATGGTGGGGGTTGATTGCAAGCTTGCACACAAAGAAGATTGTGTTCTGAAGTGAAAAGCGGCTGAGGTAGCAAGAACAGCTAAATCACAGTCTGCTGTATCACAAGGAAACAGTGGCTGTCGCAAAAGTTCATTTAGAAACCGCAGCAAGGACAAAGACAGCAACGATTTGGAGCCAGAGTTGCCTCCAAACAAAACTACTAGAAAACGAGGCAAGGTTCCGGTAGTAACCGCATAAGCTGAAGCTGCCTTGGATCGTACCAACACCAGTAATTGAAATGCAGCATTTGTTGCCATGACATCAACAAGTCGGCTTCAAGAAGTTTCTTCACATCTAATAACTAGCTACAGTGCTATCCGGCATGCAAGGATGAGATATCGCAAGGAAATAGCGTTAGAAATGAAATCTAGCCTCAAGCCAATGGTACCACTAGTCCTGCACTGGGATGTTGAAATTATGGATGATTTCACTGCTCTGGCAACTCCTGGCAAAGAACATGTAGATTGCTTGCCAATTTTTGTAGCTGGTGATGACATCACTATACTGCTCTCTGTTCCTAAACTATACAGTGGAACGGATGAGTGCATGACGTATGCAACTATGGCAGTGAGTGCGTGTTGATGATTTCTGTGTGGAATGTTCTTTAACATTTGTTGTTTGATTTAGTGGGCCAGTATTGCAGGAAGAGTCATATGCAGTCGTTACGCATCGTTGGCTCGCGTTTCTCGAAGGTTCTAAGGAATCGGTATCAAAGAGAGGTAGTGCAATGCAGTGACAATTCGATTCTCGCTGAACCGACGACGATCAACTCGGAAGAAGGACAACGGACGAGCTCGCGGATCAACCTTCACCGGAAGCTCTGCATTTCGAAGGACGGAACAAGGAACAGGGTCCACGACGACTCAAGGGACCGAGGCCAGAATCGCCGTCGTTTCCGCCGTCGCTCTACTTCGAAAGTCCTACCGATCCTGAATCGAATTCCAGTCTTGCTGCCAGTCTACAGGAGAGGTGTGCCGCTGGGTCCAACGCAGGCTACAACAACCTCTACACCGCTTCTGTTGGGAAGTCCCAAACAATAAACTTTTTACATTGAAACATGCAGAAACTAGACAGTTTGGGCTTGACTGTAAATCATTAGTTTGGGGTTAACTCTTTAGAGTCGAAAACGCCAAGGGTTATAACTGATGACTACAGGACTGATTAATAACGGACATCATTCTTTTCTGTGTGAAGTTGTGGCATGAATAAAGTCGGACATTTTATTTTGGAAGGAAGGAATTTTGTTGTCGTTCCAAGTTTTACTTTGTTCGTGTATGGATTATCGTTTCCCAAGTTTTAAGCTTTTTGCGTTCATAGAAAAGTGAATATAAGTCAAGGGGCGATCACCGGGTGTTTCAGAAAGTCTCGGGGTGTTCTGATTCGACCATTGGCTCACTCTCACAGTCATTTTGGGTAGAGGGGCCTCACGGTGACACAACCATAAATACTGTGAATGAATGGGGATTGCAAGATCACATTAAAGGAATATGTTTTGATACCACTGCTTTAAACACAGGAGTTAATGTGGAGTTTGTGGTCTCCTTGAATCACATCTACAACACGATGTGCTAAACTTAACTTTTAAAAAAGTCGTAAATTTGGAAATTTATTAAAAATCTTAATGAAAAAGTACCATAACACTTTGGGATATATTGTAGCAATGAATGTGCTCTATTTAGTGATACCATTCATTTTAAGCCACCACCTGTCCCACATGACCATTTTCACACTCTAAGCCAATATTCGTCATAGACCTTTGAACATATTTTAAAGAACCAGTAAAAATTCAGGGAGTAACAATATGAAAACTCTGTTTGCACTGAAAGAAAATATAGCTACTGGACAGTTTATGGAATAAGAGTCACAACTCTGAAATAAAGAGAAAGGATCCCTTTGGCGACCTAAACATTGAATAGCAGGAAAGGTGCAAATTTTTCTTATATTTTTTGTGACTCTGCAGGAAGTACAGTTTTGTCAACAGACAAAGTTCTGCTCTTGTTTTGTAAAATAATACTAGTAATGAATAAGTCCAGAAAGATTCAGCCTTCTAAGTTCTAGCTATGATATTTCTGAAGTTATAGGGGTCTGAATTTGTGAGAAATTTAAGCGGCTGCCGCGAAACGCCCAAAAACGGCCTTGTAGGTGCAATAAAAGTTGAATATCTCAAAAACTACTCAAGAGAGCAGGCTAAAATTTTATAAACTTTCACTTGGATGCTTGAGGAACATGTGTGGTGAATTTCATAATTTTTTGAGATGGTCGATCTGGAGCCATTTGTTGAATTGACGTGGAATGACTCATACTTAAAACTTCACTGTGATTGTGCTAGTGCTAAATGTTTTTAAAAATCTGAAAAAATTACCACAAGTCATTAATATCAAATGGAAAAATATGGGAGTTGGCCGATTTAAAATTCAAAATTTTATTTTTTAGAATCACCTAATATATATATATATATATATATATATATATATATACTATATAGGCCTAATATATAATCCAATAATCGGTAAATTCCCATTGCAATTTACATCAGCTTCACTAGGGCACAGCCGTCAAAATCTATTAGGCCGCTGGGCTCGAGCCCCCTAACTTTTTGAGATATTAGGCTAGGGTAGTGGAAAGTAATAAGGGTTGCCCACATTTTGTCATCCAAGTTTGCGCATATGTCGCTGAGTCCTTGTATTCCATATATAATAATGATACAATAAAATTGAAAAGCTTTAACTTCGCAGACTGCACGGAATATAGACAAGTTGTTCTTCAAGCTATACTTACAACTGTAATAGCCAAAGGAAGAGCGATAAAATGACAACGCGACCACTGAAGTCGAAGGAACCGGCACTGCTCATTTGCTGAAGGAACGCAGTTTCTTCTACTCCTTCTCTTTCTCCTCCATCCTCTCCTAAAACTATACATTATTCTCAATTACAACGCCTTTTAAATGATTAAATACTTGCTCATTCTTTTTCGAATTCAAGACTGGAATTCAGAATTGAGATCGGTTCTAAATATTTTGTTGTATATGAAAAATAATTAAAATTATCAAACCGAAAATTGGTGAAACCCATTCATAATCTGGAACATTGGTCGCAGTTGTCTTTCTTCCTTGTTTTTCCTTATTTCTTCCTTGTTCATTGAATTTCATAATGAACTTGTATCTTGAATGGGTATTTCGAAGTATCATAAGAGTAGCGCCGACAATCTTATCATAAGTGAAGGATTCATATGAACCGACGCTGGTACTGTTCTGTCCAATCCACTCGATAGTTGGAACCCAGTCGCCGAAATATTTCACCCAACAAGTTATGTTGAAATATTCGCAAACAGTTCCAACGGCACATTCTGGATAGCCATCTGTTTTAAAACAATATGAAAGCGGTAAGCAAATTTGGTATGGTATTACAGCTTTGGCATTCATTATTGATTACACTCTACACACAGTCATTACACTCTACACTGCCCCTCTCAGTCACCTTCTCACCATGAAAAATGCTGCTTATCATTTGTACGCAGATGATACCCAGATTTTCCTGAGCTTCGACCAACCATCTACCTCACCATCCCCGGAACGTCTGTCGAGCATTCTGGCTTCTGTTCACACTTGGATGACTAAAAACAAACTCCTCCTAAATCCAGGAAAAGCCCAATTTCTGCTCTTAGGAACACCACCTCAGCTGAAGAAGATCGACTTGTCGTCAGCATCTCTTTCTTTTGGCACTTTACTGATTCGTCCTTCTCTGTCTGCTCAAAATCTTGGTATTATCCTTGACAATCACCTCTCATTCTCAGAACACATCGATTTCGTCTGCAGTTCTGCTCACTATACATACGAGATGTAAGAAGGATCAGACACCTCATCCCTTCCTCTGCACTTATTCCTCTGGCCAACGCTTTGGTATCGAGTCGTCTCGACTATTGCAATTCGCTGTATAATGGGATTTCAAAATCTAACTTAAACCGCCTGCAAATGATTCAGAATTCATTAGCTACGGCTATCACTGGAACTGCCAAATATGAGCACATCACACTAATCCTAAAATCACTTCATTGGCTACCTGCCAAACAAAGGATGGAATTCCAGATAAGTCTCATTGTGCATGAGACGCTACACACAAATCAGCCAATGTATCTCCGATCACTACTGACTATTCAAGACAACCAGCACTCAATGAGGTCATCTGATGCTATTACTCTTTACATACCCTATAGCAAGACCACTACTGGAAAACGTGCTTTTTCAGTTGCCGGATCCAGACTTTGGAATTCTCTGCCGGTACAGGTCCGCCAAACTGAATGTCTTACTACCTTCAGGTCTAGACTTCAAACATATCTATTCCTGACTGCATATCCGCCTTAACCTAGAATCTGGAAGCACGGACTGACCTCTGGATTACAACCTCGATTCACCACGGACAAAATCATGACTACGATTATTCACTGAAGCGACCATCAACTGGTGCTGATGTACTACTACAATGTCGCTAAAGAAGTCTACTACTACTACTACTACTACTACTACTACTACTACTACTACTACTACTACTACTACTACTACTACTACTACTACTACTGTAGCGAATTTAGATAATAGCGTAGAACCCTTAGTAGCAATAGACGCAAGTGAGCCATTAATAATTCATGAGCTTAATCCTTTGACAGGTAGCAGCCCGCATAGGTAGTTAGGCCCAATATAATAATAATAGATTGCATAAAGGAAAGACAGGCTGAGTGGTAGACGATTAGTGAATGGCGCGCAGCAATTAGAGAGCGGTGATGAGTGTGAGCTGGCAGGATGAGTGCATGCGGCAGAAATCGTATAAATAGCCGGTTCTGCCACAGATCAGGACCGATTGCCGAGGCGGCGTGTGGAAGAAAGGAAGGTGCGTATATATATCTAAATTGAAAGTAGGGCACCCGAGCACCTTTAGTCGAGCACCTTTAGTCGAGCACCTTTAGTCGGGCACCCAGTTAGGAAGGCACCCTGAGGCTAAGCACGTAGAGGTTAGAGCACTCTGAGGTCGGAGCACCCTGAGTGGAGGCACTATAGGTGCGGTGCTTGAGCGTAGGGCGGTGCGTAGGTGCGGTGCGAGGCACTGAGCGTAGGGCGGTGCGTAGGTGCGGTGCGAGGCACTGAGCGTAGGGCGGTGCGTAGGTGCGGTGCGAGGCACTGAGCCATAGGGCAGTTCGATCGGTGCGTGAGAGGCACTGAGCCGTAGGGCGGCGCAAGGCACTGAGCGTAAGGCGGTGCGTTGGTGCGGTGAAGGCACTGAGAGTAAGGCGGTACGGTGCAAGGCATTGAGCGTAGGGCGGTGCGAGGCACTGAACGTTGGTGCGGTAGAAGCACTGAGCGCAGGGAGGCGAGATAGGCGTGGAGAGAGGTAAGGTGCACGGAGAGAGGCAAGGTGCACGGTGAAAGGTAAGGCGCACGGAGAGGAGTAAGGTGCACGGAGAGTTAAGGGAGAGGAAAGAGGATACATTGAGAGAGGGATTAAGTGTGGAATATAGGAACGGAGTGCAGGTCAAGTGCGCGTAGTGACAGGTGGTAGTAAGAGAGCCTGAGATCTTAGCCAAAAAGCTAAGACGAACGACCACGTGCCTTA
Organism: Metaphire vulgaris; assembly: GCA_018105865.1. Taxonomy (NCBI): domain Eukaryota; kingdom Metazoa; phylum Annelida; class Clitellata; order Crassiclitellata; family Megascolecidae; genus Metaphire; species Metaphire vulgaris. The sequence continues at coordinate 2,712,700 of CM030851.1, read as the reverse complement.
GTTAAGTCATAACCCCGTGTGCGTCGAACCGGGCGGAGCCATCTGGAGTTAAGGAGGCGTAGGAACCTCGATAGGCCCGGTTCGCCACACTACTACTACTACTATTACTACTACTACTAATACTACTACTACTACTACTACTACTACTACTACTACTACTACTACTATTGCGGCCAAGAGGGGACCACGAGTCCACAGGGGAGACACTGGTACCGCGATCCTTATTCGGGCTGAGGCCAGTCATGGGATTTGTGAAAATGTCGATGACTAATTTCTCGATAGCATGTGGGAGATGGGATGAATGTCGACAGAATCGATAAACCAAGTAGTATTATTAATTACAGCTTCTGACCACTCAGTATTAAACCATAATTGTAGTATTTAAAATACACCAGAACTTACTGTCTAATTCTAATAGTACTAAAATTTCTGCGGCTGAGACCTTGCCCGGATTCCGCTGAAAAGCTCAGTGGCGTGCAGAGTGGTTGACGAGCAAAAGAAAAACAAGAAAAGATCCCCGGCTCAATTTTGGCGCCCCGTCTGGTCGGCGCCAGGGGTCAACCAACGCCCTCCTCTGCACGCTACTGGGAAGCCCACCACGCACGCTCCCCAAACTGTGGTTAAACACCATAGTCGGACAAAATGAAATTTGCATTTCTGTGTTTACGTTTTCTACATTAACGCAGCCATAACAACAGCATACCCAAAATGATCAGTGATGCACTTGCTATTTTGCCAGTTGATGTACTGAAGCACTCGTATTTTCCTTCGGCAGATATTTTTGTTTTGATTTCTAAATTGCAATGTCCATCATTTGAATCAGCAATTAAAATGTAGTCAGAGACTAAAGATGACAAATTGCCTCTCATGAAAATAACAGTTGGGGCCAAATTGTGGGCCGCGTAATGCGTCCAGACCATATTCTGGCATGGATGCACAGTGTCGTTGGAGGAGCAGTTCATGAATACTCGTTCTCCGATATTTTTCGCCACATTTTGAGGAGATTGGCAATGAACATCTGAAAGCAAACAGATCTACAATGCACTAAATGTTAGGTAAAAATAGCTTTGCAAATCTAATTTTAACTCAATAGAACAAAATCGTGATTAAATACTATTCATAATGTCATTATGTAAATTTGCACAAAGTAAACGATTAATCATATTGTTGACACACTGTAGCATGCCTAATACTCACTGACATTTGACGCACACAGAAGATAAAGAACGAGTAGTAGTTGTAATTGGTATTTTCTTCTGTTTTGAACAGAATTTGGAACAAAGAAAATTCCGTTATTGATGTTATGCACAAGCGGAATATGTCGCCAACATGAATTCCTTTTTTCCATCAATTTACGGCGCTTTGTGACTGTTTTGAATGGATGGTAAGATGGCGTTTTGATCCTCGACGCAACATCTAAGTCTTCCACTACAAGTAAATAAAACGCTATTGAATCAAAAGTTATTATGAAGCTAAATAGCAGAAAATCTGTACTCTGCAATTAATGCATTACAAAATTATATTTATTACTTTAGGCTTTTACGGACGAATAACAGAAAAGGCAGAGAATCTAAACATTGAAGTGATAGTTCTATATAAAATTGCAACCTGGATGAGTTATGATATTTCGCATTTCACGAGGAAACACGGTTTGCTTTTTACCCGGCCCGCAATATACAGCGGACCGACATATAGTTTTGCTCGGCATGCCGATGTCGGCAAAACGATGGTCTACCGCTAGCGGTCCACTACTCGGCGAATTGGCTCTAATATGGGGGCACGTACGTGTTGCCGTTAGTCTACCCAGCGTGCATTGCGGCAAGAAGCGATGCTGCGAGTGCGCATGCGCGCATATGGAGGCGGGAACTCATTGCTTAGTATGCCCGAGTGAAGGGAAGATGGCGTCGTCGTTGGTAGACGTAAAGTTCTCGTTGGATGGTCTTTTGCCAAAGAAGGAGACCGGAGCCTGGTCCTTCCTCAGCAAGTGATCACCAAATGGTCAGTTTTACTATTAACTTTGGGATTGGTCAACAAAAGCAGTTTCTGGATAGACGTAACTTTTTTAAGGGAGAATATGACCTGGCAAGGAAGATGATTACAGAAATGGATTTGGAGAGGGAGATAACAGGAAAAGACACCGAGGAAGGCTGGAGCATATTTACCAAATGTATGTCCAAAGTCATAGAATTGACCATTCCCAAACAGAAGAAAATTAATAACAAACTTCCTTGGATAACAAGAGAAGTGCAACGAAAAAGAAGGGCGAAAAACAAAGCGCGGAGGAAACTAAGTAAACTCAGATTAGCAAGTAAATGAAATGAGCAGAATCAGCACAGACTCAAGATCTTGGAGGAACAGTATACTCAGAAAAGAAAAGCATCAGCAGTTACTAACAAGATGGCTATTGCAAATTTTGAAGGTAGATTAGCAAAAATATAAAACAGAACAGTAAAAGTTTCTACAAATATTGTAATAGAAAGTTGAGACGAAAGGACACAGTCGGTCCCCTCTTGGACAGCGCAGGATGTGCAATAACAGACGATGTAGAACTGCACAGATTCTAAATAACTATTTTTGTTCAGTATTTACAGAGGAAAATACAAATACTATGCCAGAAGCCAAAATTGTGTTTGATGGAAATGAAGAAGAAATGTTAACAGATATAGTGTGTACAAAAGAATGTGTTATCAAGGTTTTGACCAATTTAAAGACAGACAAGAGCCCAGGATTAGATGGCTTACATCCAAAGTTTTTACGAGGTTCGAAATGAAATAGGACATGCAATTGCTTTGATAATCAATGAATCACTCAGAACTGGAGTAGTACCGCAAGACTGGAGAGACGCATTAGTCAGCCCACTGTTCAAGAAGGGAAAACGAAGTGAACCAAGCAATTACAGACCAGTGAGCCTAACATCTGCAATCGGTAAAGTTATGGAAAAAATACTGAAAGAAAGCATTTTGGAACATTTGACTAGGCATAAAATTGTTAAAGATAGTCAGCATGGATTTACAAAGGGGCGTTCATGCCTGACCAACCTGTTGGACTTTCTGGAGGAGGTTTTGATAAGCTAGACAAGGGCAAGGCAGTAGACATAATATATTTAGATTTTGCCAAAGCTTTTGATAAAGTACCCACATAAGGCTGGCTGCCAAACTGAAGTCCTGTGGAATAAGGGGCAATATTCTCAGATGGATTGAAAATAGGTTGAAGGGAAGAAGACAGAAGGTTGGCATTAGGGGGAGGCCATTCGCAATGGGCAAGAGTTATCAGTGGAGTGCCTCAGGGCTCAGTGCTTGGGCCATTGCTTTTTCTAATATATATAAATGATATCGATGAAGGATTACTGTCCAAAATTTCAAAGTTTGCCGATGATACAAAGTTATGCAGAAATATAGACTCGGAGGATGATGCAAAAATTTTACAAGAAGATCTAAGGAAATTGTTTCAGTGGTCTGTGGACTGGCAGATGCTTTTCAATATTGATAAATGTTCTGTAATGCATGTTGGGAAGTCTAATAATGGTAATGAATATTCTTTAGGGGAAGGTTCTAACCACAACAGAAAAAGAAAGAGACTTGGGGATAATCACCCATAAAAGTATGAATCCATCTCACCAATGCATGGAGGCAGCAAAAAGGGAAACCAAATGTTGGGAATGGTGAAAAGGACAATTGTGAGTCGTGACAAAGAGATAATCATTAAACTTTATAAGTCATTAGTAAGGCCTCATCTGGAATACTGTGTTCAGGCTTGGAATCCATTCTTGAAAAAGATATAGAACTTTTAGAAAAAGTGCAAAGAAGAGCAACGAAGATGGTCAATGGGTGCCAAAATTTAAGCTACGAAAAAGACTTCAATATTGTGGACTGACAACATTAGAAAGGAGAAGAGAAAGAGGGGATTTGATAGAAACATACAAAATAATGACTGGGAAAGTAGATGTGCCACATGATCGATTCTTTACATTGGCACACTATAGCAGCACAAGAGGCCACAAGTGCAAATTGTTTAAGCAGAGGGTTGGTCCAAGAAAGAAAAACTTTTTTAGTGCAAGGGTTGTGGACAAATGGAAAAGTTTGGACGAGGTGGGAGTGACAGTTGAAACAGTGAACGGATTCAAAGGCTATCTAGATAAACTAGGTTATTGAATGCAGATGGTTACATCAGTGGTTTTCACACAGGCTTACTTAGCCTCCTAAACCACTTAAAATCACATTATTATTAAGTATACGGACTGCGACGGACGCGGAGTTACGATCGCCATCCTCGACACCGGCATCGATCCTCTCGCAGCCGGACTCCAGGTTCACAATCGCCACATTTATGTAGCGCAAAATTTCTTTAGAATAGACCTCGTTTAAACTGAGCTGAGGCTATGGTCAAATTTGACAGAGCACGATCTCTTTAGCTGCTAAAGTGTGATCATAGTTGAAGTTTCTTTTAATAAAATCTACTTTTCATTAGCAATTGTACTGAAGAGACATAATGGGTCACATTTTTATCTAATACAATTTTTTAGTTCTTGGTCTGGGTTTTGGATGAGTTGTATGTAATTAATTGTTTTGATCATATTTATCCGGAGTAGTAAAGAATTGACAGTTATTGATTAAAATGTTCTGTGGTAGACGACAACAGATGGTCAGCCAAAGATTGTTGATATAGTTGATGTCACAGGATCAAGGGATGTTGATACATCAACAATAGTAGAGGCAGTAGATGGAGAAATTACAGGATTGTCTGGAAGAAGATTGATTTTATTCTATTTGTTTTCATTCGTTTGTGCTTTTCCTCTTGTAGCAAAGACGAATTACGTTGTGAATGTTCATCAGGATGGAAATCTACTTGAAATTGTCACCAATTCAGGTTCACTGCCCAGTGCTGGACTTGATTTGCTGATTTAGCATTTGATGATCATTCAATTATATTTACAAACGAATAAGAAATATTTAGAAATATTATGATGCTGATCTAGTTTTCAAAATGAATTTTTTATTTCTGCGATGATTGGCTGATTTGGCATTCCTGTTTTCTCTTGTTGTTTACAGTTGTTGTGTTGTCAGGCGCTCACGGAACTCACGTTGCCTGCATTGCTGCCGGATATTTTAGGAATGAACCGGAGAAGTGTGGAATTGCACCTGGGACCCAGATTGTTTCAATCAAGATCGGAAACAATCGCCTGGATTCCATGGAGACTGGAACTGCCCTGACACGCGCCGTAAGACCTTTGTCTCTTCTGCTGCCGTTTTGCCTTAGAGTGATTTTGCACTGCATCTGGCATTTTCTTCAGACTTCCTTCCGCTGTCTTTTGTTTCTATGTCTGTCGTGTGTTGTGTCCTCGGCCGGTCCTTTGTTTTATATTTCGTGTGTTGCTGTTATGTGATTTCATTTTGATTGGTGCAAATGTTGCTCTGAGCAAATGAAAATGCTGGTAGTTAAAACTTCAATCTATTTCTTGTTCTTAGATAATAAAAGCAGTTGAACTCCACTGTGATGTTATCAACTATAGCTATGGAGAGGCCTGCCATTGGCCTAATGCCGGGTGAGTCTTATTTGGAGATCTCTGTTCACACTTGACTTCCCATAAATGGAGGTCATTTATATCTCTTATATTTGGCAAACTGCTGCTGCTGAGTTATTTCGAGTGAGTAACTTAAATGCATATTTAAATGTTCTGTTTTATTAGATTCGTGATTCATGGTACAGCAGTTTAGGTTTTGTCTTCATTATGTTATGTTTGATTTGATTATAATGGCAGTTGTAAATTTATAATCTATCAGCCGCGGCAGATACTTTTCGGCTGTTTCTGTCACTGGCGCCCCAAATCGACTCAGCTGTGAATGAGTATATCGGGTGTTAACTCGGTGGATGGAAAGGCGGCGAGGGAAAGGCTGGCAACCCACCTCATTCAGCAGTTGCTATATACAACTGAAGGCGCTAACCATTCGGTTCTCCTATGGGCGCTGAGCCAATGGAGTATGCCTGCAGTGTTTATTAATTATCTTGATAAATTTCTAACTAGCTATTCGAAACTCTGATTAGCGTCGTAAACAGTAGGTACACTACTTCTGTTTGTTTGTTCCTTAACAGAAGCTATTAGAAGAAATTCCATTTTGGGGAATGTAACAGATGCTGACATTCAGAAAGAGATAGTGCGCTGTCTGTATGGCGCACTTGATCGGGAGGGCGGGCAGCATGCTCGCATGCGGAAAGAACCATCAACAGTGTCAGGCGGTGTAACTGCTACAAATTACAAGGCCGACATAAGAACAATTAGCTGCAGAATCTGACTTTTCTGACTAAATTTTTTAACATGCTAATTGTGGTAACTTGAATATTACAGCTGTAACAATTTGCCCTTTTTGCCGAATGTTCCGACTACCGATTGTCAGGCAACCGATTGTTTTGCCGATACCGATTGTGTTGTGAAATTCTCCAATTCGGGTGGTTTTAAGGATCGTGCAATGAAATATAACATTATTATGCAGCATAAAATCACGAATTTCTTTGGACTTCGATACGCTGGTGCAATTCAATGTTTCCCAAAAGACTCCATGCTTAATATTGGTGTTTAATCATTCAATTATGTTTTTGTTGCTAATACTTTGTACGTCAACTTTTAAATTTCTTTATTCAGATTGTCATTTATAACCCTTTCTTTCAATTCTTATATGCAGTGTTAATGTATTATCAGTGGACATCCGTAACGTGTTATAGCCACAATCTGAGCATATTAGATCTTTTTTTCTGCTTTGAGAGATGCTATTTATGTTATATTTTTATAATATATATTCTAATGAAACTTCTTGCATTATTTTTCTGGGTATGCATATGATCTATATTTTGTGACCATATCAGTTGAAGGAGTATATGACCAATAAATCATCTTGTTGCCCTGATCAACTGTATGGGTTGCAGAAATATTTTTACACCCACCCCCAATTTGAGGTTGACATTCCCCAAAATTTGTTAATGTTGCAATGGTATGCATACACAAATGCATACTAATTAGCTCCGGACACCCCCTCCCACCCATTCACAATCCTAGAAATATCCCTGATGGGTTGCCATCAGTGATATTTCTAGGGTTGTGAATTTAGGGGGGTGTCAACCTGAAATTGGGGGTGTCCGGAGCTAATTAGTATGCATTTTGTATGCATACCATTGTCACATTACCAAATTTGGGGTCCACTCAAATGGGGGGGGTGTAAAAATATCCCTGGTTGCCAGTGCAGGGAGTATGGGAATAGGGCCGAACCTGCATTGCAAATGCAATGGAGCTATATAAATGCCGCCGGCGTCTCTACATAGGTCCGATATCCAGCCGCCATCTGGTCAGCTTGCGGCTAGCTAGTGGACCGCTGTCTTGCCGATGATCGGCATGCCGACAGCGGTCCGCTCATAAACCGATGTGCAAAATGACAGTACACCCGTAGCGGCAACCGACATCGGGCCGCCAAATGACAGGCACTCGGTCCGCTAGCGGTCCGCATACTTTTTGCTGGCAGGGCAGTACAAGGGTATACATTTTTGATTGCTAAAGCATAATATTAATGTAGCAACTAGTTGTTTACTAACGATGTGAATGTTTCTTTAAAGAAACAGGTCCAAATTCCGGCTTCGCATTAATTTTCACTTCTTTTACTTCAATCTGTGGCTAATAAAGGTAAGTAGGTAAGAAAAAGCTCGTGACTTAATATAGCACTTTTAAGAATAACACTGCAGCAACCGCTTGTTAACAAACTCTCAAGTTGATTGTAGCCCGTTCTTCTGACGGATAAGGATTCGCAGGATATCTGTAAAGTAAGTAAGTAAGTAAAATCTCGTAAACTTATACAGCGCCCAGGAAGCAGTACAGTAGTAGCTGCTTATTCTTATGCGCTTAATCTTTCTTGAGATAGCTATAGCAGGGTGGTTTGTCGCCAGGGCAAAGGTCAGTATATCTATGAGGCAGCGGGTCAGGTTGTTATTGCTATGGAGGAAATGACTTTTCGAATAGGAAGGTTTTAAGTTTAGACCTAAAGGCTTGAGAAGACAGTGAAGGAATTAAAGGAAATGAGGATTCGGAGCTTATTGTTTGACCATGTCGTAGGCTGCGGAGGGAGGCTGGAATTGAGTTCCAAAGTTCTGGTGCGGGGTATGAGAAAGTGCGGTTGCAGATTTTGAGTGATGACTGATTTAACGGGCGTGAGAGTCTCTGACCAAAACTTCATGATGACGATGATTGCAAGCGAATAGTACGAGTAGTAGAAGTTGAATAGACTTTAGACTTCGAAGAACCTATTTCCTACAACAGAGCAGAAGAACATTGATTTATGCCCTAAAGAGTATGGAGGCCAACAGATGTTGTTGACATCAGTACGTGCCGTATAATTACTTATCTACTGAAAAATAGCATGCAAATTCAACGAATGTAAACTATTTTTAAAAGTCGATAATTTTACAGCATCTTGCAGCAAGTTGTAATAGGTTAGTTCAGATTAATATAGCTTACAACAGAAACATAGCAAAATGGTCAATGTTTCGTTTGAAACGCTTGAAAAGAATTGATATTTGCCTGTTTCACTGTTTCAAATGCTTAAATTTTAGTCAGTTGTGGCTATAATATATTCACTTCTCAATGTTAGCGATTGGTTTCGTTATAGTAGACAGAACCTTATCTATTGATGCTATCGATGTGATAACATAATATAATCAGCTCAGGCTGGTTGGTACCAGTACTATTTGCGAGGGGTAGGCTAGCCATATTGCGTCTAAAATTCCTGCAGTGCAACTTGCTTTAGTGTACGCTAGGGTGGAGTGAAAAGGACGAAATTTTAAAAATTTTCGAATTTAAAATTCTAATAGTGCGGGAAAGTTGTGCACGGTATCAGTGATTTGTTCAGTGAAAATTTTGAATTTTTAAATGAGTGTTAAGAGCCTCCCCAGAGACAATGAAGCTTGGGCATTTTGTGCAATTAATGCATTTTGGCACATAGGCCTTATTCATTTACATACAACTGTTTTATTTTAATAATACAAACAATACAATTATCCAAAACTGCTTTTGTAAAGAGGTAACAAGAATTACAATCAATTTTCTATTGCATTTTGCATACTTATAGACCATGTAGTGCTGCGGCAAGCTTCGTTATGTCTCACAATATGCAAAGCACAGTACATGCCGGCTCAATTACACAATATGCGCTTTACTGTGAAACCACAGGTTTCTGTCTGATTCTGTCTGAAGTCTGATTTTGTGCTAGAATATGACATGAGCCTGAGAGAGGCATGCTTTGACTTTATGTGTCCTTCTCTTGCAATTGGACCACATACTGCAGCACTGGCCTCAGTTACTAGCTTCACACATCTTTCAGTTGCCTGAGAATGGCACTGAAATCTCTGAAAGTTCAACTGCTCATCTGCGCTCTTTATCAAGGAAGAAATATCTTGGCCTGAGAGGTTAGAAAGTACAGAAGGAGCTGATAGTTGTTTCTTGTGCCAGTTAATTAAGTCAATATAGGCCTAACTGGCAGCATCAACATTGAACACTGGAATTTTGAATTTTGGAATTCGAGTAATATTTGAAGTACGTCTAGCTTTCAGTATTCTTCATAGCACTACCTTCTCTGATGTGTTGTTGTGCATCTGCATCTGATAACATTGCCAGCAGTATAGATTCTCTTCATGTCCAAAGTAGCCGTTTCTCTGGATTGCCGGATCAACTACTAATTTAAGTTATACAGGAAGGTATCGTGATAATGAAATTGTCGTCCAAAGTTGGTGCCCTCCGTCCTTGCAGGATGGTTTCATTTCGATACGAAACCAGACTGGAGTATATACTTTTGTTTCATAAGTTGCTAGTTTTTCAAATTTTCAGTTGGGTTTTCCGTCCCTCGGTTAGCTGTTGCAAGCCATCTTGAATGTGCGAGTTTCCTTGGGTCGCGTGATGCCAAACTCTGCGAATAGTCACCAAGTGTTATAGCCTTCCAAACGTCCGGCAGATAAACCTTATCTGAACTTAAGTCTTCGCATGTTACAATGGGTATCTCTCCTTCAATTAAATCGAAACCTACAATGAAAAAGTTCTGACAAGTTTGTAGCTGCTGGCCAAGTGGACCAGAAACCCCTTAGGTCCTGTACCAGTAGTTGACCCACTGCAAAGGTCACCCTACTTCTTCTAACAACCTCATAACATCTCCTGATTTCCCAGTATTAGTTACAGTACCATCACAACCAGTAGCAACCAGTTTCTGTAAGTCAGCTCCTTTCTCTTTTAATATGTACACAATGCACGGTTTGATTCAAATCGCAGATCCTTTCTCGGTGAAACGTGACCAACATACTTAGACCCTGACTCCTGAACAATTGCCACACACTCCTCAATTGCAGTTTTCATATGATGTATCTCATCTTTATTCTTAGACACTAGTGTTTTATCCTTCCTTCCATCAAAAGAAACACATTCGATAACATTGCTGTCCTCCTCTTCATTCAGTTCCGTTCTTTTCCTTTCCCTTCAATTCTCATTTTGCTTCTGTCTAAATGAGGGTTTTATCGTCTTCATAAACGAGTACAATGTCTTGAAGACATGCCGAAGATAGGGCAGCTGCCTGCCTTATCTGATACAGAATACATGTCATGCAGCTATTAAAGATATATTAGGCCAGTGGTTCCCAAACTTTTTCGATCGGCGTACCCCTTCAGACATTTTTCGAAAATCCGTGTACCCCAATCTTCAAAGTCAATTTAAGGAAGCACACTTTCGATTTTTAAAAGCATAAACATGGTATCTGAATCATGAAATTTAACACTGTCTTCAAACCTACATGTAATCGGACTGCATTAGCCATAACCATTAACTATTTACTAGACCTACTAGGTTTTATTAAAGCTTTTTAGGATAAAATATCATACGTGTAGCATTCAAAGTTAAACTTGCATAACCTGTCGGTCAAATGAAAACAATAAAATGAATCACCAGAATCAATGAGACGGACGAGGTTGCATCTCATCAGCCAGTTTCGAGAATCTTGGCTGCGTCTTTGATCCACACAGGGCGATTTTTGAATTTGCCGCGCTGACCAAGGAAGAGTCCAATACCGCAAGGTGATAGGACAGGTTCAACTTTAAACTTATAGTGAGGGATGACGGGTTAGAGGAGTCCAAAAGGTCTACATCTGTCACTGCAGTTTGAGAAAATCAAATCCAATCACAATTTTTTAGAACTTTTGCAAACATTGTGAAATTTGTTACTATCAAACATCAGTGCATAAGAATTCCACTGACTTTCCACTTTCCGCCGCGTACCCCCTAGGAAGTCCATTTTGTACCCCTGGGGGTACGCGTACCACCGTTTGGGAACCACTGTATTAGGCAGAGAAGTTCGCATTTGTGAAGAGGTCTTTTTTCTTTTTACTTTACTCTCAGTTTCTCGCCGTGAAATCCCTGGCGGATCATAGTTGTTATCATCAAGAGAATCACTATCTGAAGTATATGCATCTTCATTAGGCCTACCGATGACTTCAACAAGAACATCTGCTTGCCCACGCACTTGTGGATGGTTGTGACGCAGAGACCTTGGAGAGTTCTGAGTGTCTTCTTGCCAACCTCTTTAGAATATTACATGCATCCCACATTCCGTGATGCCAATTCCTACCACGGCCATTCGTCTAGCACCTCGCTGATCCAACAGAAATTCATAGATCCTTTACAGAAACCTTGTTTTTCATCACACAGGCACACTAGCTGAAATCTGCATGCAGGTATATCAAACAAGTTTGTTTCTGCAGCCCAATCGAAAATCCTCAGGTTTATTTTGATAGGATGGTTGGTCTCTCCTTACCTTGTAATGTAATGTAATGTAATGTAATGTAACAAAATATTTGTATAGCGCCTCTTCTGAAAGATCACTCAGAAGCGCTTCCACAGCAAATTACTGTATATTAACAAAGAGATAAGTTTTAAGTCGTTTCAAAAAGAGGGCCATAGAATTAGGAGTTGCTAAGCCATGCGCTGGGGTACAACGGCGTAGAGGCGCGTCCCCCGGGTGGCGGATGGGGGGAAGTCCTGGGCTGGGAAACCTCCTGGGATTGCACCGAATAATACGGAATAAGGTGCCGTGGACCAACTGTACCAGAAGACAACGGCAGGGATGGTGGATGTATTCAACTGAAGAGCATGGAAGAACAGCATCACTGGCGGAAGATCTTCGTTCGCTGTCGTGCCAGCAGAGGGTGCGTGTCCAACTATTGTATATGGGGCATTGCGGCCAGCTCGATATACCGAGAAATCATGACCAGTGCTCGGCGAAAACAGGGTCATGGAAGGACACAAGACGGGAACAGGAGGCGGATCAACATTCTGTGTCTCGCTATTGCCGCTGAAGAGCTGGCAGAGGGCAGGATGGTGACGATGCCTCTTGGAAATGTCTTGTGCCCAGCTATTGCCACCAATGGGTTGGCAGAAAGCAATGATGATGATGAAGCCATGCATACTGGCGTCAAAAGCATTCCAAAGTATAGGGCCAACTGATTCAAAACCTCTCTTCAGGAACATGGAAGTTCGTGCTTGGGGCACACTGAGAAGACCATTGGTTGTGGACCGAAGACATGGCCGACCAGGGATAGAGCTAAGGGCATAGGCGTCAATCCATAGGAGGCCCGGGGGGCCCGGGCCCCCCCAATAATTCGGACAGGGGGGCCCATCACTTGTTGGGCCCCCCCAATATTTCAACATTTTTATATACCAGTTAACACATTTTCCAGTCTCAATGCATGCTCTTCCTGAAATTTCAATTTTTGAAATTTAATATTTTTGGAGTTTCGGTTCAGAAATGGCGATCCACGGGGGCCCGATTCTCTCCATTGATTTAGAGTGGGCTCAGCATTTGTTCATCATATGTTGCCCCCACTCCAACATGTAGGCCCTTTAACGTTTGCTCAGTTTCAGTAGTTTGACACAGTCACTGGAGTACCGTGACTGCGTTTATCCAGATTGCCTGCAAATATGAACCTTTTAAACCTGATAATTAATACACTGGGGACGAACAAGCAGTACGACTGTAGGAATCTGGTATCTGGTTGATTGACCCAGGGACATCTGTATATAAGATGTACCTGATTGATCCTAAGTGTAAACTTTCATGTCACACTGTAGCAGTGGCGGCTCCACCGGGGGAGTCAGAGGGCCGTGCCCCCTATTGAGTGCCTGGCCCCCCAGTGGCCCCTGTTTGGACCTATACTTAATGCTACATACATTACACAACAAATGCCACCCCAACGACCCCCTACTTACCAAATCCTGGAGCCGTCACTGCACTGTAGGAATCTGGTATCTGGTTGATTGACCCTAAGTGTAAACTTTCATGTCACTTAACGGTCATCATGGGAACGATGTCAAGAAACTTGTGAGCCGAATTTACTAGATTTACAGTAGATAGTTGATGGCTGTACAACAGCGTTGATGCGTTAGTAACATGGAGGAGGGTAACTGCGCCACCCTGCTGAGAGAATGGCGTTTAACTCTAGAAGTTTAGACAATTTAAGATAAATCGTATGGGAAATCACGGCTGAAGCTTCTAAATTATATGAAGATTACGGGAACTGAGTCAACTGACTGCATTTAAGACATTTCTCTTGCTTGAACTAGACAGTTAACTATTTAGAGGTCTAAATCCGAGTAGTAGAAAACAAAAATTTAATAATGTCTCGTAAGCGACAATGCAATATCATTTAAGATGTTGCCCACGAAACCTGGACTCTTTTATTTGTCAAACTTTTCATTTTGCTCTGCACCTTGGGCTCAACACTCTAATTGAGATTACGAGATAGACTGCTCAAGCAGGTAAGGTATACATGCCTACGTTTTAATATAATTGGCCAGCAATAATTTTTAGTAGTGCAGACTGCAGAACTATGAATTTTGCCTTTACAAACATTAAATAGCTTAATTAATTAAAAGTAAGTTATTGAACAAACCCAAAAGTAAATAAAAATTATGGCTAAATTTATATCACTTCCTGATATAAACAAAGTAAGTAAGTAAAATCTTGTTATTTTCTTATATATATACATATATATATACATATATATATATATATACACACATACATACATATATATCACATAACGTTGGAGACAGAACGTTGAAGACATAACGTTGGATACTATATATATATATATATATATATATATATATATATATATATATATATATATATATATATATGAGCGACCAGGACAACGAGAAATGACAGCATCAACTTTTCATGTGCCTAACTTCAGAGGTTTGGGCCCCCAATATTCTAAGTGGATCGACGCCTTAGCCTAAGGGGATGGAGTAGCTCTGAAAGGTAAGATGGAGTGGCACCATAAAGAGAGAGTGCAACCGCTCTCAACATACGAAACTCAACTCGAGCAGGATAAGGCAGCCAGTGTAAAATAGACGTCATATAATCACTAATGTGATCACGTCTTGTGACACCAGCAATCACCCTGGCTGCTGAACGAAGAACCATCTGGAGTTTATCAAGTCGCACCGATGGAAGACCAGCAAAAAGTGAACCACAGTAGTCAAGCCTTGAGCAAATAAATGCATGAATCAAAGTAGAAGCAGATGGCAGATGTCTAGTGTACGTCGAATCACTCTAAGCTGGCGGAGATGATAGAAGCAACTGCGACAAAGTGAGTTAATATGATCCATAAAGGTTAACTCAGAGTCAAGAATTATACCAAGATCACGGACAGAGGAGGAGAAAGAGAGGCCGGGGAAGGCAGCCTGCACAGACATATGATCAATTTTAAGAGCTGACCTCGAGTACCAAACCAGATGAGCTGAGTTTTAGCTGGATTAAGTAAAAGACGATTTGAGTGCATCCATGAATGAAGTAAGTCAGAGGCTTCAACAAATTCACGAGTGATCTGCAGCGAATTAGTGGGGCTGGAATGTGAATAGGCCTGAATATCATCAGCGTACATATGTGTTTTAAAATTATATGGTGCAAACAAGCGTGCAACATCAGCAGTATAAAGTATATACAGAAGCGGCCCAAGAACCGAACCCTGAGGGACTCCACAAGTGACTGGCACTTCACGGGAGTAGGAAGAACCAAGTGATGCAACCTTGAAGGGCTTTAACAGGTTCATGTACTTCTACTGGTAAGGCGTAATTAACTTCAGCACCCTTGTGTGAGACAATGGGAATAGAGGGAATATCGAGGGAATATGGGAATATCCCAACGCGGCAACGTACCCTATTACCAATTAGCAATATTACTGAAACTTGAGGGCGCTTGGGGAGGCTCTAAACATTAATCCAGTTAAGTGATTTTTTGCACAGTTTCTCTCTATACAATAACACAACTTTTTCAAACTATTACATTTACATCACTGAGAAAAAGGTTTTTCACTCCACCCTAGTGTACGCCTTTGATTATATTGGCCTTGCAGCAACAGTGATATACTGATATATAGATATACTGACCTTTGCCCGGCCGACAAACCACCTTGTTTACAGCTATCTCAAGAAAGATTGAGCGCATAAGAATAAGCAGCTACTACTGTACCTCTTTCCAGGGCGCTGTATAAGTTTACGAGATTTTACTTACTTACTTGCATGCTTAGAAAATACAAAATAGAGATTTATGCGTTTAGGAATAAGGAGCTACTGCAGTGTTACTTTTTGAAAGTTCTATAGACATTCACGATAATTTACTTACGGACACAGCTGCTACTGCATTGTCACTCTCCCATTTGTCTTTTGATTTATCTTTGTTATAATACAAAACGCCCCACAGCGCGTGGATCGAAATATGACAATTATACTTATGCAGCTGTGGTTATGTTAAAGGTTTTATACTAATGAGAAAGATCACTGGGGAAATTCTGCTGAATTTGAAGTGGATAGAAAACGGTTATAGCATGCTTTGATAACACGTACTGCAGCATGTGTGCTTAGCGCAATAAAACATCATGATAATGATGAGTCCTCATTTCGGACATTTCCTAACATTCCTGCATTAGGCTATCTCCTCAAGTCTTCAGGTCTAAACTTAAATCCTTCCTTTTTCTAAAACCATTTCCTCCATAGCTGTAACAACCTAGCCTCACTGCCCTTCGGATGTTGACTATTGCATGAGTGATCTCATACCTTTGCTATGGCTATTTTAAGAGAGGCTGAGTGCCTAAGAATAAGCAGCTACTGCTGTGCTGCTTTCCAAGGCGCTATGTGTTCACGTTATTCATACACGAGATTTTACTTACTTACTTACTTACTTATAATTAAGGAATTCTGATACAAGCAGAAAAAATTGAGAAAATTATCGCAATTGTTATACAGTAGGCTAAATCGTGTAGTGGTTGGCAGAGTAAAAATTGGTTTAGTAGGCCTCACCATGTAATTTCTTGCATCAACTTTTCTCGTTAGTTACATAACATCCATGACTTTGACAACACCTAAGAAGTTCTGAATAATCTATATGATTCTTTATAAATTCTTACTTAATTCAAAAGCCATAGGCAGCAAGCCGCTAGCATAATACCCAGGGTAGTAATGCGCGTGCAGGTTTAGGACTACCTCTTCTTCTAATAGCAAATAAACACCTGCCTGACAGGTGCACATTTTCGTTTTTTGCTTCACGCTGATAGGCCAATCAGAAAATTCATACTGCATAATCTATCATTAACCGCGCGAAAACAGGGGCGTTATCGGAGCTTGAACCTTTCTCCACCTGCCTACCACTCTAGCGCCTAAACGACTCTGCAATCTAAGCCCAGTCTTCCGCCCACTTTAGGAGGGATGTATCATGTGTGTAAACTTGTGTGAACTTATTTTGATCAAACTGCTGTCGTAAAAATTTTAAAGTTGTTTGCATTCCCAACGGTTGCCTAAGTTAAGGCCCTGGGAGAGTTTGAGAGCTCCAAAAGTTTTTATCTGTCTCGGATCAAATCTATTGTTTGCTCGGACAAAATAAGATCAAACACTTAACGAGTCATTATTTAAACTTATCTATCTCTAGCACAAATTATTGGTTAAAAATATCCTGCATTATAAAATCATCATTTCCAGCGATAACCCTAAATTATTATAAAAGATTAAAACCTTTGTCTTGTCTTCTCAACAACCATTCTGTGGTTTCGGGAATTGGCTCCATCTTGGACCTCTCTTCGACATTTGCCCGGTAATCTTTCCGTTCTGTTCTGTTCTTCAGACTCCTCGTTATGAGGTTGCGCTACATGGTTGCTATAATTCTTCTTAATAATTCCAGCATCGTGCGTACATTGAAAGTATCACTGTGCTCAGTTAGTGTTGCGCCCAAGGTGACTATATTAGCCGAAGCCGATGGCCAGGGCGCGATTTGTAGGGAGGAAGAGGGGAATCTTCCCCCACTGCCCAACTGCATCCCCTACTGCTAATCCCCCGCCACCACTACACCCCACTGCTACATTTCCCAATAACTACATCCCCTAAGCTCGACATATCCTCCCACTGCTCCAGGTCACAAATCGCACCCTGCCTATGGCATCATGTGCATGGATCTGACAGACCGACTCGACTGACAACCAATCGAATACTCCCACGCCCTCCCACGCCATGTAGAGGCAGTAGAGTAGACAGGATTTCCGGAAGGGGGTTTGGTTTTGACCGCAACCAACTTCGAAAAATCTTGACGAGCAAAAACATAAAAAAGGTCGTGACCAAATACACCTTTGCATTCTATGGCGCTTAGAAATGTTGGGTCGGCAGGCAAGGGGTATTTGACCCACAAAACCGCGTCCGAAAACAAAAGATGTATGGAAACACGCAAAAAAATTTTCGTCGGCAGCAAGGGGGTTTAACCCCCAAGCTCCGTTTGGTTACGCCACTGAGTAGAGGTCACTGGTTTTATTTGACGGGAGGGAACCACTGCGACCTATAACATTCATCACATGATATTTATTGCATTAGAAGACACCCGAGAAAACACTGGGTCGACAATATAAAATCGGACTGTGAAACTCCGAACCTCAGTCTCAGAGAGGCCAGCAGATAAGCCTATCCGGAGATCCTTGTTGAAGCTGGCAATTTGGCAAAGCGTGCCTACGCATCGAGACAAAGATGTGACTGAAATTTTATAATATAATATCTTCTGACACTACTAAGCAGCAGCGGATGCGAGTATAGAGATATCATGAATCTTCTCTTTTCATGGGTAATACCAACACATACTGTATAACCATACACAGCAATAACAACCTGACCCGCCGCCTCATAGATACACTGACCTTTGCCCGGCCGACAAACCACCCTGCCTATAGCTATTTCAAGAAAGATTAAGCGCATAAGAATAAGCAGCTACTGCTGTGCTGCTTTCTGGGGCGCTGTAGAAGTAAACGAGATTTTACTTACTTACTTATTACACACATAACCACCATAACCGCACATACTGTATAACCATATTTGCGCTTAATATAACTATATTATAACCTTAATATATAACTTTAATATAAACATATTTACGCTTAATGCAACATCAACGGAAAAATTGCATGATTCTATTTATAGAATAATTATAATACGACTGGTTGATAATGCGCATAAGACTAACCCTACAGTCCTTGTCTTTCGCACAATCCTTCTTAAGCACTAATAAACCAAAATCTTTTCTAGTCTAAATAATATATATATATATATACACAATTGACGGCTATTAATAGACGTCAATGATTTACACAAACAACGTCTCGTTGCTCAACGATCACCGGTATTATCTGATGCAGCAGGAGACTGGTTGCTGGTCCAAACGCACAGCGAACGCTTCGCTATCATCCGCTATCCAACCGCCGCCTCCTATTGCGCGCTACTGACCTACTTGAAACAGTGGCGTAACCACGCCCGGGCAATTACGGGCAATGCCCGGGTTACTTTGCTTTCTGCCCGGGTTGAAAAAAATTCCAGGTTGAAAAAAATTAAAATTACGCTTTTAATGTTTTTCTTTTGCTTACTTTTGCATTTCCATGTACGTCATTGCAATACTATTTTAATAGCAAACCACAGTCTCTGGGAAACGTGATTAACAGGTTACAGGTATCAGCTACAAGTGCAGTAAATACTACAGTTATTGTGTTTGGCTGATCTATGTACATCTACGTGATATATCGAATTTCGATTACGGCGGTAATCGCCTGTCCGTATAGACGATTTATTCCCTCTGCATCATGATCATCCTCTACTGAATTAATTGAGGCGCTTGACGTACGGGCGTCGCAGACGCTGAAGATTTATGAGTTGGTGACTGATAGATAGGCAGTGATTGCAGGAATGCAGGAATAGCAGATAGCTGAAGTATCTTTGACCTCTACGTGCTGCGAATGTGTTCGGCTGCTTTGGGATTTGACCTTCCTGACCCGAGAGGCAGGGACGTCATTTAATTCATTGTTTTCCAGGGGGAGGCAAGACTTTCGACGGCAAGTCAGGCAGTATTTTTAAAAATAACAATGCAGTATGCAAATTGGTTTTTGTCCATAGTACATGCTACATTCGGTACTACATAGTACATACCAGTGATTGTAATAAAATTATTAAAAAAACAATTGAGAACACAATGAATTTAAAAACAACAAAATTCGCGATAATGCTTCCTTAAAAATCAGGGGGCAACGCCCCTGTACTTCAAAATGACGTCCCTGCCGAGAGGTCTAGCCTCCGTTGTCTCCTAAAATAATGACATCCGGAGCAAGCGGTTGTCACCTCTCTTGTGTTAATTGCCATCGAACGAAATTTGGTTCAGCCAGACAGTGTCGTTAATAAATTCAAAAGCGGCAGCGATCAGACACGCAGCATATTGCTTTGACTTCAGGGTAGTTTCGTTTATTGGCAATTAGTTAGTCATCTTTATTTATTAGTATTACAATTACTAATTAACTCAGGGTCGTTTATAGTTTAATATAACTGGATGCTTACTTGGTTATACGTGTACCGGGTACACTTTTCATGACTTGATCCTGACAATTCCTAAGTTAATTTTGGTTGTGTTTAATTGAGGATCCCGGATATATCCGTCCATTTTACATTGAGTTACAGTTAAATACACGGTTAAGGGGTTAAATTAATTAATATCGCTATGTAGTACACCAGATATTGGGTCTGACCTACTACTGGGGAACTAGTTGAGACGAGACGTAGATGTTAATGCCGCTTCAAGTTCAGGAGCAGATCGACCCTCGCCTCAGCCCAGATGTTGAAGAGTCTGAGAGCGAGTACTTCAAGTATGTCTGTCCCCTTTACCATCCGCTAGCTTTTATTCAATTCTGCATCACATGATATAATGTCACATGCACAAACTACATGAGTGTAACCAATAACATCTGAACACGATAGGGTCTGATCCATCACGTGGTAGATCAGGCTATAGTCATCATCTCGGACTATGTGGTGAGGACATAGGGATATGTGGATATGGAAAAGTACGATGACAACAGCATTGGTTTTCCCCTGGTTACTTATAACTGATGGACTTTGGTATTCACTACAGTACCTCCCCGTTAAAAAACTTATTCCGCTCTCGGAATACAGTGGTGACCCCCTAAAATTCTTGATCTCGAGTTCCGAGAAAACAATGAAGTACTATCATAAAGTAGCGAAAACGACAGAGGTAGATTAAAATTTTAGCAATCGTTGATGTAAAATGGAAAACGGAATTTCCATTCACTGAACTTAACCCAAAATAACCCTGCCTAAGGTTCAGGGAGGACACATAAAATTAAGCAGTAAAGATCAAAAATGTCAATGACTGTTCATAAAAATAAAATGTTCTATGATATGTATCTAAGAATTAATATTATTCTCTATCACTAAATTAGAAAAGGCGTTCATTCATGTAGCTAGAATACAAAAGTGTAGCTGATATATCAATTTAGTGTTAAATAAATGGTATGCAATGTCTTTCTTTTGTGTCACGCATAATGTTTTAATCCTACTCAATAACCATGATATGGATGCGAGTATGAAACAAAAACGATTATCAGGTTGTACTGATGAGCTCGCTATAGTAAAGCGATGCGGATTTGACGAAGAACCCTAATGAGTTTGGACGTTGAACCCGTGGGATGCAACTGACGTGGTTTTGAAAATGAAAGTGGAATTTCCAAATTTAATAGATACACCCATGGCAATGGATCATTTTGGCAATGCTCTCAGAAACGAGTGAGTGCAGAGACTAGTGATTTGTACCCAATGCTCGATAATTTGCAATGCAGAAAGAACTTGACGATGATGTGATGATCTGAAATTTGAACGACGTTAATCTACAAGATACACGATTACTTGGGCGAAACCGATTAAAATTTTGGCGAGAGATTCAGAAATGAATCAACCCGTGCAGATGACGGAAGAATTTTTGGCAAGCGGAACTGCACTAAAAACACATTAAGAAAATACCGTAGCAAAAACCATTAGCAACGATAATGATAATGAGGAACAACAACTAATGATAATAAGCAACAACCAATGATAATAGAGTATCATGATAATGATGATGCATATCTATAATAATAAGCGAATTAAACTGTACTGAAAATGTCGCTAGTTATTCCAAAACACTGATGAACTAGGCTATTCTGGAATCAACGCCAAAGCGATTAAGGGATGGAATTTTGTACTCGTCGAAAGTAAGAGAGATTAAGTTAGGGCAGTCGACGAAGTTGAGATAAGGGAAAATTATACTGAGTGCAGTAAGAATATTAAGCTGAATTAAAATATGAAATTTGAAAATTAAATGAAATGATGTGACAGAATAACATATGAAAATGCGTTTAAAATGAAACTTAGGAGAGATATAGCAATGAAAAATGTAAATACGTAGCTCTAATGCAATATGAAGATTCGAATCACTCAGCACGCAGACATAAAACTTACAATAAAAACTCCATAGGGGCCTAAGTGTGGTTATAATTATAAGATGTGATTAAACAAAAAATAAGCAAGAATATACGTGTATAGCTACGAAATAATGTTGAATCTCGATGACAAATTGAAAATAAAGCAGTCTCAATTACTTAACAATCTATAATTTCAAATAAATGCACCATCTCAAGGAATCATCTTTCCGACTTGAAACTCAGAGCACTAGCGGCTAACATAAAAAAGTTTCACGTGTACTATTCTGCAGTGATATTTCAGTTCTAAAAATAATTGTTAATTTTAATTTTCATTCTTATTTCAGGTCTTATTTTCATTTCTATTTCAGTTATAGGCTACTTCAAGAAATAATTCCTATTTCAGTTCTAATTTCAGTTCTAAAATAATTTCAGTTCTAGTTTAAATATTTTAAGTTTAATTTCTAATTTTACTTCTAGTAATTGACATCAGGTTTTGTAGAAGAAGATTGATCTTTGCCAGTGGCGGCTCCACCGGGGTGGCCAGGGGAAGCCCCTGCCCCTATTGAGTGCCTGCCTCCCCCAGTGGCCCCCATGTTGGGACCCTATGCTTAATGCTACATACATTAAACAACAAATGGTTGCTCCCACCCATGATTAGAAGTTGCCACCCCAACGGCCCCCCACTTGCCAAATCCTGGAGCCGCCATTGACCTTTGCATCCAAAGTTGAATCATGTGACGAAAAGAAGGCTGATCTAGCATTGTTACTGGATAGCCCGTGGCCACTAACATATGCCTATCACACTGTCCTGGCGCTGACGATTCTCGATTGAATCTCTTGGCCATGATATAATAATTCGACGCTGGAAGCATTCACTGATGGTCGGATTGCAGATACCATGGTTATCACCCGAGGCGTTGCGCTTTAATGGAATAGCATTTTTCGATACTTGTCGCTGCTTTTCCTTTTCCGTACAAAGTGCATAAACATCTTTATGTGCACGCTGTAGATGTGCAACCAGGTTGCTCAAATTTTTTCCCGACAGCTTCACTCCACAAATTCCGTCGCTGCTTTGATCAACTTGAACGTGACAAAGAGATTTGTCCGCTTTCTCGTCATATATAAAATAAGAATAGCTCTATCAGTATACTTAGAAATAACATAAACCTATATTATTATTATTATTAATTCTGACAATTTCATATAGCGCAATACGCATAGCGAAGGCTAAAGTCAAGAGCGCTGTACAAGTGTCCCTAATAGGAGATGTTAAATAAATGTGTTTTAAGGTTCCTAGTGAACAGTTCAGGAGATGTCACCCTAGCCACGTCCGCCGGCAGTGAGTTCCAAAGCAAAGGGTTGCCCCTCGAAACAGACCGATCCCCAAATTTTGCTGTCATAGACGGGGGTGGAACCACCAATTGAGAACGACTGCTTGATCGAAGCTGCGAGCGCCGATCAGACGACTTAGGCTTACAGACCAGAGCCGTTAAGTACTCGGGGCAGAAAGGGTCATTTAACGTCCTAAATGTAAACCAGCAACGTTTAAAGGCTATACGCTCCGGAATCCGGAGCCAGTGAAGTTTGTCTCGTAATAGCGGTGTCACATGCTCATTCCACCTAGCGCCGAAGATCAGACGTGCTGAAACTTTTAGCACCATCTGAAGACGATTTAGCTGGCTGGCAGGAAGTCCGAGTAAGATACTGTTACAATAATCCACTCGTGATAGAATGAGGGATCGAACCAGTTTAATCACGTCCGGTAATGGCAGGTAGCGGCGAATCTCTCGGATCCTGCGTAACTGATAGCAACAGTTGCGAGTCACATTGTTTAGGTGACTGACAAACGAAAGTGACTCATCCAAAAGAACGCCTAGAAGACGTAGTTCGGTACAAGGAACAATGTCTACATCTTCAATTGAAAACGGATTTCGTGGTATGAGATGTTTCCTTCTAGGTGTACTTAACCAGAGGAACTCAGTCTTTGCTGGATTCAGGGATAACCGATTTTCATCCGTCCACTGTTCGATCGAGGAAATACAGTCCGTGATAGAGGACCGTAGTCGTTCGACATCAGATGGATTACACGAGGAGTAGACCTGAACGTCATCGGCATAAGCGTGTGAAGTAAGCCCACACGATTTGATGATTCGCCCAATATCTGCCACATATAGGACGAACAGTAGTGGGCCTAGTACTGATCCTTGCGGCACCCCACTGAGAACACGGCGCGAGCTGGACGTGCGACCATTCCAGCAAACCGATTGAGATCTAGCTGTCAGGTAGTCTCGAATCCAGGATAGCGCAACTCCAATTAAGCCGTAGGTAAGTTCAAGGCGACGAACGAGAATGTCATGGTCTACTGTATCAAAAGCCGCAGAGAGATCCAGGAGGCAAAGAAGGGCTAACTGACCATTAGCGATCGCATCAACAATATCATTGTAAATACGCAAGACCGCAGTTTCCGTAGAGTGGCCCCTCCTATAGGCCGACTGATCTTTAGGCATTAGACCATTTGACGTCAAGTAGTGTACAAGTTGGTTATTGACCACTCTCTCCAGCAGCTTTGACAAGACGGGAAGATTAGAGACTGGCCGATAGTTGCTTATTTCATCTTGATTCAGACTTGGCCCCTTAAGGTGCGGATATACGACTATATATCCCTTATGCTCACACCAACACTAGACTATTCACGATAAAATACTCAGGATCCAGAACTTGGAATTCTCTTCCCACTAATTTAAAATCGATTATGACCTTATCTCATTTTAAGATAAATTTTTAAAATTTTCTTCTACAAAACCAATCTGTAATTGAGTAGTATCAATCTGTTATTTAATAAGTATCAGCTACCTGTCTTTACTCAAGTATTCCAACAGTTTAAGCTAATTTATTTACCTCATTTAGCCAATTATTATTAATCTTTATTGATCATTTAAGTAACTCCACCTTTCTGTTAAAATCTTGTCCTCACTTGCCAGTATTTAGTTTAATTATACTCATTCTTTCTAGGATTACCACCTTTCGGGATCCATGATTCCTTAGGTAATCCTTATTTTCACATACAGTGTCACTAAGAAATTATTTATGCAATTGTTGCTTCTTTTCATTTTATTTTTTTGGTACTTAGTATAAGTGAGTTAAAGTTAAATTTTTTAAAGTTTGCATTAAATATACTAGGTATGTATCCTGACATATTTCTATCTGTATCATTTGTGTATGTATTGTGAAACTAAAATACCATTTGAATTTGAATTTGAAATCCCAAACTGGGCTATCTCGCTTTCTTCCAGCCAACAGTTTAGCTAAACTCATCTTGTAACAATTGTTGCAATTAAGTTAACGCCGACGTTAAATTAACGAAGCAGCACTCGCTTAAGTTTTCTGATACAGACACCGAAATGGTGGTTATCAAGGGAGAGGCCCATGTGCCGTCTCGTGACTAGCATGAGATAGCTCAGTGGTGACCGAGTCACCCCCTCTCAGACAGGCGCATATTTGACTGTATGTGTGGGGTATGAATGACTCGGAGCAACTGCTGGCATATCACCCATGGTCGCATGACGCAGAACTTTGGACACAAACACACACACACACATAGACTCACGAACAGCCATAATATTATATGACGATCCAAATATCACACAACCTAAGCAAACTGACGCCATTTTTAATGACGGGTAGTTAAATTCAGTTCATAAAATATTTCTATTTCAGTTCCAATTTCTATTTTTATTGGGTATTTTCATTTCTATTTCAGTTACCGTTCTTTAAAAAATTCCATTCCTAATTTTAATTCTCGTTTTCGTTAACGGATTCTTTTAATTTCAAATTTTCGCTCTAATTTTCGTTACCGTTCAGTAAAATATCACTGCTATTCTGTCAACACTTAGGACATTTTTGTGAACACTGACACTGACGTCAAGAGACAAATGACTCATCTAAAATAATGCAAACACTTGGAATTCAATCTCACTTTTTTCTCACTGATAAAAATGACTTTACTTCTCATATAAGTACTCAAACAATCTAGCAAATATATAGCAAAAAATATAGCAAACTAAATATACTAAATTAAAGCTGTAAAACGAAGTTTTCCTGCACTTCTAAGATTATTTTTTTTCTCTCTCTTCTCTGTTCTGTTTTTTCTTTAGATTTTCTATTCTATTCTCTTTTTTGGATTTTCCAAATAATGCAACGCCATTGATGATAAAGTGACCTTATAAAACCCCGGTTCTCCACCAAATGTAGTAGACCAGATATTGGGTCTGGCCTACTACTGAGGAACTAGCGGAGACAAGAGTATAGATGTTAATGCCGCTTCAAGTTCAGGAGCAGATCGACCCTCGCCTCAGCCCAGATGTTGAAGAGTCTGAGAGCGAGTACTTCAAGTCTGTCTGTCCCCTTTACCATCCGCTAGCTTTTATTCAATTCTGCATCACATGATATAATGTCACATGCACAAACTACATACGTGTACCAATAGCATTTAAGCACGATAGGGTCTGATCCATCATGTGGTAGATCAGGCTATAGTCATCAGCTCGGACTATGTGGTGAAGATATAGGGATATGTGGATATGGAAAAGTATGATGACAACGGCATTGGTTTTCCCCTGGTTACTTATAACTGATGGACTTTAGTATTCACTACAGCTATGTAGTCCTTATGACCTGCACGTGTGAAGCTTTAACTTTCTCAAAGTTAACTGACAGAGTGATACCCATTGTTAAATTCCTCATGTAAAATTTTTTAAATGATTTTTGTTGAGTTAGGACTGTCCATAAATTACGTAAACAAAATGGAGCAGGGGTTTGAACAAGTTTGACAGGTGTTGACAAGGGGGAGGGGGTCACAATTCACCAAAACATGTTTACATCATTTATGGACAGCCCCTTGGTCAGCTGCCCGGGTTACATTTTGAGTCTGGTTACTCCACTGACTTGAAATAACACAGATCTATCTGGCTTGGCATCCGGTTAGGGCTACATGTAGAACTACAGGAGTTTCTTGCCTGGCCCAGATTTTAGACTCGCCTTGCCCCAGAGACGTCATTTCCCTGTTTTTAAGGGGGCAAAACACTTAAAGCGCTCTTGATCTTGGCCTGCTGTGACTATAGCGCTATATAAGTTGGCATATTAACTAACTAACTAACTTTCGACCTGACCAAGTTTGCAAAAAAGCGGGGAAAAAGTTGACGACCTTTTTTCTGCTTGTCATGTCATTTTTTACGATTAGTAGTTACTTCAGATTACTCGACATCAAGCACTCCTTTAGTGGCTCCTAACTTTTTTTGCTTTCCAGTGTATTTTTATTTTTACCTATTTAGCCAGCCAATTGGTATGTAAAAACTAAATAACACAAACATTGAAAAATATTTCTATTTCAGTTCCAATTTCTATTTTTATTGGGTATTTTCATTTCTATTTCAGTTACCGTTCTTTAAAAAATTCCATTCCTAATTTTAATTCTCGTTTTCGTTTTCCCTAAATCCCCCCCAATGACGTCCCTGCCTTGCCCCAACCAATTTAATTTATTAACACTGCTTCCTTTATCCAATTGCTTATATCCGGAGCTCAGCAGTCATCAGCCACGTTAATGGTGAGTGGCCTTAAGCATGAGATTTGTAGTTCGCCTCGTGGCTACATTGGCTAGAGATGAGATTTGTAGTTGGCCTCATGGCTACATTGGCTAGAGCTAGAATGTGCATAAAGCGCAGAATATTCCTCGATGAATAACTATTAAACGAAAAGTAAGCGTGTTTGTTGAGATGCAAATGATATCATATCTGTAGGACTCAGACAAATTTTGTTCGGTTGATCTATCTGACTCACTCATTTTAATAGTTTAACCAACATAAATTTAAGTTGCCATGTCGCAATGTGGTTCATTGTAATGATTTATTCAAAGGATGTGGCAGGTTGAAGATATTTCTATTTTAAGAACAGTTGGCTTTCCATTAACTTCATCGAGTTGACGAGATCAGTTTATTTCTGCAGGCCTACTAGTATTATATATGGGCCTTGATATAAAAATTCCCATATGGCTTCTGCCAAATGCATCGCTTTAATATTTGTCAGTAATTACAGTGGTCTTTGCAGACGCCCTCAGCTATGGTTACGCGTCCAAATGTTGACAATATTAAACGCCCCGAGCGCTGTCTCTATGAAACTTACCCTTAGTTCTATTTGCTAATAATCATAAATGCAATGCAAATGTTAACTATAAGGCCACCGCGAAATATTACTAAGTATACATTATTCTGCGTGTGTTTGTGTGTTGAGAGAGAGAGAAAGAGAGAGAGAGAGAGAGAGAGAGAGAGAGAGAGAGAGAGAGAGAGAGAGAGAGAGAGAGAGAGAGATAAAGAGAGGGCTTTCTTTTTGCATGCTTAACTAATTTAGATTCATGCAATGATATTTTCTGCCGTATGTTGATCACCTCTTTAATATTCAAATGTGCACATGACCAGTTAGTTCAGAAGTTTTGCGTTTAATTGCACCTGTTATAGGTGAGCGTTGTAGGCAGTGACGAGGCCACGGGGGGAGGTTGAACCAAAGAACTAAAGCTGCCGTAGGCAGCAAGAACGTCGACTCCTTGTTTTGTGACACGCATGGGCCAGGGAATTGTGGGTATTTTCAGTTGCGACATCTCGCGGCAGGAGTTTTCATAACAACTTTTGTTTTGGAAGTAATGGTCGTTTTTTATATTTTCGAAGTTAAAATATAGCTTGTTTAACGCGTTTACTGCGTTTAAATTAATTCCGCTGGCTACATATAGGTAAATTATTGTAATTGATGTCCAACTAGTTAGATTAGGCATGTTTGAATGTGTCATCGACAGCGTTTGAGTGGATATTAGCCCCTGATGGGCAGACTTGAAAAGTGCACTGTGATCGTCATTGATGAATGAATAATTTTGCATAATTATTTTAGATTAGTTAACCATAACTCTGAGTCCCTGACCAAGTCCATAACCCTAACCCTTTCAACGGAATTTCTTTCAGTGTTTACGGAGTACGGACTACTTTCGGCTCCGCCGCTCCGCCACGCTCGTCTCAACGTCTACCAATTTGATTAATTTATGAATATCATCTTATGCAAAAATCACCTAATCAATTACAACCTCACAACCCTGTTTCCTGCATTTTACATGTGTTCGGTTAACAAAGGTTTTTTCAAAACGGTTAGCATCTATATAAAGAATTTGTATGTAATATAATAATATTTTAATATTAATGCCTACCCAAGACAGTAATATATAGTGGTATTAGTAGGGAATATTCAAATGGTGATATAATTCTTTTGTTATGATTCAGTGTTTTTCTCAATTTCAGAGAGCACATCCTGCACATTTACCAGAGTTTGAGAAATACAAGCGAAGTGGTGATGAATTAAGTGGAAATGTCAAGAAACAGTCAAAGCAGGAATCATTCATTAATACTTGGCCATTCCAAATTTCTCAGAGTCAGGTGGATAAACTAATAACTAACTATATTGTTGAGGAGATGCGACCTTTATCAACTGTGGATAAGCCAGCATTTCGCAAAATGCTAATGGGCATAAATCCATCGATAAAGGTGATGCGTTGGCAAACATTAAGTCTTCGTGTGGATGAAAACTATGATCGGATGAAAGCCATGTTGAAAGATGACTTAATGCAGGCGAAAATCGTTTGTACTACTGCAGATATATGGACAGTACAAAGCAAGAGCTACATAGGTATGACTGTTCACTATATCAAGGATGACACAATTACTGGTCTCTCTCGTCTTTCTGCAGCTCTTGCTTGTCGTCGCTTTTATGGAAGTCACACTTACGATCGTATTGCCGAAATGATTTCTGATATTCATTTGGAGTATGAACTCAGTGTTAATAAAATATCTGCGACTGTTACTGATAATGCATCAAACTTTGGAAAAGCATTTCGTGAATACTTTGCTTCTTTGGGTGAAACAATTCAAACCAATGATGAAGCAGATGTTGATATCACAAGTGTTGGAGAAATGTTTGATGCTGATATTGGACTTCAAAACGAAATACTTCTCCCGAAGCATGTAACAAGCTTCAGTCATTCATTGAATTTGTTGGCAACAGTTGATTCTATTAAAGCTTTGGAATGTGATTCAGCATATAAACGTCTTTATCGTGGAGCACTTGGGAAATGTACCTCTTTATGGAATGTCACACACACAGAAGCAGCAAAGCAGCTGATGCAATAAAGCTGGTAACTGCAAAAGTTATCATCAGGTCTTGTGTCACTCGCTGGAACAGTCACTTCGATGCGGTGAAAAGAATTTTGGAAATTGGACCAAAATTGGATGAAGTCTGTGAAGCTGTTGGTACGCCAAAGTTCAAGCCAACAGAAATTGAATGTTTGCAGGAGTACATTACCGTTATGGAACCGATCGCAGTTGGTTTAGACAAGCCTCAAGGACAGACAGATACCTTTTTTGGTCATATTATGCCAACACTACATACATTCCAGAGCAAGCTGAGAAGTATGTTGCACAAATCAGTAAGGTACTCGATGCCACTTCTTTCTGCTTTATTGCAGTGGATGGAAAAATGATCGGCGGTGAGCTCTCACGTTTGCAGCAGCTGATAAAATAGTAGATGCCATTGCTCATCCATACTTCAAGTTGCGGTGGTTACCTGAAGATAAGAGAGATCAATGTCGGCAGCTGTTCATCGGAGCTGTTAGAAGTCATGCTGAACAGCAGAAGGCAAAAGATGTGAACAGCAGCATAACCACAGGACAGCATTCTGACCCAGATGACTATTATCACTTTGAAGAGACGCATGCAGTGGAGTTTCTTGTAATGAAGTGGAAAAATAATGTGCCAGTTACATTGTTGATCTGGACGTAGAGCTACAAATGTTGTCAAAATATCCACACATAAGGGACATATTTATTTTATATAATACAACTGTTCCATCTTCAGCTCCTGTGGAGAGACCGTTCAGCATTGGAGGACAAATAGAAGTCCCACGTCGTAACTGTCTAAGTGACAACATGATTGAAAAGTTGTTGCTACTTAAAGCAAATTGTGTTTAGCTATTTTTCTCCTTACTAGAGTTATTAAGAAAAAACACTTCTTGGATATTTTTGTTATCAATGCTAATTTCTAAAAAGTATCTTAAAAAGTATCTAGTATGAAGATACTTTCAATTTGTATTTTGTTTCTTGATACTTGTTATATCATGTATCTAGTATCAATATCTTTGATACATTTCCTCACATGTATCTGTATCTAAGATACATTTGAAAAGTATCTTTAACAGCACTAATGATGATCGATGACTCTTAACGTATAATCTTGCCTGCCTGATGCTTATGTTTGTATTGAGTTACTGTCAATCTAAAGATTACATCAGTTTTGGATGTTGTATTTTTTCACTTTCTCAATCTGCAGTGTTTACAGTTGGTTGCATTGTCACAGGATAGCATAGATCTTAAGCAGGGTGCAATTTGTGACCTGGATCAGTGGGGGGGACATGTCGAGCTTGGGAGATGTAGTTGTTGAGGAAAAGTAGCAGTGGGGATGTAGCTGTGGGGGATGTAGCAGTAGGGAATGTATTTGGGCAGTGGAGGGAAGATTCCCCCTACAAATTATGTCGACATTTCCTAAAAGTTTCAGGCAATGTCAACATTGCCTGATTTCACACTTTGACTGTAACATAGAGATAATCATGAATCTTCTCTTCTCCAACACAAACTGTATAACCATACACGCATAACTACCATAATCACACATACTGCATAATCATATTTGCGCTTAATATAACCATAATATAACCTTAATATATAACCTTAATATAACCATATTTACGCTTAATGCAACATCAGCGGAAAAATTCTAGACTAGTTATTGAATAATTATAATTATTATAATTATTATAATACGACTGGTTGATAAGGCGCATAAGAATAACCCTGCAGTCCGTGTCCTTCGCATAATACGTCTTAACGGCTAATAAACCAAAATACATGTACATACACAGACAACGTCTCTTTCCTCAGCGATTACCGGTATAATCTGAGGCAGCAGGAGGCTGGTTGCTGGTCCAAACGCACAGCGAACGCTTCAACTTCAATCCTGCAACTGAAGAAGAGGTATCCAAACTCCTTCTCTCCTTTCCAAATAAACAATGCGATCTTGACCCCATACCCACTTCTCTACTCAAACAGTGCTCCACTGTGCTTACGCCAACTATAACAAGAATTATTAACCTATCTCTCACCACAGGTATTTTCCCATCCTCGTTTAAAAACTCTTTCGTCATTCCTCTTCTAAAAAAACCTGGCCTTGACCGAGAAGATCTTAATAACTACCGCCCGATCTCAAATCTTTCTCTTCTATCAAAACTTACCGAGAAAATCGTCCTTTCTAGACTCACAGATCATCTTTCAAATAACTCACTATATAACACTCATCAATCTGCCTACACTAAACATCACTCTACAGAAACTGTCCTGGCCTACATTTACGACAGACTCTTAACTGCTATCGGTCTCCGACAAGTCACTGGTCTTTGCCTTCTCGACCTTTCTGCCGCATTCGACACTATCGATCACAATATTCTACTCGAGCGACTCTCCCTATGGTTCGGCATATCCGACAAAGCTCATCACTGGTTCAAATCTTACCTCAAGTCTCGTTCCTTCCAAGTTTCGTGTCTCAAACAAACCTCCTCATCTCATAACGTAAACTTCGGAGTGCCCAAGGATCCGTCCTAGGGCCTGCATTGTTCAGTCTCTATACCACACCACTATCATCCTTAATCAATTCCCTAAACTTGAATCACCAACTCTATGCCGACGACACTCAGTTATTCCTGTCCTTTTCGCCATCCTCATTTGACACATCAATTACTTTGCTTGAATCAGCATTCTCGTCTATTTCGTCATGGATGTCATCTAACCTCCTTGCTCTTAATCCATCCAAGACTGAATTCCTCTTAATAGGTCTACCCCAACAAGTTAAAAAAATTGACAGTCCCAAGCTAGTCCTGACTCCAGATACCACAATAACCCTGCTCCAACTGCAAAAATCTTGGTTTCAAAATTGATTCATCCCTAAATTTAGAATCACAGATCTCCCAACTATCGAAATCCTGCTATGCCCATATTCGTGATCTACGTCGCCTCCGTCCTTGCCTTGACACCAAAACTGCATCCACAATCGCCACTTCAATAGTCCATTCCAAACTGGATTACTGCAACTCCCTTTACTATAACCTCCCAAAAACCTCCATCAACAAATTACAATCAATTCAGAATGCACTAGCCCGAGCAGTAACCAAATCACCAAAGTTCTGCCATATTTCACCCATACTGAAGACACTACACTGGCTTAAAATATCCGAACGTATACAGTACAAGATAATAACGATTACTTACAGTTCACTTCATTCGTCAAAACCGGTTTACCTTCGTAAACTCTTAACGCCTCAGCCTCCCCGACCTACACGATCATCATCTCATCTCACACTTTCACGCCCGTTAAGTCAGTCATCACTCAAAATCTGCAACCGCGCTTTCTCATACGCCGCACCAGAACTTTGGAACTCAATTCCAGCCTCCCTCCGCAGCCTACGACATGGTCAAACAACAAGCTCCGAATCCTCATTTCCTTTAATTCCTTCACTGTCTCCTCAAACCTTTAGGTCTAAACTTAAAACCTTCCTATTCGAAAAGTCATTTCCCCCATAGCAATAACAACCTGACCCGCCGCCTCATAGATACACTGACCTTTGCCCGGCCGACAAACCACCCTGGCTACAGCTATTTCAAGAAAGATTAAGCGCATAAGAATAAGCAGCTACTGCTGTGCTGCTTTCCGGGGCGCTGTAGAAGTTTACGAGATTTTACTTACTTACTTACTTCGCTATCATCCGCTATGCCACCGCCTCCTCCTATTGCGCGCTATTGACCTACTTGAAATAACACAGATCTATCTGGCTTGGCATCCGGTTAGGGTTACATGTAGAACTACAGAAGTCTCTTGTCTGGCCCGGATTCTAGACTCGCCTTCCCCCAACCAATTTAATTTATTAACACTGCTTCCTTTATCCAATTGCTTATATCCGGAGCTCAGCAGTCATCAGCCACGTTAATGGTGAGTGGCCTTGAGCATGAGATTTGTAGTTGGCCTCATGGCTACATTGGCTAGAGCTAGAATGTGCATAAAGCGCAGAATATTCCTCGATGAATAATGTAGCGAAATTGATATAGATAAGTTTAAGTGCAATAATATAATGTAGAAGGAAAGTTTATAAGGTAATCGCTAGGTGGCGCTGACGTTAATTTAAGGCAGTAAATAAGGAATAATTTAATACTAAATATATTGAGGACCTCTGAGTAATAATAATGGTAAATAAGGAAAAGGCCTAAAGTGGTTGGGCATGGAATTTCTAGTAGGAGGCATTAGGTATGGAAAAGTTATAGGCGATGGATGATTGTAGTTTTAGCACACCACCGGAAAGCAAGTAGCCGATAGCCTAAGTATAGGCTGAGACAGACAGAATGGCCGATGAGCCGACAGAGTCAGAGGGTGCATAAGATGTACTAGGGAAATGTACTGGAAGACCAGGTAGGAGACCGTCAGAGTCTAACGGTGCCTTGAGAGGATAAGAGCCGTCAAGAGCAAGATCGTGCGAATAGGACGGATTGGGTTGATTGAGCGGTTAGGGTTAGAGCACAATCATGCACAATCATGTATTCGTTAGAGTACACGAGTACATGTACATGAAATTTGGATAAAAGTACATATAGAAGAAGTACATAAGGTTGGAATTAAAGTACATTAGTGAGTACATTTAGTACGGAGTACATTTAGCAAGTGATAGAAAGACTTAGCCAAAAAAGCTAAGGAACCACATACGTGCCTTTAGCTAGCATTCGTGAGAAAGGACTTGAGGTATTCTGGGTATAAGGAAGTCCATACGAGTGCATGTAGCGAGTATTGCCACATAGTGCGATTCACGTGGTGGCGGCGTTTGAGACATATTTGTTAGAACAGAGGCAGAGGTCAGCTCGACCCTTGTGTCGCTACAATAACTATTAAATGAAAAGTAAGCGTGCTTGTTGAGATGCAAATGATATCATATCTGTAGGACTCAGACAAATTTTTTTCGGTGGATCTATCTGACTCACTCATTTTAATAGTTTAACCAATATAATTTTCAGTTGCCATCAGTGATGGGCACTAGTTGGGAAAAAGTAGTTAAACTAAACTTTATTTTTAACTAAATATTTGTAGTTAAACTATTATTTTAACTATTAGTTAAAATTTTCCAAAAAAGTTTAACTAAACTTTTTTAAAGTAGTTAAACTATTTCCAACTATTTTGCAACTTTTTTGTAATTTTTTTATTATTTGACTCCTTTCAATGTAACAAAAAGAACTCGCCGTAATTTATGAAGGCTTACAGTAGCGGTTGCAAGAACTCTCGATGGGGATGGCAATGAATTGCTAGGAAAAATCCAGCCAATTGTCAAAGGAATGATTTGCAAACGGTTTAGAAGAAATCTATAGATTTGATTTATAAAATATAATGTTCATAATTGACAATGCATAAAAGCGATTTTAGTCTGGCTGTACAGTGTACACTGTACAGAGTCATAATGCAAAATGAACTGTAGTTAAGTATACTGTTAGATCAAAGTACTATATATAGCCTATATATAAAGTCTAGGCTATGCGAAATTTCTTCGCATTTCTACTGTACTTTTCATATACAGTGTTGTAAAAATATTGCACAACGCACAATGACCCTTGCACAATGTCGCTAGCGCAGCGCGCATTGCTACCTCTCGCTTAAAGGGAACGTTGGTTGTATATAAAATTGTAACCGAGGTGAACTATGATATTTCGCATTCCAAATGCAACGAAACACAATTTATTTTTTAGTCGTCATAGTTATCGCGTAGCCGATTGGGGTCGTTGCGTTGCCCCGTGACCAGTGTTGATCGCGTCCGACCACAGAGTTGGTACTGAGTCGGCGAATGGTTTGACTTGGTCCAGACATGTTTTGCTTGGGTGACCGCGCGGTCGCTTTCAAGTAGGATGTGGTGAGTGGTGAGTGGTGACTGGCTATTTATAATCTGCACATGAATGTCCAAGATCTGGTTGGTGGGAACGTCCGGACTCAGAGAAGATAGTCGATCGACGTGGTTGAATAGTGATAAGCGGTGGTTCTGGAAGGGGAGGAGGAGGAGGAGGAGGAGAAGAAGAAGAAGAAAGGATATGGCTGGTAGGCCAATGGTGGACTGGACTGGTTTGTTTGTAATCCCGTCGAACCAGCGGATGCCGAGGAACCGTGTGTGCATAGTGCAAGGACATAAATTTAACACTGAATATGTTCTAGAGCCTAAAACAAGAATAACAAGACATTAACATTTACTAGCAAAAAAAGTCATCCGAAACGAGTGAGAATGCGGTCGGTTTTAATCCTAGTATCAACATCATGGGGGCGAGAATATAAATTTTTATCATAGGCACAAAAGATTGGGGAAGTAATTGATACTCTGTCCCCCTACTAATTATTGGGAGGACCGTCCCCCGTGTTTTACGCCATTGCACAAAACGTTTCACCTATAACTTTGACACCCCTAAGAAGTTCTGAATAAAAAGCCAGCGGTACCAAGCCGCAGGCGTTATCCCAGGGTAGTATGTCCCAGGGTAGTATGTAGGCCTGTAGGGTTTTGTACAAAGCTTCGAACAACAAAGCCACCACCTGCCACTCGAGCGGCAGCTGCAATTTAAATCTAAGACTCGTGCCGATCGGCTATGCAACAAATGTGTGCCTGGAGCAGGTGAAGTAATAGCGCAAATGTATGAGTACCTTTATACAACCGCTGTCCACTTATTAGAGAGGATGTTTTATTCAAATAGACTTGCGGCTACACAGACACAGGAAACATACGCAGGAAGCATACTTCCTGCAAAAAACTACTTCTCTTTATCATACTACTGTTGTAAAAAAATTTAAAGTTGTTTGCATCCCCAACGGCGTCCTCTATCCTATTGGTTGCGTTAAGGATGTCGGGCTGTTCGAGAGTTCTATGCCTTCTTATCAGTTTTGGTCAAATCTGTGTACTTGGGGCAAATTAAGCGCGAATTCTGAGTTTGAAAATCTCCTATAAGCCTATTCTAAAACATCACTTCCAATGACAAGTCAAAATTTCTAATAACCTTTCCTGACATGTCTTCAAGACTTCAACCATTCTTGAATGGTTCCAAGAACTGTCTGCATCTTGCATGACCCATTCTTCGTCATTTACTTTCGTTCGCCTCATTAAATTCTTAATAAGTTAACGCCTCGGCCTCCTCGACCCAAACGATTGTCGTCTCATCTTAGTCTTTAATGTCCGTTAAACCAGTGTTTCCTAAACTGTGGGTCGCGACCCAAAAGTGCGTCGCAGGGCTCAGTCTAATGGGTTGCAGGGTAGTATGAAATTAGATTCAAAGATGCCATTTTCTAACCAACACCACAGTGTCACAAGCCTTGAAAGTTGCAAGTAGACTTAGGTTTTAAGAAATTTATACGCTTGGAATCCTCCATACACTACATCAAAGCTCGATCATACATAGGCGTATGACAAAATATAATACGTTAAAATACGTGCGTATGAATCAAAAAATAAAATACACATATGATACGCGTATTTTATAAGTCCGCTCGGTTACTTATAATTTGCTTACTGGGCGAGCAATATCAACTGCGACGTCACGCCACGTCACTATAAGGGGCCGTTCATAAATGACGTCACACGATTTTGGCAGTTTTTTGACCTCCATCCTCTCGTCACAAGTCGTCACTAAAAGTCAGCCCCCTTAAAAATGACGTCACAACGTGTTAACCTCCCTTCTTTTTATGTCAAAATTAATGTTTAAATTGACTTATTTCTTAAGTGAAGTGGGTATTGCAATGGATTCGCTTGAAAATACTCATTATATAAGTATTTATAGTTGAAGCGAAATTCAGAAACTTTTCAAATTCCTTTTAAAAAAGGAATTATAAGTGTGAAATACGTTAAACTTTACGGTAACATAGCATTGCGGTATTAATAAAAATATTTATTATTATGTGAAGTCGCATTTTTGGAAACCCATTCCCCGTCGTCACAAATCGTCACAAATGCTTCAACCTGCCTCCCCTAAGTGCGTTACGCCATTTATGGACGGTCCCTAACTTCCGGATATTGATGTTGAGTAGATATTTATATTATTACTGTGAAAGTAACAGTTCGCGTTCTTAAAGGTCAAGTTGAGTCAAATAACTTTAAAATATAATTTGTAGTGTCGCGACCCATGATGTGACGACCCCCAACCGTAAAATTATTTTCGTTCATAAAGTAAGCTGATAAAAATATTAATGCCTACGACAATTGAAGTGTTCGAAATAATTCTAATTCTGATTCAGTTGTTTGCAATGTCTATCCTCGAATGAAAATGATAGTAAACAAAACCAGTAACTACCAATGGGGAAATTTTGTCGGCCTACAACATCACGTTTTGCGCTTCAGAAAAGAGAGTTAAGACTTAAGAGACAACCCCATATTTCCGATGGTCTCAGGCGACCTCTGACAAATCGTCATTCGACCTCTGTTGGGATCGTGACCCACAGGTTGAGAACCGCTGATCTACTTGATATATCAAATTTCAGTTATGGCGTTGATCGCCTGTTCCCATGGACTCTGCATCTTCTTCTACAGGAGTGGAGTATACACAACGTGTGCCGGGGTACTAGCCTACAGCTAAGGTATAGAGCTAGGGACGCGTAAGATATAAAGCATGTAATCAGTCCAGAGAGTGACTGTCCACAATATCAGTTAGCTACTATTACATTGCTATACTAATGTTCTCTATTGGCCAGTGGGTGTGGCCTCCATAGCGTCAGTTATCTATCACGTGACATATCGCGTTCTTAAGATAAAACAATAACTAAAAATAATTCTATAACTATAGCGTCTAAAGTCTATTGGAAACGCCTGTAGTTTCCAGTTGCTATTCTCTCAATGTGTCTCAATGTCTGTTCATTCAGAGGGTTCTGAAATGTCATTAATATTCGTATGATACGTATGATCGAGCTTTGCACTACACGGCTTATGTCAAAATGATAGGTGTTTTATCCAAGCCGGGTCGCAGTCATGAGCGTCTATCCTATGGGAGGAATGACGCACGTTGCGTCATTGAAATTTCTGGGTGGAAATTTTTGTTTTCACTTACATTTTCTATAATTCAATGCAGCAGTCAGAGCCATTGACATGCAAATTTTTTTCTAATACGTAGCAATTGCTGCCTATTCAGTAGAGGGTACTAACCCTCTGGACCGCCCTACTCAAAGATTTAGTCGCTTCTCCCAAGAAATCAAAAGTTATAGGCCTATAAACGAATACGTTCTACAGTAGAACCCCGTTATATCGAAGTTCAAGGGACCGTGTTAAATACTTCGAAATATCCGAGGTTCGCTATATCCGATTCCTGGTCATTTAAGCCAAAATTTAGGTTTCGGCAAAAACGCATGTCCGGCTATTATACCATCTAGAATTTCGATTTCGTGCATTAACGAATGGTAAAAATAATTAGGTCTGTCGCTACTTAAACAAATCCAGTGCAACTTTAAAAATATAAACCGTAAACCACTTTTTAAATTATGAAATCTTTTCCCTTAAAATTTCAATATTGAAATGTTGTTTATCAAAGCTGGCAACGAATGAGGTCACATTGACCGTTCAGTCCAGGCAGCGAACTAATTCATTGACCCCGAGGACAAAGTACAGTAAGCAAAGTTTACCCATGGAGCAGAAGTCTCAATAAGGAAATGAGGGAATGATTGAGGCCCGCCGTGAATGATGGCTCTGTTTACAGGTAGACTCGAAGACTGAAACCATGGTAGCGTTTTTGAATGGGTGCAAAGCCAATCTAGGCCAGTTCTTTTCAAACATTCTGATGCTGCAGACAACAACTTTCAAGTTGCCGTAATGGTTACGGCTTTAGTTACCGATCATTTATGATGACGCTTGTAAGGAAACATTTTCGTTGAATTACATTACACCGATTACAGTACACTATTCACCGCTGTTCTGATTGATCTTTCCGGTTTGATCTGGCTCTAATTCAATTTGGATTTAATGCGCCATCGCTGATGCCCTGGCATTATGATAGTGGCGCAATAGAAGTTTACTGATTTAGCTGTCATTTGAACTTGTATTCGCATTTTTATATTTTAATTGACATCTTTCAATCCACATAGTTTCGTCTAATTATATAAAATTTATAACTAAATTTCTTACATCTACGCGACCCATTAGGCCTAACTAAACCTCAACGGCCGCCCAGTTTGAAAAAGTACTGACCTGAGTCCTGGACCACGAAATATGCATTGTATAGGAGTCACCTACGTGCAAACGATAATAAATGTAGATTAGTTGGTTGCCTGCACAGCATGTCCCTTGCCTGCATATCCACATTATCCACCGTAGGCGTCAACTTGGATGAAACAGTGGAGGGGGCGTGGGGGAAAACCCTGCTGCTTTTTTTTCTTAGCCTACCGTCTCAAAAGTGGGGAGGGAGGGAGCTTGACAAGCCTAGCGGCCTGATAAAAGTTTACGACTATACAGTATATCCAGCGGTGAGGAGAATACCCCTCGAATACCCCCCCCCCCCCCTACGGAGGAAGTCAACAGCTGGCTGCCAAGTTTAGGACAGGAGAGATTAATAGCCCCCTTATCCTGCCGTAGGCGTAAACCTGGATGAAACAGTGGAGAGGGCGTGGGGCTAAACAAAGATTGACACGTCGCCCAAAGTCAAATACAATAGATTCACGTTATATCGAAACAGTCATAATACTTTGATACAATGGACTGTTGGCAACGTTCCCTCTAAGCTGCGCGCGCGCGCGCAGCTGCTTTGGCACCCCTGCGCAGCTACTTTGTTCTTTGCGCAGCAGAATCTGAGCAGATAAAGAATAACTAATAATCAGCTTAACAGAACCGAGTCTGATACTCTGAGGCAGAATTCGTGAAAATTCGAACTTCTTTGATCAAAGTGTTTGAATCAGTGGCGTAACGTGGGGGGGGGGGCGAAGGGGCACTTTGTTGACAGCCCCCCGGGCCCCGGGCGAGGGGGCCCCGAAGAGGGGTCTAAGCTAGGGTTATGTTAGGGTTAACCGTAATTTAACCCTAGAAATGATGCGGTGACAACCTTTTTTTGCTCGCCAGGCTAAAAAAGGAGGCGATAACGTTTTTTTTGCTCGTCAGCTCGAAACTTGGGGCCCCCACGGCATAGATGCCCCCGGGCCCCCAAAAGTCACGCTACGCCACTGGTTTGAATTGTGATCTTCGAGCTGATCAAACGGCATGCGAATGATGCGTTAAGACGACCCTGAAATAGAGGATGTTTTATTGCATTCATCGCTTCTCGACCAAAGGTCGAGGAAGCGAGAAAGGTCGAGAGAGGTTAAAATCAACGGGTAGAATCTGGCTTGAATGAGATTATCAGAGATGTATGCTTTACCATTTACAGTACCATATGTAAATTGCCCTAACAGCAGGCAGTCTGATTTTATCCACTCCCAGCGGTACTTCTCTTTGAAGCCAATAAGGATTTGATGAGTGAACT
The DNA here is from genome assembly GCA_018105865.1 of Metaphire vulgaris. Lineage (NCBI taxonomy): Eukaryota > Metazoa > Annelida > Clitellata > Crassiclitellata > Megascolecidae > Metaphire > Metaphire vulgaris. The sequence goes on along the minus strand of CM030851.1, from coordinate 2,671,237 downwards.
AGACTTCCTACTCCAGACCTCAGGCTCAGGGCTCATGGACCAAAGGCTTCTCGTTTCTTCCTGATACTCATTTTCTATTGAAAACTGAGTTACGAGCGTTCGTTGTATATTAATAGGCTAATAATTTGGATAACATCGTATTCTAATGGAAAAACGAAAGCACGAAGACGAGCTCTATCAAACAAAGCGTAGAAGAGCTGTCAATGCTTTTAAATCCGCGTGGTTGAAGCAACTAGTTGAAACCGAAACCGTGGAATCGAAAGTCGTATACAGCGTGTAGAATTGTCACAAATTTTCAGCTTTTCTGAGGATGAAGGCGGTGTTGTTATATGTAAATTTTGTGCCGAGGCTAAAGCAAGTGGAGATTTCGCTACTGGAAAAACCTGGGATGTGTGGAAATTGGATTATCTGAAGAGACATATTACTCAGAAAATTCATTTGGACTCGTTAGCGAAATTAAGAAGAACTAAAGCTGGAACTGGAATCAACTTCCTGCTCACGGAGTCAGACGATGTGCGACAAAAAAGGATCGAAGTCAATGATCGCCAACGAAGTAAATGTGAGCAAGTTAAAATTCTTATAGACAATGTTTTGTTGGCCATCTCAAATGAATGCTTCGATGCTGTCAGTTGTGGATATTCATACTCACATGGCGAAATATTTGGCACTGCCCGAGGGTTGGCGAAGTAAAAATTATGCCTTCGAATTTGTCGAAAGCATTGACTCTGTCGTCAAAGACATATGTATGGAAGAAATCCGGGAGTCTGCATTCCACACGCTTATTGTAGACGAAAGCACAGATATATCTGTAACCAAGATGCTGATTATCTATATTAAATATCGGCCTGTCGGAACGAAGTGTCACCAAACAGTTTTTGCTGGCATGGTAAAATTGACAGCATGTGATAGTCGGTCAATTTTTTCTGCAATCAAGGACTTTTATATACAAAACAGTTTGGATTTTCAAAAGATGGTCATGTTCACGTCAGATGTGGCATAAGTTACATTAGGGAAAAGAAATGGCGTGGCTGCTCTAATCCGTTCTGAGGTTCCTCATCTGACTGAGCAGCATTGCGTTGCACACAGAGAGGATCTTGGAATCGATGATGCTTGGGGAAAAGTTTCTCTTATGAAACAAATTGAAACTTTAATCCGAACTGTATACACTGTATTCAGCAGATCGAGTGTAAAAAATCAGCATTTGAAGAGCTTGTAAATGTCGCCGATGAAGATGTGGTCTCTTTTAGACCACTGAATGAAGTGAGATGGATGTCGCGACATTTTGCTGTTAAAGCTTTGATGAAAAACTACCCAATTCTAATTGAATATTTTAAGCAGCAGGTCCAGGACGATAATGATCCTATTGCGAAATTTTGTTTAACAGAACTGCAGAACCCTCAAGTTCACGTCGCTTTAACTGTCTTGAATGAAATGTTAGCAGACTTAGCAGACTTATGCACTGTTTTCCAGCGAAGTTGTATATCAACCATGGAGGCTGTACAGTTTGCCAAGGCTAAAATTTGTAAACTGAAATCACAATATTTGGAAGGAAATGAAGTTTATTGGAGCGACGATGTGAAGAAGTTGTTGTCAACAGCGGGTTATGAAGGCACAAATACAGCTGCGATTCTAAGATTTATCGAGCGTGTCTGACTGCATATGCAGGAAAGATTTCCGGACGATGAATTGAGAGAATGGGTAGCTTTTGACACTACGGCGATTCGAAATCAAACAAACTTTGACTATGGAAAAATGGAACTAACCAAATTAGCGAAAAAGTATCAACATTTTCTGCCTCCAGAAGCGTCTTATGCTAAACTGCAAGCGCAATATAGTGAACTTAAATTTCTTTTGAAAGAAAAACTTTCATCTGGAACTGTAAATACTTTTGCCGATTTCGTTAGCTTTGTGCTGACAGGTGATAAGTTTTCAGCTGTCGCTACATTTGTAGATATATATATATATACACAGTATAGACTATGCAAAATTTGTTCGCATTTCTACGTTTGCTATATAATGTTGTAAAAATATTGCACAACGCACAATGACCCTTGCACAATGTTGCAAGCGCAGCGCGCATTGCGACCGCTCGCTTAGAGGGAACGTTGACTGTTGGTAACTTCGATATATCCGACGGGCTTCCGATCGACCGGGACTGACAAACAACTTCGATATAAGCGAGATTTCGAAATAAGCGAGTTCGATATATCAGTGTGTCTTTTGTATCTATTAACACTGTGTTTGGCGGGACCGGTGCTCAAACTTAGTTATAAGCGGAACTTCGATATAAGCGAGTTCGATATAACGGGATTCTACCTGTATATGTTTTGCCCATTCGGCTATAGGCAAAAATAGCCATTGACATAGAAGAAAATTTTCTAATACGTAGCAATTTCTGCCTGTTTCAGTAGAGGGTGCTAACCCTCTGAACCACTCAACTCAAAGATTTAGTCGCTCCTCTCAAGAAATCAAAAGTTATAGGCCTATAAAAGATTATGTTCTATATGAGTTGCCCATACGGCTATAGGCAACAATAGCGATTGACATAGAAGATTTCAGGCCTGATTCTAATACTAATTTTATCCTCCTAAAGTTGACCAGGATGCGTGAATTTGCTTCTAAAATTTCAAAAAATTGTTGGGGGTTACACCCCCGAACCCACATGGTGGGAGGGGTACAACCCCATCCCTGCACCCTTCCCCTGTATTAACTTTCCCCATCCTCATCCCCCTCCAAAAAAAAGTTATACGTTCGATGGGGTATGGAAATCCCCCCCTCCAAAGTGTGACTTTCTAGACTTTTCCCACCCCAACAAACATACATTTCAAAACCCCGCCTCCCCAATGTCAAGGTGGTTAATAAGCCGGTTTCTAATGGTCCAATGGAGTGCTGGGCCACGGGCTATACAACGCGCCGCGGTCGACTGTGCGTGGGAGAGTTGTACGCGGCTTTGGACGGCTCATACTGTTTGCAGCTAAACATCGGCTTTCACTTGACCTACTTTCTGATGTCCGGCCAATCAGGCGCGAGTACAGCGATTATAGCGCAAAAATAACGATTACTTTTGTGTGAAAACATAAAAATGGCTCAGTTGAGTAATAAGAACGAATATGATCTTATGATTTTAAGCGAGATGGCTGAGAGTACTATCCTATGGGATAGTCGGTTGGATGTCTACAAAGAATGCGACAAAAAACCGGCATTATGGCTTGAAATAGCCGACAAACTGTTGCTAAAAATCGCAGAGCCATACACAGTCTTTCCCTTGGTGATATACTCCGACGCATTTTGGTGTCTTCTTTTGCGATGTCATTTTCAATTGGCGATAACAAATCTTCGAATGCAGCAAAATCCATTCGCACGAAATTGCTAAACGACTGTTGGTCTGTCGCTGTAAGTTCCCTGAAAAGGGAATGATAAGCACCGTGCAACTCTCTTCTTCTGATCCATGGTCTTACCCATGCCCTCTTTCTTTTCTTCGTTTTTTCCTGATGGATGATGCATGTACTAATCTGAGCGCAACCAAAAACATCATTCCAGATAATAAAACGGCGAAATGCTCGTCATCCATTTTCTTTAAATGTGCTACATAAGGACGCGTGGGCGTGGCCAATTTTCTGCTAGTAGGTCACAATTTCTCAAGCGGCGAACGCATGGCCGCTGGATGGCGCTTACAAGCGGTTGGGGAATGGGGAGAGAAAACCTTCTATTGGCTCCAGCCAATCACGGCAAGCAATATTTATATTTGCAACACTGGGGAAACCCCATAGTATTATCTTATACTGTGTTTTAAAATGGCGGAGATAAGTGAAGGAAAGTTCGCCTGTAAGTTATGTAGTAAGGCATTTGTCAACAACAAAGGTTTGCGTAAACACGTAAAAAACAGTCATGGTGAATGTCATCTTCCAGACGGGGATGTATGTAGCATTAAGTATAGGGTCCAAACTTGGGGGGCAGGCACTCAATAGGGGGCACGGGCACCCCCCGTGGAGTCACCACTGCTACGAAATAACAACAAAATTGCCCAAACAGCAACACGTTCAAGTATCTTTGGCAGCTTGGTTTAAATTTTAAATATATTTTTGGAGGGGACTGTATATTAGGCAGGGTTGGACCCTCACCCCAAATTCTTACATTGTGCATGGATGGTTTTATTGAGGATTAAAAATGCAAAACATCAATTGCAATTTGACAAAAGCCACAATTACGTGACTATACGCAAACACTGTATATCTCAATGCCGGATTTGAAGTACCAGCGATTGAATGTCTGCCTGCGTGTCTGTCTGTCTGTCTGCGTGTCTGTCTGTCTGACTTGCATTATAAATGGTGATATAGGCTACGGGGTTTTACGTCGATCTAAAAATAGTGAGCAGCCAGCGGGTTGCCGTGATTGGCTGGAGCCAATAGAAGGTTTTCTCTCTCCAACCGCTTGTTGGCGTTTTGCCCGGGTCGTTGACGGCTCCGTTCCGCAAGTCAACGAACGCCTGTGGCCCAGCACCATAACGCGGCTTAAGCTCTGCTGAGTCCGCTCTAGGTGTCTTCCTAATGCCTTCTGCATAGCGCATCCGGTCTCTCTTTGTGCAGTTGTGTGGACTGTGGAAGCAATATCTTTACAATAATAACCAGGTTATTATCATGTTTTTCTTAATACGGCAGCAGCGGCAATTGTCCGCTTCTATAAGTTCGATTTATAGAATAAATTAGTACATGAAATTAGCATTAGAAACCTCTACTGTACGCGATTCTGTTAAGCGGCTAATAAATGTAATATCATTTCTAGTCTAAATAGCGTATATAACCACATGTGTAGTAGTACCTCTGCGGTTATGATGGAAGAAACGGTGTTGAATATCTGATGAAATAGGAGGTTGACTCGCTGCTTCAACGTTATCCTTCTGCAAGTGGGCGTCACAGAGACCGCTGCCCCAGATACATGTATAATATTGTATACTCTAATAATAATTTATTTCCGTTACACCCGGCCCCACCAGTGGCGGACCTACAGGGGCGGAGGGGGCGGTCCGCCGCGGGCGGCACTTTTTCTGGGCGGCATTTTTGTTGGTAAAAAAATTTTTTTGCAGATTGTTTAGCCTATATTGTCAGCCACAAGAAACGATCGCAGTCGAAAGGCTATGCTAAAGGCCACCGTTGCATAGAGAACTTTTTTTAGTGAAAATCGGGATGAGACTGTAGACAATGCAAAGAACTATTCTGAAGAAATATGTTCTAAACTAGCGATAAGCATGGAGTGTCGAATTCGTAAGAAACGAATGGCTGGTGAAGTATCCGACGATGCTGCAGTAGAGTCCGAAGTTGAGCTAAGAAGATAACTGTTATCCAGTGTTTATTCTAGCCCTCTTGACATTGGAGGGGGGGATTTTGAAATGTTTGGGGAGGGGACAAGGTTTGAGTTTCCACACGTTTGGGGGAAAATTTCCATTCCCAGCCAACATCTAAAAGAATTTTTGGGTGAATTTTCAAACTTGGGGGGGGGGATTCTCCCCTAAGAAGGCCTAGAATAAACACTGACTGTTATCCATACTGTACAGTGTACAAGCTGGTTCAAGAAATATATTCTAGATTTGAACATCACACTCTTCCAAAGAAATACGATTTCCTTACACCTTCAAACCCTTTTATTTAAGAATATCATTGTCAGTTAGATGCAAAGGCGTCGATCCACTTAGAATATTGGGGCGTATATATACTATATATATACAGTATATGAATATATATATATATATATATATATATATATATAGCTAATTGACCTAAGATATATATACTTTATATTATATATATATATATATATATATACAGGGTGCAGACCTTATACATAAAGTAATAAAGTATATATGGATAGATATATCATATATGGATACCATACTTTATATATAAATGTATATATAGCTACTTGATACTAAAATTAAGCGCATAAGAATAAGGAGCTACTTCGGTGCTGTTTTGAAAGCTCTATAGAAATTAACAAGATTTTACTTACTTACTTTGTTTATATCAGGAAGTGATATAAATTCAGCCATAGTTTTTATTTACTTTTGGGTTTGTTCAATAATTTACTTTCAATTGAGCTATTTAATGTTTATAAAGGCAAAAATTTCATAGTTCTGTAGTCTGGACCACTAAAAATTATTGCTGACCAATCATATTAAAGCGTAGGCATGTATACTGTGCCTTACCTGCTTGAGCAGTCTATCTCGTAATCTCAATTAGAGTGTTGAGTCCAAGATGCAGAGTAAAATTAAAAGGTTGACAAATAAAAGAGTCCAGGTTTCGTGGGCAACATCTTAAATGATATTGCATTGTCGATTACAAGACATTATTAAATTTTTATTATCTACTACTCGGATATAGACGCCTAAACAGTTAACTGTCTAGTTCAAGCATGCAAGAGAAATGTCTTAAATGCAGTCAGTTGACTCAGTTCCCGTAATCTTAAAATAATTTAGACGCTTCGCCCGTGATTTCGATAAGCCCACACGATTTATCTAAACTGCCAAAGAGTTAAACACCATTCTCTCAGCAGGGTGGCGTAGTTACCCCCCCACGCCCCTATGTTACTAACGCATCAACGCTGTTGTACAGCCATCAACTATCTAAATCTAGTAAATTCGGCTCACAAGCATCTTGACATCGTTCCCATGATGACCGTTAAGTGACATGAAAGTTTACACTTAGGGTCAATCAACCAGAGACCAGATTCTTACAGTCCGACTGCTTGTTCGTCCCCAATGGATTAATTATCAGGTTTAAAAGGTTCACATTTGCAGGTAATCTGGAAAAACGCAGTGACGGTACTCCAGTGACTGAGTGTCAAAGTACTGAGCAAACTACTGAAACTGAGCAAACGCTATAGGGCCTACATGTTGGAGTGGGGGCAACATGTGATGAACAAATGCTGAGCCCACTCTAAATCAATGGAGAGAATCTGGGCCCCGTGGATCGCCATTTCTTAACCTAACTCCAAAAATATGAAATTTCAAGAATAGAAATTTCAGGAAGAACATGCATTGTGACTGGAAAATGTGTTAACTGGTATATAAAAATGTTGAAATATTGGGGGGGCAACAAGTTTTGAGCCTCCTGCCCGAATTATTGGGGGCCCAGGCCCCCGGGCCCCTATGGATTGACGCCTATGGAACTTATAAAGATGATGTTGATGAGGACATAGAGAAGGGAGAGATTCTCATCGAGAGGAAAAGACTGCAGACATTTGTTATCACAGCTTGAAATGTAGAAATGGAAGGTCCTTTGCAACTTCTGCAGTTCATTCAGAACTATAATCTCTGCGATTCAGTACCAAACATTGTCTTACTGCTGCATGTGCTGCGAGCTGCGAGCGGCCATTCTCTAAACTGAAGTTATTCAAGAACTACCTTCGGGCATCAATGGTTAAGTTGGTTAACTGGTCTAATCAAGGTTAACTGATCTAGCAATACTTTCCATTGAGTTTGATCTCGACGATGAAATAGATTTTGATGCTGCGATTAAAGATTTTGCGGAGAGGAAGGCCAGAAAAATTAAATTTTTAGAATAATCGTATTTCGGCTGTTTTTCTCTTAAATTGCACTACTAGATTTATTTCAAAATAAATGCAGTTACTTGTAATTACCAAGCGACCCTTCTTCTGTTCTTCGTATCAGATGATGACACATTTTTTTCACAAAGTCCCTTTTATCGATATTTGGGTGTTTGCTACTACCGTAGTCACACGTAAAATTCCATTACAATTATATAGAATTATAGATTATCTAAACAATATATTTTTTTTACAAAAATCGGAACTAAATTTACTGATTTTTTGAATTTTTTAAATGTTTATATTTAGCTTCTTTTTGGAGCGGCATAAAGCCTTGGTACGCCGCTGGGCCCGACACACTGTTTTCAACTTTTCAGGCAGACACGCAGCTGGAGGTTAATGTGCTGCTGCTGCTGCTGCTGCTGCTGCAGCCAAGATTAGTTAGCCAGCCTGGTTGTTTCTGTCCAAGCTGCAGTCGTCCTATCCTGTCCATTGCAGTTCGGTTGCCTGCTGCATGTTAATAGCCAATCGATGCGCGCAGTATGCGGTTAACGCAACACTGCTACATGCAACACTGCAACACAACACTGCTACATGTAAATTTGAGTGGAGTCAGTGCAGCCCAAATTGTCCATTTGACAATCCGTATTCATGAGAGATTTTCGATGGCGAACATTAGGACAGGAAATTGTTATGTAAATTTAGAGTTTTTGGGTATTTTGCAACTGGCTCGAAAATAGAACTTAGTAGTTGGCCCCTATCCTATAGTTTTTGCGTTTATGACATCTAGCGAATAAAATAGCGAATAAGATAACACGCTGCGGCTGACGTTATTGAGGCTTTGTTTCTGACCTTGTTATGCCTTCGACACTATGCAGATCATTCTTTTAATTAACTAAGCAACAACCCAGAGCCGTAGCGAGGGTATCCGGCGCCCGGGGGCAAAGTGTATCGTTGGCGCCCCTAACACTGCTGACGAGCAAAAAAAGTTCGTCGCACATCTTTCTTCTTCTTTATTGTCCATTTCACTTACGCGAACGCCAAATTTTGGCGCCCCCTCGCCTCGGCGCCCGGGGGCATATGCCCCTCCTGCCACCTCGCTACGGCTCTGTTATGTTCCAACAAAACTCACTGTACAAATTGGACAGAGCTTCAGCAGCAGTTTCAGTAGCAGCGTTCGAATTAGTCTTTGATGCTTCCATGTCGAGAAGATGAGCGTCTGGCTGTCTTCGTCTGCAATAGACGTAGATTGGTTTAATACGTCTTCTTATATTCCCATCTATCTGACTTTCGCTTTTATAACCACAACCGAGCCATTAAATCCTTACAGGAGGCTGTTCAGTGGCGGTTCCACGTGGGGGATGAGTGGGGATGCATTCCCTCCACCGGACTTTCAAAGTTACCTTTTTTGCTTGTGAAAACCTATTTTTGGGTAAAAGTTTAGTAAAACTAACTGGGGATTACCGTTTTTTGCCCGTCAATCCCTATTTTTCTTTTTTTCGGTAAAAGCGTATTAAAATTAGGGATAAAATTCCCCTTTTCCAGCCTTTTCCGCAAAGTTTATTGATTTTTTTCTTCTATTTTCATCCCCTCCACCAACTTTCTATGAATTCATTCATCCTCTCCACCAAGAAATCCTGGAACCGCCACTGAGACTGTTCATGTTTGGAACCACCTTTTCTAGACATGATTCACATATAACCACACATTCTCGTGTAACATAACCAGCCCATCAAAAATGTATCAGCGCCTTCCAGTTTAGTAGGCTACTGGCCAGTGGAGTAGCGTGGGCGCCAGCGCCCGGGACAAAAAGACGAATAGCGCATTTTTTCCTTCTTTATTATGCATTTCACTTACCCAAATACCCAATTTTGGCGCCCCCACCTCGGCGCCCGGGGCATATGCTCCCATGACCCCCACGCTACGCCACTGCAACAATCCATGCATCTGCATTTCATAAGCTGGCAAGTAGTCTAACACTCCTGTCTAGCGAGTGTCGAGAGTGACATCTTGTCGTTTTAGACCGGTCCACTGAAGTGTTTAGAACTATACAACGTTCACCCGTCATCTCTGCAGCTTTCAGAATTCGAATAGCATCGTACGGGCGTACCCGTAACTTCTATGAAGCCACGTTCTCTGACTAAGCTTATATGGCTTGAACTCGTTCCCTTAATTAAAAGCAATGGCTGAGTTCATCAGTGCTAATGCGGAAGAAATGTTACGCCCTGGCCAAAAAGTGCAAAATGCGATATAGCAACTGTGATCCAGAGGTTGCATATTTCAGTGTTGTACTTTTGCATTCTTGCCAATCGCTTTAACATTTAAGGGAACTTTTCTGCAAATGAACACCCAATCTATGACATTGCACGGCGCCTGACATGACATAGCCTATCCTATGAAATCAAGAACGCCATCGCATCTTCTCTCGTTTTCATACATAACTCTTCTCTTAAGAGTACTAATTAACTCTTATGTGACACATTGCTCAACTTTTAACAATATAATAGACATAAACAGTGGCGTTTCCAGGAATTCTTGGTGGGGGATGAAATTTTTTAGGATGTTGGTGGTGTGATGCAAAGTGAATAAAAAACAAAAGAAAAGAGACAAACAGGTCATTGTTAGTGTTTTTCCCACTAAATCTTACTAAACTTTGCAAAAAAGGCCGACAATCAAAAAAAGATCAGATATTTTACTAATTTTGCTAAAAACTCACCGGCCTACAGGCTGAGGTTGACAAGCAAAAAAAGTCATCCGGAACCCCGGTGGGGAATGCATCCCCATTCCCCAGTCATCAACATGGTGGAACCGCCACTGGACACAAACAACACTGAACGTAATAATCATAAAAGTAAATGTTAACAATAAGGTCACACCGAAATAGTTAAAACATACATTATTATGTGTTTGTGTGTGTGTGTTTGTGTGTGTGTGTGTGTCTGTGTGTGTCTGTGTGTGTGAGAGAGATATATGACTTTCTGTTCGCATGATTAGTATGCTGGTCACTTGTTTAATATTAAAATGCGCATATCCTGCTGAAGGTGAGCGTTGTCTGACAGAGAAACAGCTTGCATCAGTGCATCATTTCGATTAAAGCTTGACCTGCTTATGGCTTCAAATTGCACAATTTATTTGGTATTAGTGTGCGCTGAAAATTTCGCTGGATACAAGCGTTTGCGATGCCTATTATTTGGTAATTGTGTGATATGCTATAGATGAGACAGCCAACCTACAGGATTCGGATATTATTTCATTATTATTATTATTATTATTATTATTATTATTATTATTATTATTATTATTATTATTATTATTAGCTAGACGATTTCTATAGTCCAATCGGCTTCTCTATCAGAACACAGAAGCTGCGCGCGGAAAGCTAGTTTTGAATCGGTCCAATAGGCGCTGTGCAACCGTGTCCAGTTAGAACACCGACGCTAGGCAACGTTGAGCGCGGCTTGTACTTGGTTGGGTGACCATCCCGATATCGAGTCGTGGTGCCGACGACCATCCAAGCCGTTCATCGCTTAGGCGTGGATACATCGATGGCAGCATTAACATGCGAAGGTAAAACGCGGGCTTAGAGAAAGCCTAGTAGGCCTATACGTAAATCAGCGCATGAGTGCAAGAACTGTGCTACAAGAAATTCGCTAATTTCTATCTCTAAAACTGTACTCCGCAATATTAGAAAATATTATCTAACAGTGAATGCCAGATCTAATAACTGGGTCACTTACTATTACTGCTATTCGACTTTGAATAGACAGTCAAAGCAATACCGAGGTAATACATAGGTCATGATGGGTGATCAATTGCGAACACCGTCATATTCATTATCATTATCATATTATATTGTATTATTATATTCATTATTATCATATCATCCCATTAAATTTCTCCATTAAGAAAATCGAGAATACCTTAAAATATTAATTAATTCCTGATAACGTGAATGTACTTGAGTATCGGGCAGAATACGATGCTCTGCAGTAAAGAATTCATAAAATGCAAAGCCACGTTCTTGTGCAGTGGCGCAGCTTGGGAGAAAGGGGGTCAGAGGGCGGTTGCCCGGGCGCAAAATTTCCAAAAAGAAGATAAAAACCAAGTAATAAATCATTAAATAGACTGACATGTGTGAGTCTGCCAGTAACAAAAAAGAATTGTAAGTAGACCTGCTTCTTCGGAAATTATTACTTCAAAGAAGAATACGATACGAATATGTTTTTTGTTTGTCAAGATATTTGGGGACAAATTAGAGGCGCCAATCCCTTCTTTGCCCCGGGTGCTGGCAACCCACGCTACGCCACTGTTCTTGTGTAAGTTAATAATTATCACTAATACTAAAGCTCCATTGCGCAAAGGTTCACTTTTCATAAAATATGAACCTTGGAGATTTTAAATAGTAGCCTGCGTCTTTGCGGCAAATGTGTTGAGTCCTACTCAGCCGTAAAATTATAATAGTCTGGAATGTTATTCGTTCTAGGGTCAAAATTACAATAGTCAGAGATTTGACTCGTTCCAGGTATCTCTTGTTCCACCAAACGCAGTTCACAGTAGGGTTCAGGCGGCGAAGCTGTCGCTAGTTGAGCGCTCAGCGGTTCGTAAGCTGCAATGATTTCCGGTTCACGGTTTCCATCTTCTAAATAAGCAAATAGTTAACAATTTCATATTCATTTCAGCAACACAGAAAGTTGTTAAAGACAAATAAAATAATCTAACTGATCAGAATATAGTCAAAAGGGCAAGTAATTTACTTTTGCCAGAAGATTGCCTTTGACATTATGATTGGAGAAACCCTTATAAGAACATAAAGCTGTCGAATCTGGTATGCAAGGAGTGAATAGAGGCTGCATAATTGCTTGAATCTTTTCAGTTTAGAAAATTATAAGTGCTGAAGATATTTTGAGCACGGTCTTGAAGGAAAACTGAAATTCTTTAGCCTATTTAAGCAAATTCTCGAGGACATATATTTTCAATAGCAGAGCTATCTAGTTAAATTTCCGCTGTTTCAAATGAATGCATGTAAGGCTAGCAGTGCATAGAAGATCTGTTGAATTGTTATCGTTGCGAAAGATTATTGAAAATAAATAAGAGAGTCCGACATTTGTATAAATTTCCGGTCCTCAGCAATGAAAGTAGACAGGATTTTTGCAGTTTACGAAAACTCAGCAAAAATGCTTTCGCTTAAGCCTATAATAGCATTTTCCCATACATTTATATTCATGCTTAAGATTTCCAGCTCCACGACGCAGCTGACGAACTGGAACACGCAGCGAGAGGCCACTGAAGATTTCATCATAGTAACCAACTTTCAATATTACATTAACACACTATAACCGATATTCTTGCACATACAATGTCTCAAATTATGGCTTTATTTTACCGTCACGTGATGAAGACTCGCAAGGGAGAACATCCGCGTCTCGAATGAATCTTCGTTGCAAAGAGGAAAAACGCATTACCAGCCGCGCTGCAATTTTCATCAAAAAAGCGTTTCTATTTCAATATTAGAACGCATATACACCACTCACTTTTGCCCAAAGTCAGCGCATTAAATCAATAATTATTGAAATGGCACAGAGTTTTAGTTATGCTATCCCTAGGCTAATTGATGTCACCGATTGCAAAATACACTGTAGATCATCGTACATGTTCACCCGGTGCCCACATCCTACTTTCCTTTGATGGCTACGTTATTGTTAGTAACGTGATGATATTGATTGTTTGTTTCTGTTTATTTATTTATTTATTTCTAGATGATTTATTAAACGCTATGACATAGCTAGAGCTGAAATCAAGAGCGATTTACAGATGTTCATAAGATGCGCGAAATAAGTGCATCTTGAGGGCAGTCGCAGATGCCTCGAAGGATGTGATAGATGTCACTGACGCGGGAAGAGAGTTCCAGAGAAGTTCTGTGTCAATATTGAACGCATTATCATTGGCTGCATAAGTTTTAATGCTTCTAATGCAAGATAAACTTTACTACAAAGACCTTCGTATGATTTGGATTTCTTAGGTCAGTGTTTCAAACCACTAAGGTGGGAGCTCCATGGGTATATTTAGCTGCCTAATCTAGCGGTTAAATCGTGATTAAAGTGACTTACTTCTTGGTTTGGTTCGACAGAAAATACATAGAACTATGATTAGCAAAATGACAGCAGATGTAGCTCCACCGATGCAAGATGCGACCAAAGAAGTAGAATTCCCATTTTCATCTATGTAAAGAATGTTTCAGTTAGCAAGTCAACGCAGTCCCTCTATATACAGGGCGGTTTAAATTAGACATCAGATCACTTCAGTAACTCATTAATAGCACCAATAACAAACTCATAGGAGAATAGCAAATATTACATTGACTGTGAACTTAGAATTTCTCTAAGCTGAAAGTGCTAATAATTAAATGAATCACGTATTCATACACATATACACACACGCACAAGCACATATATATAATATATATATATATAATATATATGTATAGTATCTAAATAAGGTAAATAAATAGCTTTACTTAAACCTTTTCAATAGACTAACCTAAAGTAGGAATGTGAACGTTGATGTAAAATGAAATTGATTTAGAAATGGTTCCAATTTTCCCGTCCACTGTATTCTGCGCCGTACACACAAACACATGCATTGCTCCAACTGATAGCGAATTCGTCAATGTAAGGTCTGGTCCATTTTGCCAGTCGATGTTAGTGTCATTATGAGTCCAAGTATAGGTTGGGTCTGGATTTCCATCAGCAAGACATACAAGTTGATCCCCATATTTGAAGCTGCTTCTATTCGGTTCTATTTTGATGCCTCTTACTCCATCTAAAACATGACACGGCATGATTGTCTTATAAGTAGTCGAATCTTACTGTACATTTCGCAGTTATTCAGTCATCACTAACACCCAATATACTCATTGTCATTCATAACCTGGCTAATTAAAAGTTTCATAATGCTCTAAAAGAAATTATTATATTTCTTTTACTCACATTGTACTCTTGCTAAATATTGATACGCATGTTTGTATTCTGAAATATTCTCTTGAGATCCGTTTGCCCAATGAAATGACGTCGTGCATTGAATTATCACGTTGTTGTCTTGAGACTGTAATAGTAATGTTGTGCCTGATGTCGTTTTCACCGATCCATTCATTGAGACTCTGTCCTTTGTTGAGGTTTTAATGATGTCATTGCCTTTCGTCCATTTCATTATGGGTTTCAGGTATCCAGTTGAAATGACTTCTGCACCATATCAATACCTGATCTTTCTCTTTTAATGCGCCATCAGAAGCATTCATTCCACAAACTGGATCATGATCTTGAAAGAAATCAATAAGCTAACTTTAGAACACTAAATTTGGGAAATCTAAGGCCTGAAAAGGTTTGTAATTTGCAACAGATAAACTTTATGTAGCAAAAAGCAAGCACACCATTCTATTGGACCTCAGGCTAATTCGCAACGTAACATTCCGACAACTTTGTGCCGCAGTT
Organism: Metaphire vulgaris; assembly: GCA_018105865.1. Lineage (NCBI taxonomy): Eukaryota > Metazoa > Annelida > Clitellata > Crassiclitellata > Megascolecidae > Metaphire > Metaphire vulgaris. The sequence goes on along the minus strand of CM030851.1, from coordinate 2,656,211 downwards.
AAGAGCGTCAGTGCTAAATATGTTGTGAGCATCTGGATACATGTAATAGTCACCTACGCCTTATTGTCTCATTGAGTTAATATTCACTCGCCTTATGAACATCTTTTGATGAATTTTTATCTGATATGAACAAGTTAAACTGAAACCTGCCTTTCTGTCATTCTTAATTAGAATAATATCGCAAAAGATGCTTAATCCTATTTGAAGATGATCTACTAGTGCATGGAATTAGTTAGTTTAGTCGCAAAAATCTATCATTACAGCAAAAATTCTTTATAAAGCGAAAAAAATGCTGACCTAAAACAGTCAAATAACTTGTATGCTCAAATGCTGAACCAAACAATTGTAGTAATATTTTCCCGCATGTCTTCGATCGACAGAATCAATGATCAAATCAAACTGTCCTCTACTTCTCTTGTCGATTCTATACGTTGACTTTACGTAGTTCTTTGAGACTAAAAGTTCTGTATCGGCATTATTCACTGCGATCAGAAACCAAGATACGCTGTCCTTAGGATCTGCTTTGCATTCAAGTGTTACATTTCCACCAACAGCAGCGACTACGTTCTGCAAATGATTTTCCAGCAATTTCTCATGCAACTGATCTGAACAAGTATAACAAATAGGCCTATGTCATTGTATGCATATAGCATGCCTTTTAAAGTTACATAAATGATTGCATTGACCCAGTAAGAAGTACTATCCTAAATTGGGATTGATGACAATCTTTGGAGAGATGAGAATGTTTTGAGACGTTTGGTAATTCCAGCAATGCGAACGTGGAGACAGCGTCAATTGGTAAATCAACGAGTTAATTACCTATGTGTCGCGATAGCTCATGCCAACGCCGCACGACATAAGCTTTGTTCGTGTTCTCTTTTTCTGTTTCAACTGTCCACTAACTAGTCAAATTTCTGTTATCTCCTTCCTGGTGTCTGGCCATATCAGCAGCAATTGTGTCAGGCATTTGGAAATGAAGAGGACTGCAGTATATTAAGTTTGAAACCAAGAAGAACACCGATTCAGAAGTTTGCTTCCTAGAAAAGTGGATATTCTGGAATACGTAAAACATAGAATTTTTCAATTCTGTGTAGTCCTAACTGCTGTTGGCCTTGAGATTTCACAGAACCAATGATATAGCTAATGATGCTAATACAATTCGCAAGCCTGTGTATAAAGAGAGCACTTCTATAGCACCAAGAGCATCAAGCGACTCCGAAAGAGACGAACCCTGACCTGATTAATTACTTGAGTAATGGAAGGGATAACTATTATCTCTGGTAGACGAAAACAAGTGGTCATTAGTATATGTTTATTTTAAAAAACCATTGATGTAAAAATAGTTGTTATCTCATTTATTTTATTGATTGAGTTCTGTTATTGAGATCTCTCTTTCCATGTTAAATTCTGATCAATCGTTATTCCAAAAAATTTAGTTGAGGTTTTTTGGGGTTATTTCTACATGTAAGTTATTAATTTTAATTTTGCAATTTATCTTAGGTAATATTTTGCGTTTGGGGTAAAAAAATAATGACAATTGTTTTGTCTATATTGAGTTTTGTCTATATTGATTCATTTATTTGGAACCAAGTGTTTATTTTAGTTAATTCATCATTTATTTGAGTGATAAGATCATTTATGTTATTACTACTCGCTATTAAGTTAGACTGGATGCCACCATAAGCGTCTTGAACCCACTGGGTCTGTCCTCGACCAGAGGGACAGCTCCCAACTACGGAAAATCGAATATTGTAGTAAAGTTGATCCTTTGCGCTTTCTTGCATCTACCGTCGATATTCGAAGTCAAATTTTAAGCTGCACTTTGGGCTAATTAATTAACATTGAGACGAAGGGGACTGTAAGTACCGATTCAGAAGCTCGCCCCTAGTAAAGTGGACATATTTGTGTCTTTAGTCTAAGCCAAATTTTAAGATGTAGCCCACGTGGGGTTAATAATGTTATTGTTATGTAAATGTTAAACTAGCGATGAATAAATTGTATAGGCCTATCTATTAGGTATACTGCTTGAACAACAATAGCGATTCTTTGAAATATAACTCACCACAAAACATTGCCTTGATTAGGCAGAAGACAATAGCGTTCAGAAACAACATAGTTCTTCATTGACGATTCCGTAGTTCGATGTAGATCATAAATAAAACGAACGAAAATTTTACTGTAAAATTGATCTACTTTAGTTCACCCGGAATTAGTTCTAATTGCGTATCTGAGTTGCAACACGTGATCACTTTCATAAACAAAGTTAAGCAACGCAGCGGCCATAATTGCAAAGGAAAATAGAGGGACAGCCAGCATAGCTAATTGACCGACAAGAACTTTCACTCTCGAACGAAGACAAAACTTTTGTCGAAGACAAAACAAATGTCATACCTCACGACTCTTCGTCGTCATTATACTGTTATTTCATGAACTTTATTTATGTACACACGGTGACCCAATAAAAACATGCCACTGTATATTTGTCTATATGTTTATTTTCAAAAGCTATTGATATAAAATACTGTGATTTCATTTGCTTTATTGATTGTGTTCTGTTATTGAGATCTCGCTTGTCGTTCGTCAATGATCGACGTCTTATGTCCACTTTACGGCCTAAAATATCACCCTCTCCCCCCAAAATTTTTTGAAGCCCTCTAGCAAAATATTTTCAGCGGTAACCCCACTTTGGTCAGCGGCAAAGTTATAAAGGAATGTCAGAGGAACAAAATAAACCAAAAAGTTTGAAAATCGGTTGACATTTGGCAAAGATCTATCAATTCTAACCCCATAACCTCAATGTTTGAACACAAGTATTATCGGTGAATTTCGCGAAAGTTTTGAATTCTGATGTTTCCAATTTTTTTAATTTGCTAATATTATTATTATTATTATTATTATTATTCTTGACAATTTTTATAACGCCGTAAACATGACATAGATCAAAATCAAAGGCGCTTTACACAAATTAAATTAATTAAGCTGGATGGTAAAAGCGCTTTAGAAAGTTATTTTGCTATATCTCAGGCTATATAAGAGCTAAGAAGATGAGGTTTGCACCATTGTTTAGCTTTTTTATTCCTCTTTCTAACCGTCCGTGCAAAACAAAAAAGACAGCCTGCTCCTCATTCTCGCTTGATTGTCTCCCGACAATCAAGCGAGAATGAGGAGCAGGCTGTTGCTCGGCGTGTAAAATCAGCACAGCAAACAAGAGAATCAAGCACTGCATGTCGTTCGACACTGCCAAATCAGTACACTTACGTTGACTATCAAGTTTCCGAAAATTCATGCGAATGGGCGTTAACTCGGTTGAAGGCAAAGGCGGCGAGTGAAGGACAACTGCGCAAAATGCTATTGCATTTGCGCAAAATCGGGTGGTAAAACAGCCAATCTCCACCATCATATAATGCTATTGCATTTGCGCAAAATCGGGTGGTAGAACAGCCAATCTCCCCCGTCATTTTTGACGGGTAAACACCTAGTTAAATAATAAAAACCTCGATTTTACAAAACATTGTTTTTATTATTTAATAAATCCATGTTATCGGAGTTCTTCCTCTGTCCTCTACTGTATGAAGCTTAAACGACAGAGCAGAGGGTAGGGTTAGGGTTAGTATTAAGTATTAATTTAGTATTAATGACTATAAATATCATTAGGTCTAATATTATTTCCTGTAAAATTAAATCTTGCCTTCGATAATGCCGCATCTGCTGTTTAAAAAACTAATGGCCTGAACTTCCGTGAATTTGACTGAATGTCATTTATTTCCATTCGCTTGGTAGCGCTTATGTCCATATACTCTGTTTGGTCTGCTCAAACTGGGTCCTAGAACAAGGAAGAAACTAATTCAGAAGGCTACTTCCTGATAGTTTATATTTTGATGCAGTAGATTGCACCGAAAGCCGAATATTGCCACCGGCTTTCCGCATATTTAAAGTAAAGTAAACATGTTTATTATTATTACACGACCAACATCATAACCAAAAAATACATGACTCAAGATACTTAATTAATTTATACTAGAAATAATCAAAAATTAACACAAGAATTCAAATATAGTAACTAAACAGATGTGATTAAAATTTAACATAGAAAGTAATTAGTTGATCAGAGGTTGATTATAGTAAAATGAGTGATGGATAACCGAAGGGAAAGAATCCCGTAAGGTGGTTATCCCAATTTAAAGTTATGGTTGAATGGCAGAAAACTAATTATGAGTGATTATAGTGTAAATGTATGTAAGTGTAAGTTAGAAGTAGAAGTGATGTTGAAAGTAATGTGCTAGATGTATATTTCTTAATAGAAATATAAATAAAATCCATATAGAATTAGAGTTAAATCAGTTCAATTGGTTTAAGTTATTATACTTGATTTAATACAAGGAAGTTTTTAACATTACATTTAAATAAAGAGAGCTTATTATAATTCTTAATATTGGATGGAAGTTTATTCCAAATTCTAGCGCCTGAAAATTTAATGTGATATGCCAAAACTCAATGCGAGAACCAAGAGCAGTGAGTTATTCGATACTTTAATGTGAAATGATCGATTGAAAGAGTAGGCGCAGGGAGGAGGTAATTTGGTCAGGAGGGTCACAATGGTCAACTGCAGACCCGTCCTTTGCCAATGCGAGGCCTCTGGCACCGTGCGGCCTGCGGCGACCCGGATGGGCTGAAATCCACATGAAGTTATATCAACTGAAGTTTTTTAATATTTTCTGTAATATAATTTATATATAGGTCCTAGGCCTAACCCTAAGAAGGGTAATATTACGATAACCAGTAAAACTAACCACACAGACAAGGCTAAATTTCACCAGCAAAACTTAGTAATGACCGACGATCGTGATAAGGCTTGTGTTTGCACACGGAAGTAGACTATGATAGCCTCAGACTATAGTTCTCTGTCTACAGTCCTGTAATCTGTACTGTTCAGAAACATCGAACAAGCTGAACGAAGAACCAGAACCAGAACATTTTAAAATCACTTTAAAGGCTTCACGAGTGTAAAATAAAATGTGAAGAAATAAATTGAAACTAGATTAAGGTAAAAAATAATATGAGAAAAAAACTTTAAATGTCTTAAAACACAAAAGGTTGAAGCGCCCTGGGCCCCTTAGATGCACAAAGGTCTCTTGCAGAGTGCCATATTTTCAACACATAGGCCTAATGACGGGGCCAGGTCAACTGTGTCGTTTTAAACTCAGATAAAGATGGTAACAGCATAGAAATTTAAAATGAAGTGCCGTCAATCTAGAGCAATCAGCTTCGTTACAACGAGGATAAACAATGGGCGGTACCACATAATATTATTAGAGACACCTTTACAAAAACCTCATATAGCAAATGATAATTTGCATCAAGGAACAGTTATAACAAACGCATATAACGAGGAGGCAGTCGTTATAGACGACAATGGCTAATAACACGAAGCGATGGCCGCATCGCTTTCGTTTCCGTGTTCTTTAGTATTCATGAGACTATTCTTTCGTATTCAATAGTAGTCCAGTTAATGCCAATTGCGAAATTCATCATTTGTATCAGGAAGTAATGGAAATCAAAAATGTAATGTCAAAAGATTTTTTAAACATTTATCGGTGTTTAAACTACGCGAACAATGCCTGTTGTATTCATATTTGAGATTGTATGATCTTCAGAACACGATAATTTCTTTTGTTGTACATTTTTATTGTTGTTAAATCGATAATGTATTTTGTAATACAATATATTAAAAGAAGAGAAAAGATGCATAATAATAATAATAATAATAATAATAATAATAATAATAATAATAATAATGTGATTTTAAGTGGTTTAGGAGGTTAAGTAAGCCTGTGTGAAAACCACTGATGTAACCATCTGCATTCAACAACCTAGTTTATCGACATAGGCTTTGAATCCGTTTACTGTTTCAACTGTCACTCCCACCTCGTCCAAACGGTTCCATTTGTTCACAACTCTTGCACTAAAAATTGTTTCTTTCTTGGACCAACCCTCTGCTTAAACAATTTGCATTTGTGGCCTATCGTGCTGCTATAGTGTGCCAATGTAAAGAATCGATCATATGGCACATCTACTTTCCCAGTCATTATTTTGTATGTTTCTATCAAATCCCTTCTCTCTCTTCTCCTTTCTAATGTTGTCAGTCTACAATACTGAAGTCTTTTTTCGTAGCTTAAATTATGACACCCATTGACCATCTTTGTTGCTCGTCTTTGCACTTTTTCTAAAAGCTCTATATCTTTTTTCAAGAATGGATTCCATGCCTGAACACAGTATTCTAGATGAGGCCTTACTAATGACTTATAAAATTTTATGATTATATCTTTGTCTCGCCTCACTATTGTCCTTTTCGTCATTCCCAACATTTGGTTTCCCTTTTTTGCTGCCTCCATGCATTGGTGAGATGGATTCATACTTCTATGGATGATCACCCCAAGTCTCTTTCTTTTTCTGTTATGGTTAGAACCTTGCCCCCTTAAGAATATTCATTACCATTATTAGGCTTTTTGTGCCTGCGATGTTAGCGTGGTGTTTCTAAGATCCGTCAGGGACGTCATTTGGGGGGGCAGGGGGGCATTTGCCCCCCGGATTTTTAGGAAAAAAAATTTTTCTTGTGTTATTTAGTATTTAGTTTTTACATGTCCTAAAGGAGCGCCTGATGAATGATGATGTCGAGTAATCTGAAGTAACTAACCGTTATAAACGGCTGACAAGCAAAACAAAGGTCGTCAACTTTTTCGCAAACTTGTAACTTGTCAGGTCGAAAGTGTCTTGCCCCCCCTCCGAAAAACAGTGAAATGACGTCTCTGAGACCCGTCCTCGCCAGATCTCTCGTTTTAAGCCGCTTTATATCACACTTGAGCTACCAGTAGAAAGCTCTTGGTTTTAATATTCCAGAACGACCAATCAGAACGCACACCCAGCCAACCAATCAGAACGCTTGAAGGTAACCAATGAGAACATCACACAGCCAACCAATGAGAACGCTCACACAGCCAAGCAATCAGAACGCTTGAACGCTTGAAAGTAACCAATCAGAACGCTCACACAGCCAACCAATCAGAACGCTTGCACAGAGCACATAGGAAGAATCTTAATATGATAGATATAATAATGCCAGGGGAGTAATTAATATATAGATAATAATTATTGGGGAGTTAGTATTATATGGGAGTCATTATTATATGCTATACCTGTCAATCTTTAGACTTTTATTCAGATGACCGTTACTTAGGCTTATATTCAAGCTGCTCGAAAGAATACTGCTGTGACATGATCAGACAACCTTAGAACTGTCACCTGATTAACTTACCAGCCTAAGTTGCTCAAATTCCGTAAATGAATTGAACATAAACGATATCCTATCGCTGTGAAATCCTGAAGTTGCCCTGTTTAAATATACGCAAAGGAGTGATCTGTACTGACAGCCATAAAAGCTGATCCTTCGTCTGTATTCAGCGCTAGTAACCTAATAATGATGCTTCAAAATAACAGATCGAATAATACTGTATCTCAATTCTATATTATTGGCTGAGTCGGGTTCTATCGGCTTCTGGCTCAGTGCTATCTACACTGTAAGATCATACAACCTCGAAGATGAGCTGAATTTTTATTGAACTTCGTCCAATCTAATTGTTGACTTTGATAACACGATTCAAACTTGTAATGCATCCACTCAATTGACGCTGACTGATTACTTAAATGATAAATGAGCAGACGCAAGTAAAAATTTTAAAACACCTGTTTATCCATCGGGTTCTAAGTTCAAACTAGGCTAGAACTTTTTATGGCATTGTATCGTGACAAGCTGTACTGTGATCAATTGTTCCAAAGACCAATTTTTGTCCATGTAGGCCTGACTAAAACGGAATGGCCAATTGCCTTGTTGCAAAAATGATCTACTGCCAACAGCATGGCGAAGCTGTATCTTGGTCTAGGCAACCTCTGATTACAGCCGATCGACTAACTAAAACACTGATGCTAATTGCTTTAATAGGAAAACGTTTACTACAATTTCCATTTAGGCAAAGAGGATCCTTTATAATTGAGTAGACCTAATTTATTCTTTTCCTTTCTATTTCGTTTTTGCCAGCGAATAGCAACCACAAATAAAGGGATTATTTAATGCATTGCTAGGAAGAGAAAGTACCGTTGATTTATCAGACGTCGCTGAGATTGTTATCGAAAATGCAAATTACATAAAACATGTCATCTATTTAAAAGTACATCCACAAACGAAATTCAAATCTGGTTTAAAAATAAAAGCGTTGCCAAACATTATGTAGCATTTTTCTATATAACGGAATATACTGCCAATAATATTCTTTGTTGATTGATCCTTTACATCGCAAGCTAAATAATCATCTAATATTGATCACTGCAATATAAATATCTGTTTATTTATTATTATTATTAATTGGTATATTGTTGTACAGCATCCATATTCAACAAAGCGTTTTTAAGGAAAAATTACTAGGGGACCAATGAAAAACTTTTAAATTCTGGATGTAAACTAATTTTGGCACTTCCCGTCTTTAGTTTATTCTGCCCGGCTACCCACAAATCAGCCATAATGGTAATATAATAAAATTTCTAATATCGGATGAAAAGTGCAGACAGCCAGGTTTGATGGCGATGCGCAACAGCTTCCAGTGTTTCTCTGAAAAGACTGCCAAAGCCCAATAGAGAAAAACTCGGAATAACTTCTAGAGGGCCTTTGTATGAAAGGTGGACTGCCATAACATAATTACTGCGGGGCCAGGAAAACAACTAGGGGGCCGCGGCCCCCGTAGTATACATATTGAATACACAGTGATAGTGTGACGAAAACTTCTCTTTTAACCCCTTATGGCAACGGACAATCTCCGCGGATATGTTTCCGAAATAATCGATAGAAGATCTTTCTGGCGGGAAGAGAAATTTGAGTCCGAAACATATATAGGTCCCCACCCTGCTATTGGATGGACTTGCTTGTGAATATACAACACGTATCACTTGGTTATAATGCAGTTTTATTCAACATAAAGAGCAATTTATTTAATAGTTCTGCGGATATCTTTCTTGAAATGAAATAGTTCCATATGCAAGAGTTAATACAGTATCTGCGTGAACATTCGCGGATCAAAACAGTCTTCAATCAATCGTGCAATTATGCTGGCAAAGATATATTTAAATTGCCAATCAATCGGCAAGCAAACATAAAACTTTATTCGCAGACATATCTGCGTGAATATCTGCAGAGCAAATAGTTTCTATCTTAACTATCAACAATGATATACGGTTGTGCAATGCTCAATAATAAGGCGTATCTATCTGCGCAAATGTTCGCAGAATAATCAGTTCCTACAGGCAATAAAACAGTCAAATAAGTCTGCAAACATATATACGAGCTTCACTTAATCCGCAGAGATATCTGCAGAGAATTAGATCCCAATTAATTCCTCTAAGGCAATCTAGGCAAAGATATGTCTGGAAGTCTTTTAGACTTATCCGCAGATATATCTTTCGAAAAACAAATCTTCCTATGAATAGCTAAGTTTTATCTTTTGATTTTTAGTACCCGAGATGAAACATCTCGAGATGGCTACCAGCCATCGGTGACAATTAAGTCAATGATTGTAATGCTGAATTTGAGGCTATGCGTCTCTTTAACCGGGCACTCAGGCCGTGTTGAGTTGTGACTATGCGTCACTTAACCCTGGGCAAGCGGCGCTGCAGTGGTGTATGCTGAGTTTGTAGCTCTGCGCTACTTTAAAGGGGCACGGTGGCCGTGTTGAGTTGTGACTATGCGTCACTTAACCCTGGGGTATGCGACTCCTGTAGCAGATGTCGTGTATACCGGCCAAACCGGAGCACCTTGGCGGCAAGGTGGCAGACTGTCTGGAGGCGTCTTGGCGGCAAGACGGCCAACTTCCACTGAGTCAAAACTCAGACGGTCGGAACGACGTTTCAACCTGATTCAGTCGTTTTAGAAGCTTGCTGAAAAGCTCCACAACCGAACTGCATCGGCTCTCATGGACCTGGATATAAGACATCAGGTCCTCGCGATAAAAAGGTTTGCTATTGCACCACTTAAAAATCATTTGGCATTTTGAAACGAAAAGCGCCACCTACTGAATATTTTACAGGTAACTACTGTTGAATTATTACCAATTATTGGTACTCGAATTATGACCAAAGAATCGCTAAAATAATTATTATTAATTATTAATCGATATTGATTACTGAAAACGATCAACTCTATAGTAAAATGCTATGGCGCAACACTCTAGCGACTAAACTGGGAAGCGTCGCTATATAGAAATCAGTAATCAATATCAACGCGTATAAGAAGAACACACGGCAATATACGCTAAAAAATGAAACACACAGGTAAGATTAAAATTCCTCCACAATAGTCATGCACGGCATCATAATGCTTTAAAAACGTTAGCATTATCGAGAACAGTTTATAAAACAGAACGATCAACGCCACCTTTTTTCGGTACTATAATGTATTTGTAGCTCTCGGAGTAGGATTTTTAAATAAGAAGACTGAGTTTCAGAATAAAAGCAAATTACAAATATGATTCGTTTTCAGTTTAAATATTCTAAACATTGAATTTGTTTTGATATTGCTACAAACAGGTCTCTGGGCTCTGGCTACAAAATTCTGAGTAAACTTATCATCGTTGGAACACATCCTCGTTGGAAGTCGTCGCTCATTCAGAGAAATTTTGGTAGTTGGGGGTCTACTTCTTCTCGTCTTTCTTTTTCTTCATAATTTGCAATTCGCAATATGTTTCTGACTGCACAGTTGGCGATTGTCGATTTGCCAAAGTTTCGTAGTCGTCGATGGTTTGGTATTCGTCGTTGATGGTTTGGTATCTGTCGTCTACGGTTTGGTGTTCTTGTCTCTCGGTTTGAAAAACTGCAGAAGGCAGAGGTTTTGATTTTGGTTTATCTTGCTTCAACAAATTCAGTCCGCAATATATTTCTGACTGCATGGATGTCGTAGGCCGATTTGCAAATGTTTCGTACGCCTCAACGTTTTCAGTTCCGTGTTCGACTTCTTTTCTTTGTGTCTTTGGACGTCTCTTTTCTTCTGTTTCTCTCTTCGTGTTTTCTGTCTTATCACTCGACCCATCGTTAAGTGGCAAAGTTGTTGACGAAGTGCTTCCCTTTGCTTCTACAATAATAGTTTCCATAATGCTCATTTAATTATATTATTATTATTAGAAGTCTACTGGTAACGGATTCCGCATAGTGTTATGTCGATGTCATAATATCGATAAATTAATTAATTGTCAGACTTATTCAGCACCTAATGGGAAGAAGTACTCGTGACTATTGATGTAAGCACTGACGACTAATTGGCTGTTATGGTACCATAACTAAATCGCGGACGACAAAATAGCGGAGACAAAATCGCGGAGACAAAATCGTGGACGACAAAATAGCGCACAACAAAATAGCGAAAAAACCGCGACAAAATAGCGTACGACAAAATAGGTCCAAAAAACGCGACAAAATAGCGTCGACGTAATCGTGCGATAGGAACGGAGCGACGTGATTGATTGATATGAAGAGACATTTTTAACTGTTTAGTATATGCTTCTACGTCTCTTTGAGTAGCTTTGTAGTTGTATTAATTTTAATAAACATTTTAAATTGAAAGTTGTGCTCTCTATCGTTTCTTGCTTCGGCTATGTCATGTGAATGATATTCAGCATCGTTTTTCCTATCGACTGACTACTCGGCTATGACTTGTTAAAGATAATCAGTATCCTTGTGTAATTTGAGCTAAGGGGAAAGGGGGTTTGCGGACTGAAATTCAAAAGAGGGCAGAGACTGCATGTACCTGCTATGCGAGTTTTGTGATGGTTGCAAAGTTAGCTGGGGGGTTTTAATAAACATGGTAAATTGAAAGTTGTGCTCTCTATCGTTTCTTGCTTCGAGCTATTTTGCGCTATTTTGTCGTCCGCGATTTTGTCTGGACACCGGCTGTTATATTGCACATTCATTTGGCATAATAACCAATAATGGTTTTAGGGACAGATTATTTGAACTGCACACAAAAGAGTTTTTATGCAAAGCCGTGTTTGGGGAAGCGTTGAAATAATTGTTAACCCCTTAACTGGGGATCCCGGATATATCCGTCCATTTTACATTGAGTTACAGTTAAATACACGGTTAAGGGGTTAATTTAAGTTGAACAATACGCAGGCTGAAGACTAGTGGCATACTCCCAGGATTTGGCAAGTGGAGTGGCAACTTATAAGCATGGGCCAACTATTTTTCACAAACATGGACTAGTCTAGTTTACTGCTTAGAATGAATACACTCAAGTATGGGGACACTGGGGGAAAGCATTCAGTAAGCGGCTCGGGTCCCCCGAACCCCTATGTGGAGCCGTCTCTGCTGAAGACAGAAGGTGAACTTTGTCTAATCTTTTGCATACTGAGTGCGAATTCATTAGGCTAAATTTACATCCTGTCATCGTTATCATCGTCGTCGTTGTCGTCACCGTTATCATAATCATCATGGGTGGCAACAACAAAGGCCTACAACCAATAAGGAAACATGCAAAAGGAAAACTAGTAACCACCTTATTATTTTTGATTTAAAGTATAAATGTTCTTTTTCATTTTGGAATTACAAGCGACCAGCAATTAACCCCTTAACCGTGTATTTAACTGTAACTGAATGTAAAATGGACGGATATATCCGTGACGCCCAGGTAAGGGGTTAATGTTTAGAGTGTGACCATTCAAAGAGAAAGAAAAGGCCACTGACCTTTTGATGTGAATATACATCATACAGTAAAAAAATCGTACAGTAAAAAAAGACTGAAAATGGATGTGAATTTGGTTTGTAATGGCAACTGCCAGCAAAGAAAACAGAAAGCACATCTTGCAATGTTTATTTTAGAAAACGTTCGCATGCATATTTTAAATTAACGGACACGAAGAATAAAGCGGATCATAAATTATATAATGCTTTGCATAATTGGAAAAATTAATTTGCTCAGAAAATAAAAGTTCCGGTCATAAAGCAAATATGGCAAATGATTCATTAATCACATATCTGTTAACATTTAATTTTTCCGAGCCTCATGCAACCTCGCGAACAGTGTCGTAGCCACGGAGTTGTTTGAGGTTGTTCAAACAACGCCATTTCAAACAACATGACCAACACAATTTATGTAATACGTTGACTTTTGGTTGAAGGAGGGGTAGTGGGGGGAGCCGCGGCTTCAGTGTTCAGTTGCATAGTGCCTCCAGTTAGCAACCCCACTTTGCATAAGCTGGCTACTCCACTGCTCGCGAATGTGCCAACCTGTAAACAGACCGATCCACGATCTGGACAACTGCTGTCATTTGGATCTAATATTGGGCAATTTCTTTTAACTTACGACTTAAATTTCAAATGTCAGTGATTTTTGGTAACAGATCCACAAAATCTAGAGACGTAAGTGAAGAAAACTTGGATGCGTACCTTTCTTCTTTGTCTTTTTCTTAACTTCTGCATAAATGGCGTCGCAGTCTTGTACTGGTGAATTTGCGCTTTCTTTAGCATTGCTCGACTTTGAACCTAATTTCATACGAAACAGTTAGAACAACCACAGCGCAAGGCATGTGATTTACTTTACTAGAATGTTCACGGAACAAGATTAAAATTATCTGATATCAAAACAGATCAATCATCAAATCAATTTTTACCAAAATAATTTAGTCGCCTAACAACATTTTCGTTTTCTTTTATGGCACTGCCGCACATGAGTCTACATAGTCCTGTGACAGCCTGTCCTTAAAATGACGAGACCCTCTCTCTGGAATGGGTTGTCTTCCTCTACTCTAGCCTCACCCCTTACTCCCACGCTCAGTTCATTGCGAAGACGAAACTCTCATTTTCTTACGAAGCGACTCTATATGCCGGAAAGCCTCTAAATATTAATATAAGAGACGTCACACAAGTCAAACAGTGCACTACTTATCATTTATCAGTGTATTTTGAAAATTGAAGTTCATAGACAAATTGGAGCCTAAGATGTAGGCCCTAACTTCAGTTACTCAATCTTTCGTGTATGAGGTAACATGATAATCATAGGCAGGCCATTATTTTGCGGGCATCACATGTTCTATGTGCACAGCCTGGGGTAGATTTTCATTATCAATCATATGTAGGACTAAACATTACCTCAGAGGCACAGAGACCGCAGGGTCACATTCTATTTAATATTTATGTGAAAATACTCAAAATAGTTTAGATTTTCTAATATTAATTTGCTTGTCATACTGTCATATGTCGCTGTCTGTGCCGAAAATTATATTGGTTAAGTCAATGTGAAGTTGCCTGAAATAATAATTATAATTTAGGCAAATGCAGAAAGACTAACGACATATGCAGGCAACGTTAATTTGACTAATTACAGTGCAAATCATTCTCGTTAAAGCCCTGAGTCTGTTTCGCTGATGCTAAACATCACATGAATACGCATGACAGAACATCTCCAATATCAACAATTTGACCATCATAGGGCAGATAATCTTGATGCAAGACACCCGGATTATTTTTCGATTGCGTTGACGAATTCTTGCACGATCTCCCTACACCAGCGGTTTTCAATCTGTGGTTCGCGGACCCCTGGGGGTCCGCGGAAAGGTGCCAAGGGGCCCGCGAATGTGCCAAGGAAAAGCTTTAAATTTTTTAATCATTCACTTTTCCTCTAGCTGTTTTATGGAAGACTAAGCGTGCAAAGTGTCTATGAAATGTTTCCGTTACTACATGTATGTGACTTTTGGCAGTGCGGAAGAGGCTGCTAGAGAAATTATTACAATGACTGTTGTCATTCATCTTCAGCGGTTGTCACATTATTTCCATAAGTATTTCAGAGATGATGACATAACTTACATAAGCATGTTTGACTGGGTTCGAAATCCATTTGAATGTCAGATGACTGATTTAATTGGACGGGAACAGGAGGAACTGGCTGACTTATCATCTGACAGAGCACTTCGCTTCAGTGGCGTAGCCAGGATTTTCTGAAGGTTGGGGTTACGAACGACCATAGAGAAGGGGGTTACCAACGAACATTGAGAGAGGTGAAGTAGCAAGAAATATTTACTTGGGAAATAGTGAAGCATCACCCTATCTGTCTTTTCGCCAAAGGAATCCGGTAACATCAACATTTACAGAGAATTCAATACAGTGATACTTTATTTCTGTAGCTATTAGAGCTCAGCACAAACTAACAATATGCGATAAAATAATTTTTTGGCCGGGCAACCAAGAGGGAGGGTTTAACCCCCAAATCCCATTTGGCTACGCCACTGCTTCCCTTGGAGTGCAGCTGAAATTCACTGTTGTCAATCTGGATGGCATGTTCTCTGGAATATCCCCTGCTGTCTGAGAGCTTTTTCTGCAGTCACTGCCATGAAAGCCAAATACAGATCACGACTGAACACAGAGGCTGATATTCGCGTATGTTTGCCAAACATACCACCATGTTTGGAGAAAATCTGCGGTACGAAGCAGGCACGCCTTTCACACTGACCAAAGGTTGATCTCAGTTTTAATAACTGTCTAAATTACTTGAAGTTACTATTTTGATTATCTTAATAATTATCTAATTACTTTTTATCGGTGAATGAAGCAGAACACTCAACTAGATTAGAATGTAGCCACTGTAGTTACGGTATTGAACTAATGTAGGCCGA
The DNA here is from genome assembly GCA_018105865.1 of Metaphire vulgaris. NCBI lineage: Eukaryota > Metazoa > Annelida > Clitellata > Crassiclitellata > Megascolecidae > Metaphire > Metaphire vulgaris. The sequence goes on along the minus strand of CM030851.1, from coordinate 2,640,513 downwards.
GTAGCAATAGCAAACACTTGTCATTCCATACATGAATTGTCAATTGGTTCTGTTTTTGGGGTTGGGGTTCGCACGTAGCAACGACATCCCAAAGGGGTTCGCGGCTTGTAAAAGTTTGAAAACCTCTGCCCTACACCAAGAGGCATTGCATTTTAAAGTAAACGAAGATTTAGAAGCTGCATGTACCAGATATGCGATTTTGGGAGGGTTGCAAAGTTGGGGGGGGGTTCAACACTTCAAACACCCTCCCCCCCCGAAACTCCAACCCTGCACTGATCAGATCAATCTGCTGGTTGTTTACGTAGTAATTCTTAATCAACTTTGAGTTTTTGCTTACGGTTAAATTTGAGTTAATATTTGCACAAAATATTTAAGCCGTATAGTGAAAAAATATTATGATATGATGACTTATTTGGCAAAATACCAACAGTATATTGCTTTCTATTTTTTATTAAATAATATGAAATGGGATATGACTCATATCATATGAGACTGAGATAACTTTAACAGTAACTATAACAGAATAATCATTAACTATTAACTTTAAATTATAAAAAATTTAGCTATAACTGTAACTTAAACTGAAAAAACACAACTGAAACTGAAACTGAAAAACCATAACTTAAATAACACTGCTGCGAAACTATATACAAATTCGAACCACGTTAGATACAATTGTGGCAAAAATCTCGACGAATTCGATAACAGGGTGCATTTGAAGCATATTGTAAAAGCCAATTTTCAATCTGAGAGAGAGTTTAGATTAAAACGTACGTACCATTGCATTGATATCACATACAAGCAAAGTCATGCTTCGAGTAATACTGAATAGAATTGACAAAAAGATGGAGGACGAAGTGGCAGAAGAACAAGCTGGTTTTAGGAAAGGGAGAGGAACTAGAGATCAAATAACCAATCTCAGAATTCTTATAGAAAAAGCAAAAGAATATCAACAACCATTGTACATGTGCTTTATAGATTATACAAAAGCCTTTGATTCTATCTCTCATGAAAAGCTCTGGTATGTCATGTTAGATATGGGATTTCCAGCACATTTAGTACATCTTCTAATGAATTTGTATAAAAATCAAAAAGGAGCAATAAAAATCAATGACATAATAACAGACTGGTTTAGAATTAGAAAAGGTGTTAGGCAAGGCTGCATATTATCACCATTTCTATTTAACATCATATCAGAAATGATAATGAGAAATGCAATGAATGGATTTAAAGGAGGGGCCAAATTAGGAGGAAAAACATTCAACAATTTGATATATGCTGATGATATAATCCTAATAGCAACATCAGAAGAAGAATTACAGCAACTGGTTGACAGAATAAGTTTAGAAAGCAAAAAATATGGCCTACACCTTAATGAAACTAAAACAAAAGTAATGACAACAAATGGAAAGAAAATTAAGATTACTGTTAATGAAAAGAATCTTGAACAGGTGGACAAATTCACATATCTAGGAGCAATAATCAGCAGTAATGGAAATATTGAAGAAGAAATAAACTCACGATTAGGAAAAGGCAGAGAAGTAATGAGGAGATTAAAAACTGTCTGGAAAAGCAACAAAATCAGCATGAAAAACAAAGGAAGATTAATGGAATGTATGGCGTGGAGTGTAGCAACTTATGGATGTGAAAGCTGGACCATCAAAAAGAAAATAAGACAAAGACTAGATGCCTTCGAAATGTTCTCTCTCAGAACAATGCAAAGAATATCATGGACAGAAAAACAAACAAATGAAGAAGTCATGAAAAAAGCAAATACCAAACGAAAACTCTTTAACATCTGCCAAAGACGAAAACTGAGTTATTTTGGTCATATACAAAGAATCAACAAAGATAGCCTACAACAAACAATACAACAAGGTATCATGCCAGGAAAAAGAAAAAGAGGTCGGCCGAACAGAAGATGGGTGGACGACATAGAAGAATGGACTGGAATGGCTATAACAACAGCAATCAAAGCATCAAGAGAAAGAACTACCTGGAAATGCCTGATTCATGACGTCACCTCATCTTCAACTAATGAAGGAAAGAGGAAATGATGATGATGACCAGCATAAGTTAACTGGCGACTGTAAACTGACTGAAGTAAGCATACACAACAGTCAGTTTGGCTGTTTTGCAAGGGTTTAGAACCACCTTCAGGGACGTCATTTGAGGGTGTAGGGGGCCGTTGCCCCCCTGATTTTTAGAGGAAAATATTTTTCCCACCAATGTTTGTGTTATTTAGTTTTTACATGTAAATCGGCTGGCTAAATAGGTAGAAAGACTGAAAAGCAAAAAAGTCATCAACCCGTAAAAGAGGACTTGATGTCGAATCTGGATTCTGAAGAAAGTAACTAATCGCACAAAATAGCTGACAAGCAAAAAAAAAGGTCGCCAATTTTTTTGCAAACTTGACCGGCCGAAAGTGTCTTGCCCCCTGAAAAACAGTTAAATGACGTCTCTGACCACCTCCCCTCTATAAAAGCTGCTCCATTGCATATGACACTTATTTGCACACACCGGCAAGTTAAAGATAAACGAAATGAACAGATTAGCAGAGACAGAACTCTAGACAGACTCACTTTTCTTTCTGCATTGAAAGGCAATGTACAGGATGCTGAGAATTATGATAACTATTGAACCGCCAACAACAGGAATGATCCAGGCTTCCAATTGAGGTGGGCTGGGATCAGCTGTAGCTACAACAATAAGAACAATGTTTTCTTTATACTCGCATTATTTAATGTCAAAAATCCAAGAGTTTTAAAGATTACGATAGTTTGTTCTTAAAAATTGAAGCATTCTAAAAATCCAAAAGACTGTCTGCTTTGCTGCATTGAGGTTAGGCTTTCAAAAGACTCTAACATTTTTAGGGTACAAAAAATTGTGTCTGCCCCTCCATCTTTACTACATATTTACTACTTCCCTACCCATACCTGCTTATCCAGTCAATGTGGCCAAAGACAAGCTATGGTCTCAATTTCAAACTATCTCATGCCAGAGGCGTAAGTGCATTAAGTAGAAGAATTTGGCAAGCTTTAATAAGTTGCTTTAAAATTTAGTTTAAAATTATTGCATCATTGATTGAATTATGAAAATCTGTAAAATGTTATATTTTATACATTTTATTTGACAGGCAAACTAAGAAAAGATTTCGATATCGGAATATCGTTTTATTACACGTACCATAAGCTTTTTGAGTATATGAAACCGAAACTGTTTCAGAAGTTGCATCTTTTTCAGTGGTCACTGTAAAGAAGCATTTTTAGCAAGCTTTTAGAATTCAAGGGCAATTAGGCCGTAGCAATAATTAATCAATTCATAGCTTCAAAATATAATGAATGAAGGAGTTTATTTCTTCCTTATACATTTGACATACCGTAATTATAGCATGCAGTAATTACAGTAATTGAACAATTATAAAACAATACAGTAATTACAGTAATTTAAACAATAATTAAACAAATTAGCATGTAGAACTTTAAGCTTAGCTAGTAGTTAGGCCTAAATAATGCCAACGCTTGGAAGAAAATATTTTACTAGAAGTATCAAAGTTTTCGCCAAAATAGCAAATATCGCATTTAACAGTGACGAAACCGTGCAACATTTGACAATTTGCCAAAAAATTTACTACCTTCGAAAATAAGCATCATGGTTTGTATTATTTAGCCAAAGGTCTATTTTGTATTTTATATGCATATATACACACACACACGTTGCTACAATATATATATATATATATTTACATATATATATACATTTCTACAATATATATATATATATATTTACATATATTACATGTTATAATTTTATACACATATAATACACATTACATACATATATATATATATATAGATGTAATGGTGGATAAAGGTTGATGTTATTCCTCTTTTCAACATCATGGTGGTAGCGGTACTAATTAAAATCAGCTGGTCCGAGTGGCCTGGCTTAAAATCGCGCGCTTCGGGGGGCACGCGATGAGTCCGTACGACGTCACAAAACAAACACCGTTCAACTCGATTTTCGCAAGTTTTAATGATTAACGAAACAGATCGTTACACGCAGTTGTTTCCTCTCCTATAGCAGATTTTAACATATCTTTCGTCCAAAACAGTTCTTAATTTCCGACACATTTCTCTAGATATCCGTTACGATCTTTCACGCTATATTTTCGACTCCTCGCCTCTCCGGCTTTTGTTTCAGTATTCGTTTCACAGTTCCCCGGCGAGAGTCCTGCCTCGCCCTCTTCCCTAGCTTATATCCAGCGGCTACCTGTCAATCAAGTTTCGCCTTTCAAATGGCTTCTCCTGATTCGCAGATATCCACCAATCTAACAGTCTTCTTAATATATAGTGTTTTACTGTTTGCTATTTACTGTTTAATAGATTTTAACTATAAAGTCACCTTCTATTAAAAATTATTAATATTACAATAATCCTAATGATCCTAATGATCTCTCCGAGTGAGAACATAAATTAATTATGTATGTTTGTCGCTTATTATTTGTTGGCCTTCTCAAAAGTGTCATAACAATATATATATATATATATATATATACTAGAAAGAGGCTCGCTTCGCTCGCGCTCGCTTCGCTCGCAGTGCAGGATAATACTAATCCAATACCTATACCTAATACCCAATCATTGAATTCATGCTGAACAACATTTCAATGATCGCCACCTAGCCAAGCTCTGCGCCACGTAATAATTAGGCCTATGTACGTTAAAATCACGCAACTGTGGCCATGTGTGACGCTGTACACGTATTTTTTTGTGTACGTTAAAATGTACGTTAAAATTGCACAACTACCTGAGGCTGCGAACAATTGTTACCAATAGCAACGTCGTCGCACGCCCAGCCGACCGTGTTAAACTACGATTCTACGAACAATTGTTACCAATAGCAACGTCGTCTTCGAACATCGTCCACCAACGCATCGCGACGTAAGGACTAAACGGTCTAAACCGTCTACCAATAGTCAACGCTCGCCCACGAACGCATCGCGACGTAAGGACTAAACGGTCTAAACCGTCTACCAATAGTCAACCAATCAGAACGCTTGAAGGTAACAGACATACAGATAACGATCTTAATATTATATATATATAATACTTTGGTCAGAAGCATAAAAGAGTAATTGCTGGATGCTTTAGTAGAAAAGATCACGAAATTCGATGTTTTTTGTGATAAATTCAGCTTTCATTAGAGTTTGTTTCACTACCTGTTTGCGTAGCGACCTAGTTATGGGTATCAACAGACTAAGAAACCAACTTTAAATCATGCCATATTGATCGATTTGCTGGTGAACCATTTTGGTCTGCTCACATAAACATGCTAATAGGGGTTGATCCAGAGTTGTCCATGGGTCAGTTTTGTCAACCCAAACCCAACCCAACCCACCAAATTTCCAACCCAACCCAACCCAACCCAAAAAAATTCGTGTATTATGACCCAAACCCAACCCATCCATACAAAAACGTGAAAGTACAATCGCAATTTTAAAAACATACATACATTCGAGCACATAAATAGTTATTTGCTTATTTCGAGTTGTTATTGCAACAAACCGGAAATTCATCATTCTCATAATTGAGAAACAACGATTGTATTAATGCCAGCGTCGCCGTGATGTGATGCATTTAATTCAATGTATGTATGTATGTATGTATGTATGTATGTATGTATGTATGTATTCGAAACAACTTCCATAGTGCCGTAACATAGACTGGTCAAAGAAGCACGTTGTGTCGGCAGCCATGGGGGGTTTGACCCCCAAACCGCGTCAGAAAGTTAAAAATATATGGGAGCACATTAACAAAATTTTTCGTCGGCAGCCAGGGGTAACCCCCTTCCTCTTGGCTACGCTGCTGGACATCGATTCGCTTGATCAGTTTTTACAGACAAGAAGAATTGTTCACTGTTATAAGACTGGATGGAACACAATTACAGTTATTGAGAACACACACACAGACACACACAGAGACAGACACACACAGGCCCTACGAGAGGGGGGCAGGGGGGCAACTGCACAGGGGCCCGGCGGTCTGGAGGGGGCCCGGGCCGATGTTGAATATGTATAATTAACAATAAAATGAATAATAACACTAAAGAATGGTTAAAATGTCAGTTCAGCAGAGGGGCCCGGCGAGCACAAGGGGGCCCGCGGGACACAGTGCTAAATGGCTGACAAGCAAAAAAAAAAGAAAAAAGGTCGTCAACACTTAACACTTATAATAAACGGCTGACGAGCAAAAAAAAAAAAAAAAAAAAAAAAGGTCGCCAAGAAATTATGACGAAAAGGGCCCGTCGGCCATTCTGCACAGGGGCCCGGAATTTCTCTCGGAGGGCCTGCACACACACACAGCTCTAAAAGGAAGAAAGCAAGGACAAATATCATGAAGAAAATCTATAATTATATAGTAGAGATAAGGCATCCAATCTGTCTTTTGCATAGTTGTTCTCATGGAATTTCGATCAGAATAAAGCGACTGTTTAATACATTTATTAAACTAGATCGCAAAATATTTGACTGAGAAACGTAACAGGTAAAACCGCTGTGCCTCTTCCCTCATGGAGCCCTAAGCACGTGCTTAGTATGCTTAATGGTTAATCCAGCCCTGCTATTGTCAACTGACCGTGGTCGGTTTATAAAAGGAATGCGTTAAAACAAGTCAACAACAGCCGTTCACATGATTTGATCTATCTGAATAGCTGTTGTCCACTGTTTACAGACTTCTGAATGCACTGCCTACGATGGAATGTAGGCTAACGTATATGGCGCCATTTTTAATGACATAATACAAGAATCTAATACTTTGTCAACGCAGAAAACAGAAAACCTATATTTAACGTGGTTAACAGAATAACTGGTGCAGATTTACGAAACCTAACCCAACCCAACCCATCATTTTAAAAAAAATCTCAACCCAAACCCAACCCAACCCAACCCAACCCATGGGTTAACCCAACCCATGGACAACTCTGGGTTGATCATGTTATCATAACTGATATCATTCTTGGCTTGTCACCCAAGAACATTGGCTCAACCAGGAAAAGATTTGTACAAAAGTGGCATATAAATTCTAAAATTGCTAACAAGTTCGTCGGTTGGCAAACAATATATTTCAAAGCAAAGAAAATAGAACTACATTAACGAAAGGTTGTCAAATTCATTAAGTCTGACACCTTTTTGAGTAGTTGATTGTGGAAAAAACGTGGGCCCACTGACAAGTTATTGTATAGATGTCTTAAGTTTGATAGAGCAAATAAGCTTATGAGTCGACAATCAGCTTAACTGTGGCTTCAGAATTGTTGATAGGTTCTTTCATACTTACAAGGCAGATTATGATTCCATACGTGCTCATAGTAGGGAACTGTTGTGCCGTTCTTCCGCATAAATGAAGTCGTACATTTGATTGTAGTTCTTTCTATTGCGTTGTTATCTTGAGGATGTAATTGTAGACGGACGAATGACGTTGTTGTTGTTGTTAATCCATCGATTGCCGTGTTCTGCGTTGTGCTATTTATAAGTGCGCCGTTGCCTTTCGTCCATTTCATTTGAGGAATCAGGAATCCCGTTGAATTGATTCCACACCATAACCAAATGGTTTGATCTTTTGCCATATTAGTGACATTCATTCCGCACACTGGATCAGAATCTTCAAATTAAACAAAAGTCATCACAGTGAAATTTATGCAATCTATGTCTATGATGTCTAATTGTTTAGCCTAAGCCCAACCTCTTAGCTTCTAGGAAATAGCACTTCTGTGATTCAGCAAAGGCATCAAGAGCAATAGTCAAATGAGTTTGCTGGATAATTTCAGTATATTGACATTTGCATATTTTCTGCTTCTTTCGATATGTTTTTCGCCGTCTATTACATCTGTATATTACAGCTGTTCTAATAACTCATTTATCTAATAATAAATATTTGTGTTGTTTCGATGAATTAATTATTCATGGAAAAGAAAATGCTAAACATATGTACATGCACATCATAAATATCATCATAAATGGTACCATAACTAAATCGCGGACGACAAAATAGCGGAGACAGCGGAAAAACCGCGACAAAATAGCGCACGACAAAATAGCTCAAAAACGCGACAAAATAGCGCCGACGTAATCGTGCGATAGGAACGGAGCGACGTGATTGATTGATAATGAAGAGACCTTATTTAATTCTACGTTAATGATTAATATGAAGAGACATTTTTAACTGTTTAGTATATGCTTCTACGTCTCTTTGAGTAGCTTTGTAGTTGTATTAATTTTAATAAACATGTTAAATTGAAAGTTGTGCTCTCTATCGTTTCTTGCTTCGGCTATGTCATGTGAATGATATTCAGTATCGTTTTTCCTATCGACTAACTACTCGGCTATGACTTGTTAAAGATAATCAGTATCCTTGGGTAATTTGAGCTAGGGGAAAATGGTTTTGCGGACTGAAATTCAAAAGAGGGCAGAGACTGCATGTACCTGCTATGCGAGTTTTGTGATGGTTGCAAAGTTAGCTGGGGAGCGGGGGTTCAACCCTCCCCCCAACCGCCCCGGCAATCTCAGCACTTGTATTTCCTACCAACCAAATACTTGGCTTTGAAAGTTGTGCTCTCTATCGTTTCTTGCTTCGCTCTATTTTGCGCTATTTTGTCTCCTCGATTTTGTCTCCGCGATTTTGTATCCGCGATTTTGTCTCCGCGATTTTGTCTCCGCTATTTTGTCTCCGCTATTTTGTCGTCCGCGATTTTGTCTGGACGCCATCATAAATATATACATACAGTAATAGCAATGAGATCTTTTTAAATTACGAGTTAGGCTACCTATAACAGTCAATTCCGCAGTTGCTTTTGAATTTGAAGTGAATTCTTCGCAGATGTATCTTCCTGCATGCTCATGATCGACGGAATCTATTAAGAGGTCATTGTGTCCGCTAAGTTCTTTATTGATCCTGTATCTTGATTTCAGTTGCTCAGTGACTCCGTTGCGGGTGTATATCTGATTTTCAGTATTATTATGTGATACGTTAAAAAATCCCAGAAAACAGGATTTGTTGAATTGAAGACGATGCATTCGAGTGACAAATTTGCACGAATCTTAACGACTGCGCTTTTTGGAACAGACAGAAACGAAGGACTTGGTTGACAAAAACCTGAAATGAATCAAAAGTTTCCTTTCAAAAGCTGTTGCGTTAATGTAATATAAAAAAATAAATAATGGACAAAAATGGATTTGAAAACATAACTAGAACCAGGGCGTTCACGCATTCAAAGCACAATCTGATAATATGATTCATCATCATCAGTACACTTCTAGTCGTGTAGACCGTCGAGAACACATAACAGAGTTAAGAGTTTTGTCGTCGTTTTGCCCATGGTCTCTTTCTTTTTTGGGCCATATGAATCACGCATTGAAGATCGAGACCAGTCCATTCTTTTATGTCATCCAGTCACCTTCCCTATGGTCTTCATTGTTTCGTATTCTTTCGGTTCCCCCAAGCATTACCGCTTTTATTAATCTGTCATCTTGCATCTTACAAATATTTTCAAGAATGGCAATTCTTTCTTTAACTGTATCCACTATTATTTCGGGTCATTTAATAGTTAATCTTATATCTCTGTGCATCACCATATTGGTCTGCATCCATTTTGTGGCAAACACTTCCCCATTTAAGGGGGCAGAAGATGGCAGAGTGGGTTACGTGCTGGAGCGTCAGGCTGACGGAGCGGGTTTAAGCCCCGTTAGTGCCCCTAGTGGCTTTCACACAGGCAGTAATGCCTCCTAAGCAACTTAAAAATAATCATACTAATTTAATTTAATGGAAGGCGCTTAACCTGACGATTCCAGAAGGTCCATAACTCCATATCTCTCATGTCGGTGTCTAGCAGTGTTGATAGCATACGTGAATCAAAGACTTGAAGTTTAGTTTTTCTGCTCACTGTTTCACAGTGAGCTAAGATTTGTGATGCAATGTAATGTAATTCAATGTGATGCAATTAGCTATTTATATTGCGCCTGATCAATTAAAGTTAACAAGCGCATTGCAATGCCAATAATAATAATAATAATAATAATAATAATAATAATAATAATAATAATAATAATAATAATAATAATAATAATAAGCACAGTTAAATAGAGGCGCTGCTTGCAATTCCTATGCGTGTGCGGGTCTTTGCTACAGTCGTTTATAATAATATGATTCCGTTTCTGAAAGATAATATAATTATCAAATATAATTCGTCAAATATGATTATATAAACTGCATAATCTTTTTAAATTAATAAATGATATGTCTAACTATTATCCTGCGAGTCTGTCAGTTCATGGTTCAAAACCTCTGCCTCAATAGAAACTCGTCAATTCTTTCTAGCATGTGAGCCTACTCACTAAGTTCATCTCTAAATGAAGCATCGAGATAGATAGGGCTATGTCTACTAGCAACCGTTATAATTAAGGCCCAAGTCGACGCCTTGTTAATTTCCATATGACCATGTTATCAAATTGTAAAGAGTGTGCAGCTTATGTAGGCTAATCATATTCTTTAATTTAGAGTTTTAGCCATGTCACTATGCCCCAATTGCGAATGAACTTTTAAATTGTGCCTTGTCCAAAATTTATTTACATTAACATTATTATAGGAGCCCTTCGTAAATCAAACGTGTTTATGTACATGCTCACCATATGAATTTAATTGTAGCAGAAAAACGAACAGCTGATTAGCTTTAAACATCGTTGTTTTAGTCTGCTTTGCACTGATGATCTCCTTTTAAACGTTAATAGTAACGATGAGATTTTAAAAGTCAAAGATCCGCTAACTCTGTTTTTTAGACATTCACTTTCTGATTCAAATGGCTAGACATCAGATGAGAGAACGCGAGGAGTCTCGTTATTAATATCTAAGCAGACAGACACGAATGTAAAACTGTCATCGCTTCCTGTAGTTAGCAATGCTGCTTAAATTGGCTGCTGTCACGTAGTGCTGTGCTGCATTTTGGAGTCGCCACAAATTAGCAGCAAACTATAATTTGCTGCCAATTATTTCATAATTATGAATATAAATCAATCGTATGGCCTATTTAATAATTTTCTATGCGTTGAAATCTTCATATGGCTACCGTATTTTAATTCTTAATGCTTTGATAGGACTTTTGATTCCACGCCTTATCTGTTCATTCAGCTCTTAAAGGTTATTTGCATAATAATTAGCGATTGCGCCAGAAGTTCTGAGGGGCCGTCCACAAAGTACATCACATTCGAGGGAAGGGACCCAGGAAAGTGTGACAGTTTGTGACAGGGAGGAGCTGAAGAGCACTCAGACGTCACACTTTCTGTACATACAAAACCTGAAATATACGGTGATATTTAACTTTCTCTTCTGATGGATGCATTCTAATTAAAAAGTAAAAAAAGTTTTCCCATGCCAGAATTTGGGCTCTGGGGCCGGTGCTGATCTCCGGTCTCTCAGGCATACAGCGACGCAGGTGTCATATGCCATTAACCTTGAGTAAGTTATCAGCCAAACGTCTAGGTCCACGCTTTACTTCGCAGCGAACGCTGCTCCTCAATTTGATGCTATAACCGCCCTCTAGCGAGTAAGGCTGAGTCGACCTTAGGGGCTCCTGCGGGAGTTGAACCCGTGACCTCCTGCTCCATCGTCCAACGTTGTTACCACTCTGCTATCTTCCCCCCCCCGGAATTAATTAAAGAATAAATAAGCAATATCAGAAATAAAGAAATATCAGTAGTTTTAATTATTTAATTATTCATTAAAACAATTATAATTATTGTATCCAAACTCCAAATTTCTCAAAATCCAAATTTTTCAAAATCCAAATTTTTCCTTTCCAAGCAAGCAATGCAGCCTTGATTCAGCACCAACTTCTCTTCTTAAACAGTGTGGCTCTGTTTTTGTAACAATTATTTAAAAAATATTAATTTATCTCTTTCCACAAGCATATTTCCATCCTCATTTAAAAAATTTTCTTGTAACTCTACTTCTAAAAAGCCAAACCTTGACGGAGAGGATCTTAACAACTAGACCTATCGCCCCATTTCAACCCTATCTGTCCTCTCCAAACTCACAGAGAAAATTGTTCTTTCCAGATTGACTGAGCATCTGTCAAAAAATTCCTTATTTAGCAATCATCAATCTGTCTACACAAAACACCATTAAACAGAAACCGTCCTCACATATATTTATGACAAACTCCTCACTGCCATTCGATTTCAACAGGTTACTGGTCTCTGTCTCCTTGATCCTTCTACTGTTTTTGATACAATATATCACAAAGTTCTACTGAAACGACTTTCCCTCTGGTTTGGAACATCGTGTGTAGCTAACCGCTGGTTTCAATCTTATCTCCAACTTCGATCATTAAAAGTTTCATGTATGAATCAAACGTCATTACCTTCGAACTATACTCGTCAAAGCTCGATCATGCGCGTATGACAAAATAAAATACGTAAAAATACGTGCGTATGAATAAACAAATAAAATACGCGTATGATACGCGTATTTTATAGTGTCCGCTCGGTTTCTTATAATTTGCTTACTTGGCCTACAATATCAAGTTTTGCGCATCAGAAAAGAGACAACCCCATATTGGCGATGGTCTCAGGGAGACTCAGGTGACCCCTGGCAAATCGTCATTCGACCCCCGTTGGGGTCGCGACCCACAGGTTGAGAATCGCGGATCTACTTGATGTGTCAAATTTCAGTTATGGCGGTTGTGATAGTCTCAATATATGTTAAAATCGTTCAGGTTAAGAAAAGTGATTATATTAATTGAGGCTGGTCGTTGAGGCTGGTCGCTTATGAATAATAATAGATGTGGGAGGACTCGGGAGCCTGTCATCAACCAATCGGAACGTGACTGCGACGTCGATGGACAGCCAGAGGGCGCTAAAGAAAATATAAATACGTTCAGAGGAAGGGGGAATCTTAGAGCAGACGGTTTATGGACACCTCTCGTGGGGTTCGTTAACGAAGAAACTGGATTCGTGGCGTGAATGATGATTATGACACATCTGTCATAGAAAACGATAAAACTACAGTGTAGAAAATTCAGTAATGAGGGATAGGCTTAATCGTGAAGTCAACGAACGATCTTTCGAGACGATTATATCGGGACGTTAAACAAGAAGCAGAGGAAGATTGTCGAAAACATTCAACGGCAGCTCTGACGACATGGACATTTGTGCCTAAACTCAGGGAAGCAAGAAGAACTCCGTTCGAAACTACTCAACGAATCTTCACGGTCAACATCGAGAGTCGAGAAAGAACGATGGAAAAGAGATCATCCTTGGATCACAAAGATGGGGAGGGAAGTGATAAGTTTTCTTGTTAATTGACCAGCCTCTAGGTAGACTAATAATAGAATAGTAAATTAAGTAACTGATATATATTGCTGAGAAATTGTTAATCTAATTTACATGTTGTTAGGTGGAAGACAGATGACATTTTAATAATATTTGAAATACCACCGCTGTGTTGCTTTACATGATTTCTCGGTTGATCCGACTCATAACTCATCTTGATATAGCTTACCTATGCGCATCGATTATAATGTCGAGGACAGGATAGGTAAATCCATCCATGACCTTGACATATGGGGGCCCGGCCGCGGATGATTAACAATTTGATCGATTGCATTTGGTAAAAGAGCTATAGGTGGGAAAAGAGAATAGGATCTATACGCCTTGAAGAGGGTAACACAGTATAACAATGGTAATAGTTTAAGAGGAAATTTTAGCACCAAGCTAATAGTTAAACAGTGAAGTAAGATTGATTTTATATAGCCCAAGAGCTATAGGTGATGAGATTTTTATAGCGCCTAGCTATTAAATAATTAGGAGTATAGTGCTGAATGCTATCGCCAAGATAGTGAAGTGTAAAGTAGGAAAAGACTTGCATATAGCTATAGTGAGCTATAGTCGTGAGAATTGTTTAGCACCACGCTAATACGAAAGATTAAGGGCAACAAGCCAAAAGTTATATAGCGCCAAGCTAATAGTATAAGAGAAGATTTTTTTCTTTAGCGCCTTGCTAATAAGGAGAATTGTGTAAGTTTTATAGCATCATAGTTATAAGAGAAGAGATTTTATATAGCGCCACTGCTATAGTTAAGAGAGTTGTTGTAAAGATTGAGAGAGATTTTATATAACGCCACTGCTGTAAGAGATTAAGATCAAGAGGATTGTTATAAGACGACAATGACGTCAGCCTACAGAGAATGGTTAAAGCTGGGTAAAGAGATTGGACTAAAAGGAGACTCTCTGCACACATTTGTAAGGACTTCTATGGAGAAAGAGGAAGAGAAAGAGAGATTCGAAGAAGAAAGGAAAGTGAGGAGTATTGCAGAGGAGAGAGAGCGAAGACAGTATGAACTCAAGAAAGCCGAACTACTATTAAAGTTGGAACAGCTTGATAAACAAATTGCTGCCAGGAAGACGAATAAACTTGCAATTGATGACAAAGACAAGCATGTGCCAGCGGAAAATTCTGAGAAGAAGAAGGAGGTGGTTGTGAAACAAGCCGACCATGAATTGAAGTTTCAACGTGGAAACTGGGAAATTCAACAAGACAAAGAGACGGTTGAACCGTCAGACAGAGAGCAGAATAGACCTACACGTCTACACAATGAGGAGCGTCGGAACAGCGGAAACAGGATACCTGATGCAGAAGGAAGAGGGGAAGATTTTGTCCAGGTGACAGCTAAAGCGAATGCAGGCCGAGGTCAACCTTGTGACCCACAGGAGGAAAATGCGATTCTTCAACTGATAGCAGATGGGAATAATTATTCGACCCCATTTTGAAATTTCTACCCCGAGTCTTAATGATACAGCCGATGGAATAAGCGATTATTGTATGTTAGAAGACGGGGCAATCTTGAGAGAAGATCCGATTTCGCCAAGAAGGAATGCGGGAAAGCGAGTGGTCTGCCATTTCAACGATAGCTATACGGGAGGACGTGACACAGATACTTTGGGCTGGCAACTTACAGGTCAGGAGGAAGACGTGGGAGTAGGGGTGAAGAAGAGACCACCTGCTGCGGAAGTAATTATGAACCATTCGTTGTCAGAGAACTGTGCTCATGAAAGGATGACACTAATTGCTCGGATGGAGGATGAAGAAGAAGAAGAAGAAGATGAAGAAGAAGAAGAAGAAGAAGAAAAAGAAGAAGATGATGAAGAAGAAGATGAAGAAGAGGAAGAAGAAGAAGATGATGATGAAGAAGATGATGAAGAAGAAGAAGGAAAGAAAGAAGGAGAAGAGGAAGCAGAGGAGAAAGAAGAAGAAGAAGGTGAAGACGAAAAAGAAAGAGAAGAAGACGGCGAGGAAGAGGAAGAAGAAGAAGAAGAAGAGGAGAACAATTCCACTAACGACGAGATCAACGAATCTATCGCAACTGCCGAAGTTAACGATGGGAGAGGGAAATTTATTGTCATGTGTCCGAGAATTATGAGGAAATTTGGAGATTTGAACTTTTGTCAGGGGAGACACGGTTCAGCGGTGACGGTTTGCAAAGGACTCCAATTATTAGCTTTGCCCACATCGGATGTCACGCTTGAAAGGAGAGTACAGGAAAGTGAGAAATGCAGAAAGACAGCAGTTAAAATGTCAGCGAGCGATAGGAATGCAGAGATTAAGGAAGGGACAGGAAATCTGAAAGAAGAGAGACAGGTGTTTCGGCGAATTGAAATTCCCTCAGGCGAGGAGGAAAATGACATATCGGTAGAGTGCTTTAATTGGGAGACGAGTAAAGTAATGGAGTCTTCGACCATTAGCAATCTTCTATATTCGACGACAAATGATCTGCTGCAAGCGCTTCTAAGAGACTTTGGTAAAAGTTTTGAATGCTTTGTTATCGAATGTTTTGTTATCGAGGAAAGAAATGAACTCAGATTTCGGAATTGGATTGGTCATATGGAGTTGCATTTAAAAGTTTCTGCCATGAAGAGCTCAATCAGACTTAAAGAAAGTATATTACTATCTAATTATGCTGGTAGTTCCGTCAAATCGAACGGGAAGAAACAAAAGAATTGGGAGAATGAAGACAATGCAGCTAATATCGTGTGTACAGCACTTGGGAATCAATTTGATCTCATGGAAAGAAGACGAATAAATTACAAAGCAAAGGAGATGACAGAATCAACGGTCATTCGGATTACACTTGGGAGAGCAGTCGGAAACGAATACGAAAGCTCAGAAGTTGATGAAGATCGTGAAAACCTTCGGAATCTAATATTCGAGCGTGAACCTAATGGAAATTATGTGTTAGTCTCGTGTTGTAGAAGGGACGCTTTGGACGATGTGAAAAGTTTCCTTGGACAAACTTTGAAGCACGCTAATTTGTCTGGAGATGACGGAGGGAAGCTGAATCTATGGTGGGAGGTGAAGTTGAATTGGCGTAATGACGGTAATGGAGGTTCTAGATGCGAGAAAGTTGGTTTTCGAAAAGCTTTGCGTGGATTTGGCGAGCTTGCTGAATGGAAGAATCCAATCAGAGGAAATCAAGAGAAGCTGGCTTTTAGATTCGTTCAGTTAAAGATCCTAGATGCAACTCAGTGTAGTGTCAAAAAGAAAAATGACGAAGATATTTCAGGTTGTCTCGTGGTTGTCAAAGGTACTGTGCAAAAGACTAATTATGGAATTTTCAGGCCGCAGAGATATATTTAAAAAGAGACAATGAAGAGGATAAAGAAAAGAGATCAGAAGTGTTTGTGAAAGACATTACGGATAAATCGAAGAAAAGTAAGTTACTGAAGTCTTTCAAGAAACGGAGGATCAAATTTGGATTAATGAAATTATTAGATAGAAAAGTCGTCCGTCTGAGGCGCTGCTTAAAGCAAAGATCTTCGAGAAAAGTTAAGATACAGAGGTACATGAATTGGAAGAAGATTTTATTCGAATGTGAAATTGCTAAGAGAAGAGAGAAGTCGCTTTTAACTCGCAGGAGTTATGGAGATCAAAGAGAAATACGTGGAAACGATGATCTGTCATGTGTAACCGAGGAAAGTTCTACTAAGGATTTCAGAGATCCGGGAGTTATTCATTTGCTGCAGGATGATGTAACAGATCTGGGACTTGTGTTCGTACAAAAGGATTCCACATTGAGAGCAGTGGAGATAATTGAGAAGTTAAATATCAGACTGGTTGGGGCTCACAAACCATTTATTAATCAGATAGGATCTGTTGATGATTTAAAGACAGCAACTGTGGCGGGAGTCCACATTTATTTCCGTATGATGAACGAGACGGATTATCGCTGGTTTTTGGTAATAGTTTGTTCAATATTGAGAAGAAGACAAACTCCGAATTCTTTGGAAGTCTGCACTGGAATACGAAATTGAAACCCAGACAATGGAAAGCCAATGGGTATGCTTCAGCTGTAGGTGAAGACGAGTCAAAGAAATTTTAAAGGAACGAGACTTTAGACTTTATCAGGATGCAGAATTAATGAAAGAGAAGCTTTTTTTGGTTATGGGGAAAAGACTAGGATGGAGAGAGACTGACTGAGCATACTTAAGATAGATTAAGGCATGTATATTAGTTTTATACTAACCTTTTAGTAATTAGTTTAAGAAAATCTAAGTTTCATAGCAAGTTATATAATTTGCGGATGCGAGAATGTGAAAGGGATCAAGTAATTAAAAGCTGCTTTTAGAACCGTAATATTGAAATTCAGATATGAATCTGATTATATTAATTAAAAAGGATGATCATATTTGCTTTTTTTGTTTTGATAATTGCATGAATTCTCAAGCCTTATTAGTGGACCTGTAATTCTATGCTGCAGTGGGTTTTATCATGCGAAACTTCATTGACTTTAGAAAAGCAGTCTAGAATGTAAAGAAGCTGAGTTTATTTATAGGCAGCCATTATTATCGTTAAATCATTTTGAATTCATTCAGTAGCAATTATTAGTTCGAAATAAGATTATGGGATATGTAGGGAAACCACGATGCGATGGAGGATTACTTTAAGTTGCATTGTTAGAATTAAAATGATGACTGATGAGACATGACCCTTAGAGTATATTGCATGTTATATTCCATATTTAATGTGAGAATAATGAGGTGGGCTCTAGCAATTAGTAACTTAGTTTTATAATTTTATATTAAGTATATCAAGGGAGAAGATAATAAGATATTAGATTGTTTAAGTCGTCTTTGGTAGATTCTTAAGCAAGCAAGATAATGAGTGTGACCATTTGAGAGTTGAAATAGTAGTCATAGCCTACATTTGCATAACTGAGTTTAGTCATCTAGAAGCAGCATATTTGTGTTATATAAAACTTAAAGTGGAATTGCTGAAGAGATAAAGTAAGGTCGCATTTAGTTTTGTTCTGTTTGAGTACTTGCATGTTTAGTCGATGTTTAATGCGACGTTAAGCACACATAATCAGTAGTAGCTGTGAATAGACTTTTATTAATTGATGGAAATTGTAATGATTGGCATGTCTGACGATTGTTAACATAATGAGACTGTTTAATCGTCATAAATGACTTTTTAAAAAGGGGGCATATGTGATGGTCTCAATATATGTTAAAATCGTTCAGGTTAAGAAAAGTGATTATATTAATTGAGGCTGGTCGTTGAGGCTGGTCGCTTATGAATAATAATAGATGTGGGAGGACTCGGGAGCCTGTCATCAACCAATCGGAACGTGACTGCGACGTCGATGGACAGCCAGAGGGCGCTAAAGAAAATATAAATACGTTCAGAGGAAGGGGGAATCTTAGAGCAGACGGTTTATGGACACCTCTCGTGGGGTTCGTTAACGAAGAAACTGGATTCGTGGCGTGAATGATGATTATGACACATCTGTCATAGAAAACGATAAAACTACAGTGTAGAAAATTCAGTAATGAGGGATAGGCTTAATCGTGAAGTCAACGAACGATCTTTCGAGACGATTATATCGGGACGTTAAACAAGAAGCAGAGGAAGATTGTCGAAAACATTCAACGGCAGCTCTGACGACATGGACATTTGTGCCTAAACTCAGGGAAGCAAGAAGAACTCCGTTCGAAACTACTCAACGAATCTTCACGGTCAACATCGAGAGTCGAGAAAGAACGATGGAAAAGAGATCATCCTTGGATCACAAAGATGGGAAGGGAAGTGATAAGTTTTCTTGTTAATTGACCAGCCTCTAGGTAGACTAATAATAGAATAGTAAATTAAGTAACTGATATATATTGCTGAGAAATTGTTAATCTAATTTACATGTTGTTAGGTGGAAGACAGATGACATTTTAATAATATTTGAAATACCACCGCTGTGTTGCTTTACATGATTTCTCGGTTGATCCGACTCATAACTCATCTTGATATAGCTTACCTATGCGCATCGATTATAATGTCGAGGACAGGATAGGTAAATCCATCCATGACCTTGACAGCGGTAATGATAATCGCCTGTTCGTATGGACGATTTATTGCCTCTGCATCTTCTTCTACAGGAGTGGAGTCTGAAACTTAATCTAAGGTGATAATTGGCACCCTGGAGGTGGATGCCTTCTGTTCTGTGAGGCGCACGACGTACATATACGGGCGTCGCAGACGCTAAAGATTTATGACTTGGTGACTGATATCAGGGATCGTAGGTAGCTGAAGTATCTTTGACATGTGTGTGTGGTACGAATGCTCTTTGAAGACTCGTATTTGAAGCAAAATTGCAACTGCTTTTGAATTTTACCTTACTGACCCAAAACCCCCGTTTTATAAAATTCGTTTGTATGTATGGATTCCTCTTTTAATTTCTTTGTGCAGGTAAATAGTTAACAGACTGCGGTAATTGACGCAATTTCATGGATATGTAGGCCTAATGTATTTTGCTCACGTATGATAGCGCGTATGATAAGGAATCATACGTTAAAATACGTGCGTATGATACGAAAAATATAATACGTATGATCGAGCCTTGATACTCGTACTATATGGAGTACCACGTGGATCTGTCCTTGAACCTCTTTTGCTCAGCCTCCACACTACTCCACTTTTATTCTTAATTAACTCTCTTAATTTGAATCAACTCTTGGGGCCATCCATAAATGACGTAACACGATTTTGCAGTTCTTTGGCCAACATATCAAATCAAGAAAAATGAGATATTTTGGACATGTTACCAGAAAAACAGAAGACTCAATTGAAAACTCAATGATAACGGGTTTAACGGAAGGAACCAGGAGACAAGGCAGACCTAGAACCAGCTGGATAGATAACATTACGACATGGACTAATATGAAAGGAGCTCCACTAATGAAAGCAGCTAAAAAAGGGACCAGTGGAGAATTATTGTTCAGCGTTGCAGCCAACCTTCGCAAAGCGAAGACGGCTTCAGGACATGACATGATGGAGGAAGCAGCAGATGGTAAATAGGCGTTATCTGGGTTTCGAAAGAACGAAGATGGTTTTTTTAATGTTCCGGATGAGAGCGCCAATGACCGGAATGGCGTCGCAGCGATGGAAAGAAACAAATGGTCAAATGGAAGAGACATTCGATGCTGCTTGTTCGCTGAAAGCAACTGATAAGATTCATTTTATGCGCTGGGTTGGTTTGTCCAAATCTTATTCCGATGACAAATAGTACGATTACGAATTATTGAGGGAGAGCACAATATTTCAGAGAACAGCCCACAAAATAAGATGATTTCAGTGTGTTGTAGGACTGCGCCATCTGGCGAATGTCAGCTCATCACCTTAATGATTTCAAAAGAAAAAGTCAACCGAACTATAATAATCAATCAAATCAAATGTAGGCAATCAACTGAGTTTAGTCAATATGCAATAAGTAAGCGAATAAGTAATACAGTTTCCAAAGATCATATGAAATAAATAATTTCCTATCATTCAGTAAAACTTGAGATTTCACGATGTTATTGTTATTGTTCATGACAATTTATATAGCGCCGTGTTAATAGCGAGGGCCAAAGTCAAAGGCGCTTTACAAGAATCATGGGAACGAGATGTTAAATATGTGAGTCTTTAATTTGATCGCAAAGTCCTCCAGTGAGACAGTCAGTGGCGGCTCCACCGGGAGGAGGGCCAGGGCCCGTGCCCTATGGCGGAACCTGGCCCCCAGTGGCCCCCCAGTTGGGACCCTATACTTAATGCTACATACATTAAACAACAAATGGTTGGCCCCATGGTTAGAAGTTGCCACCCCAACGCCCCCCCCCACTTGCCAAATCCTAGAGCCGCCACTGGAGACAGTAGCCGAACTATAATACCGATGAGCCGAGACAGTAGCCGGTAGCGAATAGGGTTTCCTCGGTAAAAAGAACGATCTCCGAATTTGACCGTCTTCGACGGAGGTGGGACGTACAGGTGAACCCGGCTTCCGGAGCGCAGATGGAGCCGTCGTTCGTTCGTAGTCGTCCTCCGAATCAAGGTCGCTAGGTATTCTGGACAAGAGGGATCGATTAATGCCCGGAACGTCAGCCAGCAGCGCTTGAATGCAATGCGCTCCGGGATGCGTAACCAGTGCAGCTTGTCCCTAAGTAGCGAGGTCACGTGGTCCTCCCACCTGGCCCGAAATATCAGCCGGGCTGAGGCGTTGAGGATCGACTGAAGGCGAGGGAGCTGACGGTCTGGAAGACCGAACAGGATCCCGTTACAGTAGTCGACGCGTGATAGGACGAGGGCTTGAAACAGTTGTATCGCGGCTGCCGTTGAGATGTACCGACGAACCTCTCTGATCATTCGAAGTTGTCGGAAGCACGAACGGGTCACGTTGGCAACTTGACCAGCAAACGTTAGCGTCTCATCAAGGAGCGCGCCAAGCAAGCGCACCTCTGTCGATGGCTGGACGTTAGCCTCGTCCAGAGAAAGATCCGTACGATCGATCAGATGCTTCCTCCTTGGAGTGCTGAACCAGATGAGTTGTTTGGGTTTAGGGCAAGCCGGTTGGCCATGGCCCAGCGCTGTATCCGAGTAATGCATTCCTGGACACGCGACAGAAGATGCTCGGTCTCCGATGGAAGACAAGAGGAATACACCTGCCCGTCGTCGGCGTATGCGTGCCAAGACAGACCCGATGATTCGACGATCCGTCCGACATCTGCCGCGTAGAGCACGAACAGGAGTGGACCCAGGGCCGATCCCTGTGGCACACCGCTCGTGACGCTTCGTGAGGCGGACATGGAGCCACCCCAGCTCACTGACTGTGTCCGGCCCGACAGGTAGTCCTGGAGCCACGTCAAGGCTCGTTGAACGATGATCCGAAAACACCCATATAAAGCATTACTATTGACTTACAGATTAAAGTAACGCCGCTTAACCGATAGGTAGCTGCTGATATCAAATGGATAAAGAAAACCGTCTAACGCAAATTTATATGCAAAGTAAAATTGTTTGCAGATTATTGATAATAGTTTGCCACTTATGTTGACATTTAATAACTACATTGCCATTGTGATATTTCTGGAAAACTCCCAGAATTGCCCGTGAAATTAGTACTTTAGTATTGATAATCTTTGTAGTCAGAAAAGAAAAATTCATAAACCGAACAAAAATAAATCTACATTCAAAAATTCTGCTAATTTTCAAAGTTAATTCATAAAAATGTATAAGTTCACTGAACAGAAAATGATATTGAAGGACACGACATGGAAATGGGAATTCCAAATCAGTTTACAATCCCGTATACAGTAGTATTAGCTTAACCTGGATTGCGGAATTTGCGGACAGGGGTTCCATTGGTACAGGGACCAATCGTGGATATGAGCAGAACCGAGAAGAAATTTTCAACCTGTGAGTGAGGAAAATTTTATGAGAAAATATGTTGATCGTACTGCTGTCTGATCCGCTTTCAAATCTCTCTAGTTTTAAGTGTCTGTTGAATTAAATTCATACGTTTTGTAGAAATACAGTATAAAGCCACAAGAGCTTCTAAGATACGAATTCTTACGATTCACCCTCGTATGCCCACCATTTTGCATTCGTTTGTAAGCACTGGATAGGGAGAGGGGTAAAATTATCCTCACGGATATCATGAATTGTTAACTATCATTTGAAAGTACTTTAAGAACTGCGAAGAGTTTCGTTATTGTGTTTTTCTGGTCAACATTTCTAAGTCGAACAAGACAGAATAGCGTTCGATATAAATAATGCCATGTCAATGTAAAATATCGCTATCGAGAGATGCGATGAAATAATCAAAACGTTCTTTTTCAGTGAAAGGAAAGTTTGATTTGTTTTATTCTTAGCGTTTGGGGTTGACTATTTCTAGTGGCGGCTCTAGGATTTGGCAAGTGGGGGGCCGTTGGGGTGGCAACTTCTAATCATGGGGGGCCAACCATTTGTTGTTTAATGTATATAGCATTAAGTATAAGGTCCCAACTGGGGGGCCACTGGGGGAGCCAGGCACTCAATAGGGGGTAGGGCCCCCTGGCCCCCCCGGTGGAGCCGCCACTGACTATTTCATCGTTGTCAGTTGTTATTACCCAGATGGCGATATCGTGTGTCGGAGGTAACTGACACCCATCGAAAGGCTCCTATTTCGAGACAATTGCCCTTACTTTATGCGGGCGGTCTAATTTCCAAATTGGCTCTAAAGTTTCAAGTCCTCTTCATGTGTAATCTTTCGTCAGTGCTGTATAGGGCCTAAAGACATTAAAAGGAATAAAGCATACTGTCGGTCTATCTATTTATTAAACATCCACAATTATAAGCTAAAATATTTGAATAACATCGTGA
This sequence comes from Metaphire vulgaris, assembly GCA_018105865.1. NCBI lineage: Eukaryota > Metazoa > Annelida > Clitellata > Crassiclitellata > Megascolecidae > Metaphire > Metaphire vulgaris. Next base: position 2,616,808 of record CM030851.1, on the reverse strand, counting down.
TATAAGATTCGAACTCTGGAGAGTGATACAGTTTCATAGTGACATCATGTCAATGATGTCAGTGTCATTATCACATCTGCACAATGTTCACAGTGATTTCTGATTTAATGTAGAAACTGGTAACTGGTCAGCAAGTCCCAAGCTATGTCAACGACTTCTGCCTCTTCGATATCATGTGATTGAGTGGGCAGCGTGGAATCTTTCATGCGTTGTTTCAATAAATTGGCGAATTTCGTGAATTCTACAAGTCATAATACTGAAACGAATTATTCAACCAAAAATAATAAGTCTGATGAACTCAACGCAAATAAGTTTATGGAGAAAATAATTTATTAAAATTTAATATGCACTTTTAAAGAACAGCTCGATAAATTGACTTCATAAAACAAATGGGTTTGAAATTCTCGATTCAATGAGGTCATACGTAACACCTTTATAAAAGACATTGCGTGAGTTATAGATTGAAGAAATCCCGCTTAACCGCTAGGTGGAATCCAAACCGTAATGCAGGGATGCATGGGCGAAGTGCGACCCGCGGGCCGAATGCGGCCCTCGAAGCCCTTTTGTGCGGCCCCCGACATCGAGAAATATTGCATTAATGCGCGGCCCTCTAAAACATATGAAACATTTGACAACGCCTCACTGGAAAATTCAGCATTCAAATTGGATTTACACTTTGGCACTTGATCGTTAACTAGAAATAATGCTTTTAATATTTACTAACTTTTCTTCGACTTGACAGTCTTGGTTTATTAATAATTTGCTTATACTGAACAGTATAATTATAATACGTTATGCTACAGTCATTTTGGAGACTACTTAAAAATTTAATTCTAAATGCCGAAAAAATATGCGGCCCTCGGCTTTCATCACAGACATTTTTGTGGCCCTCGGATACAAATTTGTGCCCATCAGGGCCATCACTGCCGTAATGAATTTTAAGTAATCCATCTCCCAAGAAGTTTATGACGCAAAATGCGAAGACAAAATTATTTCTGGTCTTAACTCACTTGCATATCCTAGTTAAGTGTCACATGCAGCACGATTGCGATTTATCTGTTGCTGTTGCCAATACCCAATGCATTTCGCTGCCGTCATATCTAACCTATAGGCGCTTTGACATTTACGAATTTCTCACTATTACTGTAAATTAAGGCGAGTCATTTAAATGTGGCATAACCTAAAGTGACAAGGCAAGCGCTTTTATTAGAATCTAGTTAATGTCCGTTCATTTTTGAAAGACCAATTAAGCTAACAATTAGGCTATTTCAACGCTTCCCCATACACGGTTTTGCGCAAAAACTCTCTTTGTGTGCAGTTCTAATAACATGTCCCTCCTAAAATTATTGTTCAATTAACCAACAGCACCTATCGGGAAAGCAACAATTGGTTTCTATGTTAAATGCATGTGCAATATAAGCTAATTAGTCGTTAGTGCTTTCAGCAATAGTCACGAGTACCTCTTCCCATTAGGTACTGAATAAGTCTGACAATTAATTATTTACAGCATGATTTTATGACATCGGCATCACGCTATGCGAAATCCGTTACCAGTAGACTTCTAGTAATAATTAAAACAACGTTACGGAAACTATTATTGTAGAAAAGAAGGGAAACACATCGTCAACAGCTTTGCCACTTAACGCTGAGTCGAGTGGTAATACAGAAAACACGAAGAGAGAAGCGGAAGGAAAGAGACTTTCAAAGACAAAAAGAAAAGAAGTCGAACACGGAACTGAGAACGTTGAGGCATACGAGACATTTGAAAATCGCCTACGACATCCATGCAGTCAGACACGCATTGGGAACTGAATTTGACGGAACAAGAGAAGTCCAAAACAAAATCAACTCGAACCATTGAAACCTACGAAACGTTGGCGAATCGACCATCAGCAACCATACAGTCAGAAACAGGTACTTTCCCGTTATCCGGACCCCACTGAAGAAATGCTTAGAAATGCTTAGAAAACAGAAGAGATATTAAGAAATGCGTGAAGAAATGCTTAGAAAACAGTTATGTGTATAATAAAGTTACATTTGAGATATTGGTGGCCAAAAATCCTTCACCGCACCGCTTCCAGTGGAAGTGTGACGCCATTTTTTCTTGTTGCGCCAGGGATCATCGTCACCGGAATAGTCACACATTATTACAATACAACCAACTTTACCAAAGATACATCTTTTAATACTCTGAACAATATATTCAACATCAACAATAGCTGTAATCGAATCAAAAGTCTGACAGTCTTTCTCTTCTAACTTAAGTTCAGTACTAATTTCTAGGTTAGCGACAGTTACTACAGACGCTATTCTACTACCAAAGTCACAACGTTAATTAAGTAATCAATTAATTAAGAAAATTAAAATGTCCTGTAACACAGCATCAACATCAACATCGTCACGAAACTCTAATTAAAAGTTCACTAAGCAAAACTATTGGCAATAACACTTCTTAAAAGACAATTAATTAAATCTAATGCACACAAATTCTGCCGATCGACATTTTCTTCCTTCTTCTCTAGTTAATCGGTTTTCATAACTCCTCGTCACGTGGTACAGATCCTCGGCATCGATTGGCTGCTGATAGGCGACAATTTATAGGTGACCTAGAAACGACCAATCCGAACGCTGTCGACTGCTTCTGTCGTCATAACATATGCAAATTAGGTTCACAGCTGTTTAATCATTCTCATCCGCTTCACAGCTGTTTAATCATTCTCATCCGAAAATCTTCGAAAATCATCCGAAAATCTCATCGAAAATCGAAGATGTTCATCATACACTAATGCCACGATACCGCTTTTTGACGAAAGGGTCAACGCCAATTAAAAATTTCAAAATTTTCCGTCCCGCTAAGCATTTCTTCAGTGGGGTCCGGATAACGGGAAAGTACCCAGAAACATATTGTGTACAAAAACAAGCTGATGTTTGATCATTCTGTTTTATAAACAGTACTGTTCTGGATAATACTGTAACGACACGCCTTACCATGAATCGCAATTATGTGGCGACTCAACAGGTGCCTTCACCCCTGCGTGTGCTACACTCATGTAGTAGAGATCGAACCCCTTACTCTAGTACCCAGGATGCCTAAATCCAATCTCTCTACACGGTGCTAACTCTAGGCACGTATATGGTCTCTTAGCTTTGTGGCTAAGACTTGATCCAAACTCATATATGTACTCTCTTTCCTACATGTACTCAATTCCTACATGTACTCCTTCCCTACATGTACTGCTTCCAAATGTACTTATCTCCAAACTATACTCAAATACCAACCTCATGTACATGTATTCTCCTCATGTACTCCAGTACTTTACCAACCTATCCAAATGTACTCATGTACTCTACCAACCTATCCAAATGTACTCATGTACTCTACCAATCTATCCACATGAGACAACCTTCTCCTTCGACAGCTCAACTACTCTCTCCGTCCAGATCTCCGCTCTGGCTTATATACTCTGAACCGACCTCACCGGCTCCTACCCTCCTTCGCTTACTCAATTCTGATTGGCTAATCCCGACTCCTGTAGCCTACCTCTCATGTATCTCTCAGACTATGTCTGTCTGACTCTTATCTGCCTCTGTCCGTCTGGCTCATCGGCCCCTGTCCGTCTGGCTCATCGGCCACTGTTCGTCTGGCTCATCGGCCACGCTTACTGTAAAAGTCAATACTTATGATATTCTCTACACTAAATACAGTGGTGTGCTAAGCCTCAAATCGTCCATCAGCTATAACTTTCCACTAACTAAAGCCTTCTACTTATAACTCTACACACAATCTCTCTAGGCTCTTTACTTATTTAATCATACAATTATTATTACTAAAAGGTCCTTAATATTATTATTATCGACATACTCTTTATTCCTTTACTTAAGCTACCATAAGCGCCTCCTAGTGAGTACTTAAACATACTACTTACCCTTATGCTTTTAAACTAATATAATCATATCTACAATTTCGTTACAATACTAACGTTTTTAAGCATTATGATGCTATGCATGACTATGGATACTGTACAACAATATACCAATCAATAATGATGAGTAAACAGATATTTAGATTGCAGTGAACTATCAATATTAGATGATTATTTAGCATGCGATGTAAAGGATCAATCAACAACGAATATTATTGGCAGCATTTTCCGTTATATAGAAGGTACGGGAAATATAGAAAAATGCTATATAATATTTTGGCAACGCTTTCATTTTCAAACCAGATTTGAATTTCGTTTGCGGATGTGGGCTACTTTTAAATAGATGTCATGTTTTATGTATAATTTGCATTTTCGATAACAATCTCAGCGACGTCTGATAAATCATCAGTACTTTCTCTTTCTAGCATTAAATAATCCCTTTATTGGTGGTTGCTATTCGCTGGCAAAAACGAAATAGAAAGGACAGAGTAAATTAGGTCTACTCAAGTATAAAGGATCCTCTTTGCCTAAATGGAAATTGTTATAAACGTTTTCCTATTAAAGCAATTAGCATCAGTGTTTTAGTTAGTCGATCGGCTGTAAGCGGAGGTTGCATAGACCAAAATACAGCTTCGCCATACTGTTGGCCGTAGATCATTTTTGCAACAAGTCAATTGGCCATTCCATTTTAGTTAGGCCTATATGAACAACAGTGGTCCTTGCCGCAATTGATCACAGTACAGCTTGTCACGATACAATGCCATAAAAAGTTCTAGCCTAATTTGATGGCATATTTGAAACATTTCAAACGTTTCATTAAGAAACCTCAGTGAAAGAATATGTAGAACCTAAGAACCCGATGGATAAACAGGTGTTTTAAAATTTTTACTTGCGTCTGCTCATTTATCATTTAAGTAATCAGTCAGCGTCAATTGGGTGGATGCATTACAATTTTGAATCGTGTTATCAAAGTCAACAATTAGATTAGACGAAGTTCAATAAAAATTCAGCTCATGTTCGAGGTTGTATGATCTTAGATAGCACTGAGCCAGATGTCGATAGAACCCGACTCAGTCAATAATCTAGATTTGAGATACAGTATTTTTCGATCTGTTTACAATGAAGCATCATTATTAGGTTACTAGCGCTGAATACAGATGGAGCAGCTTTTATGACTTTCAGTACAGATCACTCCTTTGCGTACATTTAAACAATGCAACTTCAGGATTTCACAGCGATAGGATATCGTTTATGTTCAATTCTTTTACGAAGTTTCACCAACTGAGGCTGGTAAGTTAATGAGGTGACAGCTTTGAGGTTGTCTAATCATGTCACAACAGCATTATTTCGAGCAGCTTGAATATAGGCCTAAGTAACGGTCATCTGAATAAAAGCGTGAAGATTGACCGGGCTTCCAGATTATCGTAATAAAAGAACTGGAATACGTATTAAGTCTTGATGTATTCTGCATAGGATCGTAGGTTCCAGATATCACAAATGACTTATTATTGCTTGATCATCTTAAAACGCTAGAGATGATAATCCAAAATTTGGTCTAGGTTATAAGTGTGCAAGGATCTCTATTGTACAATGACTACTACCCGATAATAGCCTGAGGATATCCAATTAGATAACAAAACGACGAAAGACATGGGTTTGCTGAATAGATGGTTGAGTAATGGAGACAAGAGAGTCAATGCATGGACTATTTCTTGTTCATCTTTCCACTTGGTACGTTAGCGCTGTTTGGTGGATGCGGAGGAGCAAAAAGTGTATGATCAATGCAGGCGTACTCTTCCACTTGACTGAACTGCGGTGGTTTTGACTGAACTTTCATTGCTTCGGTTTGCTTAGCTCCGCTGAAGTCCATGTACACTGTTCCGTCCTCACCAACGATGCGCTAAAAACAGAAAGATACAAATTCTGATGGTTAAATCCTGATGTTTGACATTCAAATAAATAACCTAAGACCGTGAGTGTATAACAGATAAACCCTAAAGCCGATATGACACCTGTAATAATAATTAGACCCATCTTCGAGATATTAGATGCCAACATTACAATATATCGCATGAGGCAGCTAGTCTCAATGTGCTTCTATTCGATAATTATAATTCGTAGAGACATATATGCAATGCGGGGCAGCGGTTAATCATATCATTGAATCTGAGATACGAGCATAGCTCGATGTGAAAAGTAGGCGAATTATGCAGAGTGAAAGCAAAATACTGATAGTCTACACCCTACTGCAAAATAGCTTCGCCATATCGAGTGCGAACATAATACAACATGATTTCAAGTGGTTTTAGAGGCGTTAGCCTGTCTGGGGGGATAATCGTGCGATGCGTCCAAGTATCGATGAAGAGGTCCTAGAGACCGAGGACAAATCGATCACCAACTAGCCCTTACGGGGGCGAAAGGAGAGGCAGCTCTGACGAGTAGAAGACCTCTCGGTTGGTATAGCCTCTCGTACGAAAGCTCGCCGCAGTACCTCCTCGTGGTACCCCCCGGAAAACTGCCCAAGAGCAGGCTAAACTGCGGCGAGCGCTTAGACAGAGAGATGGTGTCTCCAGAAAAACACCGCAGGGAAGGAACTGGGAACCCACCCTGACTAACATCCCTAGTGCAAATGTATCCAGTAAAAGAGAAATCAGCGAACGACGTTAACGGAGCCACTGACTTAGTTGGTGGAGACGCGTCCGGCAGTGGGAGTAACAGGGCTCCCAAGGTCGTCAACAAGCGAAATCCCTGTGGAACACAGAAAAAGCTCAAAATTGGAACGTGGAATATTAGAAGTATGTTACGACCTGGGAAGCTAGCAAATATCATACAGGAAATGAGAAAGGCGCGATTGGACATATTGGGCTTGGCAGAGGTGAGATGGAAAGAAGGAGGCGAGTTCACCAGTAATATAACAGATGAGGAGACGGAGAGATCAGGGTTATTTATGCGGGAGGAAAGAGAGGCAGAGAGGGGTGGCATTACTCTAAAGAAGGAATTGAGCAGAAACATAACAAACATAGAGAGATATGAAGACAGAGTGATAATGGTGACAATAGAAGCGGAGCCGGTAAATCTGACAATTATACAGGTATATATGCCAACAACAACACACATGGAAGAAGAAGTGGATGAAATTTATGAATATCTAGAGGAAAAAATCGAGAGGATAAGAGCTACAAATTTTTTGTGTTCTGATGGGGGGATTGGAATGCAGTAGTGGGAAAAGGAAGAGAAGGAAATGTGGTGGGAGAGTATGGGATGGGGTTAGAAATGAAAGAGGAGAAAAACTAATTGAATTCTGCAAGTTAAGAAACATGATGATAACAAACACTTGGTTTAAAAACGAAAAGAGAAGAATATATACATGGAAGATGCCGGGAGACATAGCAAGATACCAAATAGACTACATTATGGTAAATGGACGATATAGAAACTGTGTAAAAAATGCGAGAGCTTACCCGGGAGCAGATGCAGACACAGATCACAACTTGGTAGTAATGAAGGTGAGAATACAACTGAAATATATAAACAAGAGAAAGCAATTAAATCTACAATGGGATAGGGATAAAATCAAAGAAAAGACAACAGAAATTGCGGGGAAGAGCGAAAAACAAGTGACGACAACAAACACAGGAGGGACAACGGAAGAAAGATGGGAAAAACTAAAAGCTGTGATAGTAAGAGAACTGGAGCAAGAAGTAGGAAGGAAGAAAAGAAGGAAAACTAAAAAGCCATGGGTGACAAATGAAATGATAGAAGACATGGAGCAGAGAAGAAAATGGAAGAAGCAGAACACAGAATATGCAAAAAAATATAGGAGACTAAATAACCAGCTGCGAAGATCGACAGAAAAGGCGAAAGAGAAATGGTGGGAGAATAAATGTCAAGAAATAGAAAAGTTACAAGGACAAAGGAAACATGATCAAGTATATAAAGAAGTAAAAGATTTAACAAAAAAAGAAGGTATGCAAGGGAGCAGGGCGGGTATTAAAGACAAACAAGGAAATACACTCACAACTCAACGAGAAGTGGAAGAGAGATGGAAAGAATATATAGAAGAATTATACCTGAAAGACAGCAAACCAACGGAACTCGATATAGAGGAACAGCAAACAGTTGAAAGCGAAGAGCTAGGACCAGGACTGATGAAAGAAGAAACTCTGAACGCATTAGAAGAGATGAAAAACAACAAAGCAGAAGGAGTGGACCACATACCAGCAGAAGCTATAAAGATACTAGGAGAGAATGCAACAAATGAACTGGTCGAAATCTGCCAACAAATCTATATGACAGGAGAATGGCCGAACGATTTTCTACAATCAATAATGATTCCGATTAAAAAAAAGTAAATGCAATGGAATGCGAGGACCATAGAACTATCAGTCTATTATGCCATGCGGCGAAGATAATACTCAAGGTCATTACAAAAGAGTACAAGCGAAAACAGATGTAATAGGATTCCTTGGAGAGGATCAGTTTGGGTTTCGGAAGGGGAAAGGAACACGGGATGCAATCGTATGCTTAAGAATGCTAAGTGAGAGAAGACTTCAAAATGGAAAAAATATCTATATATGCTTCGTGGATTACGAAAAAGCGTTTGACAGAGTAGACTGGAGGATTTTGATGAGAGCACTGAAAAGGGTGGGAGTGGATTGGAGAGACAGAAGACTGATTGCAAACCTATACCTTGGACAGTCAGTGAAGGTGAGAATAGAGGGAGAACTGAGTGAATCGTGTATGATTGGCAGAGGAGTAAGGCAGGGATGTCCACTGTCACCGCTGCTGTTTAACATATACATCGAAGAATTAGTACAAGAGGCGATGGAGAATACAGATAAGGGAGTTAAAGTTGGAGGAGTACTACTAAAGGCGCTGCGCTTCGCAGACGATCAGGCCATGCTAGCAAGCAATCAAAAAGGGCTTCAGGAAGTAATGGATAAACTGATACAAGTGTCAGAAAAGTATGGAATGAGAATCAATACAAAAAAGACTAAAGTTATGGTAATAAGTAAAAAAGAAGGAATGAGAGTGGAAATAAAGGTTTATGGACAGATCATAGAGCAAGTGAAGGAATTTAGTTATCTAGGAAGTCTGATAACAACCGATGCCAGATGCAATAAAAAGATAAGAAGACGTATAGCATTAGCAAAAGAAGCTTTTTACAAGAGAAAGGAGCTGATGCAAAGTAAACTAAAGCTAAACCTAAAAAAGAGATTGGTAAAAACATTGATATGGAGTGTGGCGTTGTATGGGGCGGAGACGTGACAATGAGAAAGGAAGATATAAAACGATTAGAGGCTTTTGAAATGTGGATTTGGAGGAAAATGCTAAAAGTAAAATACACAGAGCATAAGACAAACGAGGAAGTCATGAAGGAGATAGAAGAAGAAAGAAGCCTGATAGATACAATCCGGAAAAGGCAGAGAAATTGGATAGGACATGTCCTCCGGCATGACTCTTTACTAAGAACAACAATCGAAGGAAAAATGGAGGGAAAGAGAGTGAGAGGTAGACCGAGAAAGATGATGTTGGAGTGGATGATGAATAAAGGATATCAGGAACTCAAAGAAGAAGCAAGCAATCGATCGGAGTGGAATAACTGGATACCTGGACCTGTCGAGAGACAGAAACACTGATGATGATGATGAGCCTGTGTGAAACCCACTGTAATTACTCTCAACACTTAATAACCCAGTTTTTCAAGATCATCGTCGTCATCATCGTCATCATCATCGCCACACTCCATAGTCCATAAGATACGTCGGAGCCAACGTAGTAGAAATGCTCGCCCATGGACCTTTCCTTTCTTTGGCTATGTGTGTCGCAGCTTGGGTGTTCATTAAGTCCAGTCAATTTCCACGATAACGTTTGAATCCATTTATTGTTTTGACAGTTACTGGCTTTTGGTTCAAACTGCTCCAATTGTCCATAACCTTTTCACTAAAAGCGTTCTTCTTTCTTGGTCCCACCATTTTTTGAAAATTTGCATATGTGGCTTCTTGTGCTGCTGAAGCGTGCTAATGTAAAGAATCGCTCGTATGGCGCATCTACTTTCCATGTAATTATTTTGTATGTTTCTATTAAATCATCTCTCTCTCTCTTACTTCTGATGTTTCAACCCACAAAATTGAAGTCCTAAGATCAAAAAGTCAAAAATTAAAGTAAAGTCCTCCCCGAGCCTCACCGGCTCATAGGGCGGCGCTGACCTCCGTTTCTATAGCCCTCAGCATGGCGTGCAATACCATGGATACGGGGCTAGTGCATCTCGTGGCGTACCTGTTGACTTATCGCAGATTTTTACTACTGCTCTTCTCTTTACCACCGCCCTCTAGCGGGCAAGGTTGAATCGACCTTAGGACTCCTGCGGGTCTCGAACCCGCGAACCCGCTCCATCGTCCAACGTTATTACCACTCTGCTAACTTCCCGCCCCAGTCCTAAAAATAATTAAAATAATTACAGTTTTAGCCTACCGCTTGGCCTTTGGTTTGTGTAGTGTTGGATAAGATTTTCATTTCAGTGTTATTCCTGGTCTCTAAAATGAAAAGCATATAACCCGGTAAGTTGACCAACACCTTAGCTAAAGACTAGTGGCGGCTTCTGGATTTTGCAGGTGGGGGCCGTTGGAGTGGAAACTTATGAGCATGGGCACATATTTTTCATACACATTGACCCGTCTACACTGTAGTTGCTTAGAATGAATGCACTTAAGTATGGGCCATTGGGAGGGAGGTATTCGGTAAGCGGCACGGGTCCCCAGAGCCCCTATGTGGAGTCGTCTCTGCTGAAGACAGAAGGTGTACAGTGTACCTTGTCCAATCTTTCGCATTCTGTGTGCGAGTTCATTAAATCTACCTCCTGTCATCATTATCATCATCGTCGTTGTTGTCGTCGTCGCCGTTATCATCATTATCGTTATCATCATCATCATCATCACCATCATAATTTAACATCATGGATTGCAAAAACATAGGCCTACAACTATTAAGGAGACATGTAAAAGGAAAACTAGTTGCCACCTTATTATTTTTGATTTAAGTAAATGTTTCTTAAGTAATTTAAGTAAATTGTGATTTAAGTAAATGTGAAGGCTTTTGACTCAGTATGGCACGAAGGCTTATGGCAGGCTATGAGAAACATTGGTATAGAAGAGAAACTAATAAATCTAATACAAGCAATATACAAGAAAATGGAAAGTGCAGTAAAAGTTGATAAAGACCTATCAGAATGGTTTAAAACAGAAGTCGGGAATAGACAGGGATGCGTGCTATCTCCATCTCTCTTCATAATAATTCTAGAAGTAATCTTTAAAATAGCAACTGAGAATCTAAACATTGGAGTGAATTGTAGTGGAGAAAATATATCAAACCTTAAATTTGCAGACGATGTAAGCTTACTAGCGGAGAGTGCTAGAGGTTTAGAAAGGCTTACAGACCAAGTAAATCAAACAAGCAGAAGATTTGGAATCCGGATTAATCCAGCAAAAACTAAAGTCATGGCAGTCAACAAAAAAAGAGAGAAAATGATACACATATCAGTAGAAGGAAATAACATCGAACAAGTAAAGAAGTTTACATATGTGGGAGGAGAAATATCAAGCGATGGAAGACACGAACAAGATATTAAAAAGAGAGCAGCAAAAAGGATTACAGACAATGGGAAGACTTAGACATATTTGGAATGCTAAAGAAATAAAGATCAACACAAAAATTCAAATATACAACACTATCATTGTTCCACAAATGCTTTATGGATCAGAAACGTGGATATTAAAAAGAGCAGATGAAAACAGACTATTGGTGGCAGAAATGAGTTGTTTGAGAAAGATATTGGGAGTAAGTAAATTACAAAGAATAAGAAATGAAGACATCAGGAAAAGACTGGGAATGAAAGAGACAATAATAGATAAAATCAGAAGAAGAAGACTTAGATGGTATGGACATGTAAATAGAATGAACAGCAACAGACTCCCATATAAAGCACTCTACACATACAAAGAAGGAAAAAGAGGAAGAGGAAGACCCAGGAAAAAGTGGATGGATAACATCAAAGAAGACTTCAAAAGATATCAAATGACAATAATAGATGGAATGAGATTAACAACGGAAAAAGATAAATGGAAAAGTTTTGTGTCTAGCTATTGCCGCTAATGAGCTGGCAGAAAGCAACTATGATGATGATGATGAAATGTTTCTTTTTCATTTTGGAATTACAAGCGACCAGCAATTAATGCTTAGTGTGTGGCCATTCAAAGAGAAAGAAAAGGCCACTGACCTCTTGATGTTAACAGACAATTGTAAACATCATACAGTAAAAAAAGGACTGTAAATTGATGTTAATTTGGTTTGTAATGGCAATTGTCAGCAAAGAAAACAGGAAGCATATCTTGCAATGTTTATTTGAAAGCTTTCGCGTGCATTTATTAAATTAACGTACAGGAAGAATAAAGACTAACATACTAAATATAATTGAAGGCTTTGCCTAATTGGACAAATTAGTTTGCTCAGAAAAGAAAAGTTTTGGTCATAAAGCAAATATGACAAATGGTTTATTATATATTTAATCTAATCTAATCTTAAACGTCTATAGCGCCATTTCGCAATGCACAGGAGCATAAACCGATGGCACACCAAATCTAAATAATTAAAGATCCAGGTCAAATCTAGGGTCTCCAGCCAGGCAAACGGGTGACAGTCTATGGTGGATAGGCCAGGTCAAAAATATGGATTTTTAATCTTTTTCTAAAAATATGTAATGAACTTGCAATGCGCACATGTTGAGGCATTAATCACATATTTGTCAACATTTAATTTTCCGAGCCTCATACATCCTCGCGAATGTACTAAGCTGTAAACAGACCGATTCACGAACTGGACAATTGCTGCCATTTGGATCTAATATTGGGCAATTTCTGTTAAATTACGACTTAAATTTCAATTGGGAAATGTCAGTGATTTTTGGTAACAGATCCACAAAATCTAGAGATGTAGACCCTAAGTGAAGAAAACTTGGATGCGTACCTTTCTTCTTTGTCTCTTTGTTAACTTCTGCATAAATGGCAGCGCCGTCTTGTACTGGTGAATTTGCGCTTTCTTTAGCATTGCTCGACTTTGAACCTAATTTCATACGAAACAGTTAGAACAACCACAGCGCAAGGCATGTGATTTAGTTTACTAGAATGTTCATAGAACAAGATTAAAATTATCTGATATCAAAACAGATCAATCATCAAATCAATTTTTACCAAAATAATTTAGTCGCCTAACAACATTTTCGTTTTCTTTTATGGCACTGCCGCACAGTACAGTAGTCTACATAGTCATGTGACAGCCTGCCCTTTAAAATGACGAGACCCTCTCTCTTCCTCTACTCTAGCCTCACCCCTTACTCCCACGCTCAGTTCATTGCGAAGAGGAAAGTCTCATTTTGTTACGAAGCGACTCTAATGCTGGAAAGCCTCTAAATATTAATATAAGAGACGTCACACAAGTCAAACAGTGCACTACTTATCATTTATCGGTGTATTTTGAAAATTGAAGTTCATAGACAAATTGGAGCCTAACTTTCGTGTATGAGGTAACATGATAATCATATGGAGGCCATTATTTTGCGGGCATCATATGTTCTATGTGCACAGCCTGGGGTAGATTTTCATTATCAATCATATGTAGGACTAAACATTACCTCAGAGGCACAGAGACCGCAGGGTCACATTCTATTTAATATTTATCTGAAAATACTCAAAATAGTTTAGATGTTCTAATATTAAGTTGCTTGTCATCCTGTCATATGTCGCTGTCTGTGCCGAAAATTATATTGGTTAGGTCAATGTGTGGTTGACTGAAATAATAATTAATATAATAATACTAATCATCAAAGATGCTGGCTTGATGTCGCACACTTACGTCGATGATGGGCAAATATACTCTTCATGCCTGCCATCTGATATGGACGCACTGCGAAAGCGGTTAGAGGGATACATAGTGGTTGTCACGAAATGGGCAGAGGAGATTCATCTGGCCCTAAATCCAGCGAAGACAGAATTCCTATGGCCATGCGCACCGAGGAGACAGAACCTGATAAGTCGTGAATCTCTCAAGGTGGGTGGACTGGACATTACCCCTTCTGCGTCCTTACGGCTCCTGGGAATACGGCTCAAAGAGACACTGACGTTCGAGCCACACATACCGGAGCTGATTGGCCGCTGCTACTACCAGATACGGAGGATTCAGTCAGTCCGGAGTTATCCACTAGTCACTGGAGCGATTCAATTCGTCCGTGCCTTCGTTCTGTCGAGACTTGATTTTTGTTACAGCATGCTACTCTGGATTACAGCTGCTAGAACGAGCTGACTCCAACTGGTCTTGAGCCTTGCTGCGCGAGTAGTCTATGGGTGCCGCCGGAGTGATCACGCACAGTGTAACTCCGCTTCTCAGAGACCGACTTCATTGGCTCCGGGTCCCGGAGAGGATTACATGCAAACCTTGTTGGTTACTTTTCGCGCGCTACACGACCCGAACTGCCCGAGCTACCTCGCCTCACTTGTACAGAGAACGGCGGTAAATGATCGTAGATCACACCTGAGTCCAGTCATCAGGGAAAACTCCTCGTTTCTCCACCGTCCAAGACTGAAGATAAGAAAAGGTCATGTACACAAGGAAATCCTATACTGAGGAATACTCTGCCGGATATTGTAACTAGCATAGACTTCGCTGGACTTTTTACCAAGAACCTAAAAACTCACTTATTTTGATTGAGTTACCCGTAATTAGTATGTGTGAAGCGCTCTTGTCGTGGACTCTAACACTGCCACTGTGCTTAATGAATCGGTCTGAATAAATAAATAAATAAATGATTTCAAGTTGTTTAGAGGGCGTTAACCTATATAAAACCATTATAATTACTCTAGGCATAATTTAATAACCCAGTGCTGTTCTAGCGTCAGTTAAGTGAATGTTGCTCAAAGTTAAATTATACAAGTCACTCGTGTTTTATACGTGAAGTCGTTTTGTCGCTGGACAATAATAATTATTTTTAAATGAAATTTCAGATCAGCCAATGGTAGGTCAAGTTATTTCAAGTGGTAAGAAATCAGTAACTGCTGCATCATAGTAGATCCGCTTTCAGCCTAGAAAGCTATGCTTGCGTTACATTTGGGACAGTATTTCTGAAGCACAGTTGTCATATACAAAAAAGAACTTCAATATGAGCGTGATAATAATCTTATTATATAATTCTCGATGTCTGTCGCGTCTGTCCGTCCGCAACACGGCGGGTATTGCAAGACGCTGTTGTCATTGACAACCAAATATTGTTTAATCAAAAATGTATTAAAATCAACGCAGCGTTTAACGAAGCGTCTTAGTTGCAGCTTAGACCCCCGTTCCCCTTCCCTCACCCCATCCCTCTCCCAATCGCCCAGGCCCCAACCCTTTCCCGCCCCAGCCCCCAAACCCCTTTCCCTTCCCTCTCCCCATCCCTCTCCCAATCCCCTTCCCTCTCCCATCCCTCTCCCAATCGCCCCGGTCCCAACACATCCCCATCCAGGCCCCAACCCATACCCGTCCCACCCTACCCCACAGGCCCCAAACCCCGTTCCCATTCCTTCTCCCAACCCCTTCCCTCTCCCCAAACCTCTCCCAATCGCCCCAGGCCCCAATCCATACCCGGCCCGATTACCCCACAGGCCCCAAACCCCCGTTTCCATTCCCTCTCACCATCCTCTCCCAACCCCATTCTCTTTCACCATCCCTTTCCCAATCGGCCCGGCCCCAAACCATCACCGCTCCGCCCTACCCCCACCGGCCCCAAACCCCGTTCCCAAACCTACGGCCACAAACCCCGTTCCTAAACCTACACAACGCTGCTCCGAAAACCCGTACAACCCACTTTCCTCCTCCCAAATCTCCCTTCCCTCTCCCAATGCCCTGTCCCTCCGTTATTATATATATTTACTCCTTCCTAACCTCAAACCCTATTTTTTAAAATTTAACCCTTCAATCGGGGATTAAATTTTCAGACGCGTCACCGTACTGGGGATTTAATTTTTGGAAAAGCGTTCTTCACAAATGATTGCTGTAACGTTTTAAATTTGCTATATCTCAGGCTATGTAGGAGCTAAAAAGATGAAGTTTGCACCATTGTTTAGATCGTTTATTCCTCTTTCTAACCGTCTGTGCAAGACAAAAAATTTGGGGGTAGAGTCCACTTTACGACCTAAAATATCACCCTCTCCCCTCAAATTTTTTTAAAGCCCCCTAGCAAAATATTTTAAGCGGTAACCCCACTTTGGTCAGCGGCAAAGTTGTTAAGGGATGTCAGAGAAACAAAATAAACCAAAAAGTTTGAAAATCGGTTGACATTTGGTAAAGATCTATCAATTCTAACCCGATGACCCCAATGCTTGAACATAAGTATTATCGGTGAATTTCGCGAAAGTTTTGAATTCTGAGAAAGTTTCCAAATTTTTTTGAATTTGCTATATCTCAGGCTGAATAAGAGCTAAGAAGATGAGGTTTGCACCATTGTTTAGCTTTTTTATTCCTCTTTCTAACCGTCCGTGCAAAACAAAAAAGTCCAGCGTTCACGAGCTTTCCGACAATCAAGTGAGAATGAGGAGCAGGCTGTTGCTCGGCGTGCAAAAGCAGCACAGCAAACAAGAGAATCAAGCACTGCATGTCGTTCGACACTGCCAAATCAGTACACCTTCCTTGACTATCAAGGTTCAGAAAATTCCTGCGAATTGGCGTTAACTCGGTTGAAGGAAAAGGCGGCGAGTGAAGGACAACTAATTGCGCAAAATGCTATTGCATTAGCGCAAAATCGGGTGGTAAAACAGCCAATGTCCCCCGTCATTTTTGACGGGTAAACACCTAGTCAATTATAATTTATGCAACTGCAGAAAGGCTAACGACATCTGCAGACAACGTTAATTTGACTAATTACAGTGCAAATCATTCTCGTTAAAGCCCTGAGTCTGTTTCGCTGATGCTAGACATCACCTGAATACGCATGACAGGACATCTCCAATATCAACAATTGACCATCATAGGGCAGATAATCTTGATGCAAGACACCCGGATTATTTTTCGATTGTGTTGACGAATTCTTGCACGATCCCCCTACACCAGCGGTTTTCAATCTGTGGTCCGCGGACCCCCAAGGGTCCGCGGAAAGGTGCCAAAGGGTCCGCGAATGTGCCAAGGAAAAGCTTTAAATTTTTTAATCATTCACTTTTCCTCTAGCTGTTTTAAGGAAGACTAAGCGTGCAATGTGTCAATGAAATGTTTCCGTTACTACATGTATGTGACTTTTTGGCAGTGCGCAAAAGGCTGCTAGAGAAATTATTACAATGACTGTTGTCATTCATCTTCAGCGGTTGTCACATTATTTCCATAAGTATTTCAGAGATGATGACATAACTTACATAAGTTTGACTGGGTTCGAAATCCATTTGAATGTCAGATGACTGATTTAATTGGACGGGAACAGGAGGAACTGGCTGACTTATCATCTGACAGAGCACTTCGCTTCAGTGGCGTAGCCAGGATTTTCTGAATGTTGGGGTTACGAACGACCATAGAGAAGGGGGTTACGAACGAACATTGAGAGAGGTGAAGTAGCAAGAAATATTTACTTGGGAAATAGTGAAACATCACCCTATCTGTCTTTTCGCCAAAGTAATCCCGAAACATCAACATTTACAGAGAATTCAATACAGTGATACTTTATTTCTGTAGCTATTAGAGCTCAGCACAAAATAACAATACGCGATAAAATAATTTTTTTGGCCGGGCAACCAAGGGGGAGGTTTTAACCCCAAAATCCCATTTGGCTACGCCACTGCTTCCCTTGGAGTTCAGCTGAAAGTCACTGTTGTCAATCTGGATGGCATGTTCTCTGGAATATCCCCTGCTGTCTGAGAGCTTTTTCTGCAGTCACTGTCATGAAAGCCAAATACAGATCACGACTGAACACAGAGGCTGATATTCGCATATGTTTGCCAAACATACCACCATGTTTGGAGAAAATCTGCGGTACAAAGCAGGCACGCCTTTCACACTGACCAAAGGTTGATCTCAGTTTTAATAACTGTCTAAATTACTTGAGGTTACTATTTTGATTTTTTTACATAATTACCTATTTACTTTTTATCGGTGAATGAAGCAGAAGACTCAACTAGATTAGAATGTAGCCAATGTAGTTACGGTATTGAACCAATGTAGGTCTAGTAGCAATAGCAAACACTTGTAATTCCATACATGAATTGTCAATTGGCTCTGTTTCTAGGGTTGGGGATCCGCACATAGCAATGACATACCAAAGGAGTTCGCGGCTTGTAAAAGTTTGAAAACCTCTGCCCTACACCAAGAGGCATTGCATTTTAAAGTAAACGAAGTTTTAGAAGCTGCATGTACCAGATATGCGATTTTGGGAGGGTTGCAAAGTTAGCTGGGGGGGGGGGGGGTTTCAACACTTCAAACACCTACCGAAACTCCAACCCTGCACTGATCAGATCAATCTGCTGGTTGTTTACGTAGTAATTCTTAATCAACTTTGATTTTTTGCTTACGGTTAAATTTGAGTTAATATTTGCGCAAAATATTTAAGCCGTATAGTGAAAAAATATTATGATATCTGACTTATTTGACAAAATGCCAACAGTATATTGCTTTCTATTTTTATTAAATAATATGAAATGGGATATGACTCATCATATGAGACTGAGATAACTTTAACAGTAACTATAACTGAATAATCATTAACTATTAACTTTAACTTATAAAAAATTTAACTATAACTGTACCTTAAACTGAAAAAACACAACTGAAACTGAAACTGAAACTGAAAAACCATAACTTAAATAACACTGCTGCGAAAATATACAGAAATTCGAACCACGTTAGATACAATTGTGGCAAAAATCTCGAAGAATTCGATAACAGGATGCATTTGAAGCATATTGTAAAAGCCAATTTTCAATCTGAGAGAGTTTAGATTAAAACGTACCAGCATAAGTTAACTGGCGACTGTAAACTGACTGTAAGCATATACAGTACAACAGTCAGTTTGGCTGTGTTGCAAGAGTTTAGAAACACCTTCAGGGACGTCATTTGAGGGTGTAGGGGGCCGTTGCCCCCCTGATTTTTAGGGGGAAATTTTTTCCCACCAATGTTTGTCTTATTTAGTTTTTACATGTAAATCGGCTGGTTAAATAGGTAGAAAGACTGAAAAGCAAAAAAGTCATCAACCCGTAAAAGAGGACTTGATGTCGAATCTGGATTCTGAAGAAAGTAACTAATCGCACAAAATAGCTGACAAGCAAAAAAAGATCGCCAACTTTTTTGCAAACTTGACCGGCCGAAAGTGTTTTGCCCCCTGAAAAACAGTTAAATGACGTCTCTGACCACCTCCCCTCTATAAAAGCTGCTGTGTTGCATATGACACTTATTTGCACACACACCGGCAAGTTAAAGATAAACGAAATGAACAGATTAGCAGAGACAGAACTCTAGACAGACTCAGTTTTCTTTCTGCATTGAAAGACACTGTACAGGATGATGAGAATTATGATAACTATTGAACAGCCAACAACAGGAATGATCCAGGCTTCCAATTGGGGTGGGTTGGAATCAGCTGTAGCTACAACAACAATAAGGACAAGGTTTTCTTTATACTTCCATTATTTAATGTCAAAAATCCATGATTTTAAAAAGATTACGATAGTTTGCTCTTAAAAATTGAAGCATTCTAAAAATCCAAAAGATTGTCTGCCTTGCTGCATTGGGGTTAGGCTTTCAAAAGACTCCAACATTTTTAGGGTACAAAAAATTGTGTTTGCCCATCCATCTTTACTACATATTTACTACTTCCCTACCCATACCTGTTTATCCAGTCAATGTGGCCATAGACAAGCTATGGTCTCAATTTCAAACTATCTTATGCCAGAGGCATAAGTGCATTAAGTAGAAAAATTTGGCAAGCTTAATAAGTTGATTTAAAATTTAGTTTAAAATTATTGCATCATTGATTGAATTATGAAAATCTGTAAAATGTTATATTTTATATATTTTATTTGACCGGCAAACTAAGAAAAGATTTCGATATCGGAATATCGTTTTATTACACGTACCAAAAGCTTTTTGAGTATATGAAACCGAAACTGTTTCAGAAGTTGCATCTTTTTCAGTGGTCACTGTAAAGAAGCATTTTAGCAGGCTTTTAGAATTCAAGGGCAATTTTGCCGTAGCAATATTTAATCAATTCATAGCCTCAAAATATCTATAATATTAAGATCCTTGCTCTGTATGTCTGTTACCTTCAAGCGTTCTGATTGGTTGGCTGTGTGAGCGTTCTGATTGGTTGGCTGTGTGACGTTCTCATTCGTTACCTTCAAGCGTTCTCATTGGTTGGATGGGTGAGCGTTCTGATTGGTCGTTCTGGAACCTTAGGCTTCGCGAAGCGAACGGCGACGCGAAGCGAACGGCGACGCGAAGCGAACGGCCACGCGAAGCGAACGGCCACGCGAAGCGAACGGCCACGCGAAGCGAACGGCCACGCGAAGCGAACGGCCACGCGAGGCGTTTGACGAAGCGTACGTTGCAGCGTCATAGTGTGTACAACTCGCGAAGCGAAAGGCGACGCGAAGCGAACGGCCACGCGAAGCGTTTGACGAAGCGTACGTTGCAGCGTCAGAGCTTGGCTACGTGGCGTATGTACATCATTGAAACGTTGTTCAGCAGCATGGATTCAATGTTTGGGTTTTAGTATTATCCTGCACTGCGAGCGAAGCGAGCGCGAGCATCTTTCTAGTAATAAATGAAGAAGTTTATTTCTTCCTTATACATTTTAGGCTACATACCGTAATAACAGAATGCAGTAATTATAGTAATTGAACAATTATAAAACAATGCAGTAATTACAGTAATTTAAACAATAATTAAACAAATTAACATGTAGAACTTTAAGCTTACCTAATAATTAGGCCTACATAATGCCAACGTTTGGAAGAAAATATTTTACTAGAAGTATGAAAGTTTTTGCCAAAATGGCAAATATCGCATTTAACAGAGACGAAACCGTGCAACATTTGACAATTTGCCAGAAAATTTACTACCTCCTTAAATATGCATCATGGTTTGTATTATTTAGCCAAAGGTCTATTTTGTATATTATATGCATATATATATATATATATATATACACACACACGTTGTTACAATATATATATATATATATATATATATATATATATATATATCAGCTATATACAGTATATTTATATAGCAGCTATATATATAGCAGCGTAGCTCAGAGGAAGCACCATTTTGAAGACACTTTCTAAGGTCTCGATACAGCAACGAGACAGGGTTTCAAAGGCTATTGCGATAATAAATGAAACTAAAACTGCGGCGTGCCGCAGGGGTCTGTCTTAAGTAAAAAAAGTAAGTAAAATCTCGTTAATTTCTAAAGCGCTTTCAAAAGATGCACCAAAGTAGCTCCTTATTCCTATGCGCTCAATCTCAAATGAAGTAGCTATAGCCAAAGGTGGGTCATTCATGCCAGGTCATTTAATCAAAAGGGCGAGTGGGCAGGATGCTATAGCTATGGAGGAAATGATTTTATAAAGAGAAATGATTTTAGTTTAGAAAGAAAAACATGAGGAGATGTTGCAAGAAGGGAAGAAAATTGTGACTCAGAGTTTGTTATTTGGCTTTGGTGTAGACAGCGAAGGGATATTGGAATTGAGTTCCAAAGCTCAGGTGCCGCATATGAAAAAGCACGATTGCAAATTTTGAGAGATGATTGATTCAGAGGTCGAAGAAGAGTTACATGTGAAGAGGATCTAGTAGATCCAGGTTGTTGTGGAATTATCAGATTTCTTAGGTAGACTGGTTTTGATGTATGAAGTGAGTTATAAGTCATCGATATTATTTTATATTCAATGCGTTCTGTTATTTTGAGCCAGTGGAGAGATTTGAGTAATGGTGTAATGTGGCAAAATTTAGGCGATTTAGTTACTGCACGAGCTAAGGCATTTTGAATCGATTGGAGTTTACATATGGAAGCCTTTGGAAGATTGTGAAACAGTGAGTTGCAGTAGTCTAACTTAGAGTGAACTATTGAAGTGGCAATAGTGGAAGCAGTTTTAATATCAAGGTAGGGACGAAGGCGACGTAGATCACGAATGTGAGCATAACAGGTTTTGATAGTTGAGATATGTGAGCTTCAAAATTTAGGAGGAGTCAAAAGTAAATCCAAGATTTTTGCAGTTGGAACAGGGGTTATTATTGTATCTGGGGTTAAAATCAGTGTGGGATTTTCAATTTTTTCAGTTGTTGTGGCAGTCCAAATAAGAGAAATTCTGTTTTGGAGGGATTGGGCAAGAAGATTAGCTGACATCCACGATGAGATTGACAAAAATGCTGATTCTAGTTCAGAGATTGATGCCTTAAAGGAAGATGGAGTAAACGAAAGAAATAATTGAGTGTCGTCTGCATAAAGTTGATGATTCACTTTGAGAGAGTTGATTAAGGATGACAGTGGGGTAGTGTAGAGACTGAACAAAACCGGTCCAAGGACAGATCCTTGTGGTACTCCATAGTATAGATCGGAGGGTGATGAAGTTTGATTCTGGCATGAAACTTGAAAGGATCTAGATTGGAGATAGGATTGGAACCAGCGGTGAGCTACAGAAGATATTCCAAACCAGAGGGAAAGGCGTTTCAGTAGGATTTTGTGATCTATAGTATCGAAGGCAGCAGAAAGATCAAGGAGACAGAGACCAGTAACTCGTTGAGATCCAATGGCAGTGAGGAGTTTGTCATAAATGTATGTGAGGACGGTTTCTGTTGAATGATGTTTTGTATAAGCGGATTGGTGAGTGTTGTATAAGGTGTTTTTTGACAAATGCTCAGTTAGTCTGGAAAGAACGATTTTCTCTGTGAGTCTTAGGCCCGCTGTTGTTCGTTCTGTATGTGGCAGACGTCGGCAGGATCATCCGATCTCTCGGACTGTCGGCCTATGCGTATGCAGATGACGTGCAAATAATTTCCTCGTGCCCGCCATCGGACACGGAGCACCTGCGCTCACGGATCACCGCCTATACAACTGCGATCAACCAGTGGATGGCGACTAATAGACTGGCGCTGAACCCGGAGAAGTCATAGCTACTCTGGGTCTGTTCCCCGAGAAGGAGGCACCTACTTAGCTACTCCCCGCTCTCTATCGTGGGAGTGGACGTGTCGCCATTCTCTCAGATAAGACTTCTAGACGTTCTTCTGGACGAGACGCTCTCGCTGACGAGCCACGTAAGCAACATGTCGCGAACCTGCTATCATCACCTGCGGAGGATTAGACAGGCTCGACGCTATCTGCCGACAGAGGTCGTGATCCTCCTCGTGCGCGCACTTATCCTGTCGCGGCTGGATTATTGTAATAGTATCCCTGCTCAGTCTTCCGGCACGTCAGCTACGTCGCCTTCAGGCAGTACAGAATGTCTCCGCCCGATTGATCTACGGTGCCAGATGGAGCGACCATGTTACCCCGCTGTTCAAGGACAGATTGCACTGGCTTCGTATTCCCGAGCGCATAGTCTATAAGCGCTGTTGGATTATGCACAGGGTACTGAACGACCCCACTTGCCCTGACTATCTGACGTCTCTCGTATACGAAGTCGCCTCACGCCTGCAGACAGTCGGCTGCTTTGGTCGAGCCATCGTGTTCTTCTGGTTTTCCCGCCTCCATTAAGAACGCGTAAGCTTGGCGAAAGATCAGTTACGCGGGGGAATCCAATCCTCTGGAATCGTCTCCCTGACTATGTCACTAACTAGAACACTAGCGCCCAGTTTGCAATGAACCTTAAGACGTATTTGTTTATAACATCGTACGATTGTTAGGTGTGAAGCGCTCTCGACTTAGGCATCGTCTTGTGAATAGCGCTATATAAATTGTCAAAAATAATAATAATAATAATAATAATAATAATAATAAAATTGATCTATCGCTCGTATGCTTTTCCATGGGTAAATCAGATGCAAACAATTTTACAGAAGTGTTTCGTATGCGGAATGTCCATAAAAAGTGCCATCTAAGTGATAAATATTTGTAAAAAAAATTTATCTTGGAAAAGATCTCGCTGGCCTACTGAAACACCATCAGATTAATTTGGTCCGCGGGTCAGAGTTTGCGGATCTCTGCTATACGCCTCCTACACCAGCCAATTTAATGTCTTATATCCGGAACTCATTAACCACGCTATCGAAGAATGGCCTTGACCATGAGGTATTCTGTGCTTGTACAACTGGCTGTAGCCTCATGGCTACAGCCAGTTGTGCAAGAACAGAATATTCGACGATGATAAAAATCCCATTTGACTGCAGCCAATTGCACCGACTTAATATTTGCCTATAATTATAACACAGGCTTTGCTGACGCTCTCAGCTATTGTGCCGCGTTCACACGTTGACAATGTTAAACGCCCCGAGCTCTGTTCTATATAACTTACCTATAGTTGCTATGCTAATAATAATCATAAATGTAAATGTTAACTATAAGGTCACAGCGAAATAGCTAAACGTACATTATTATGTGTTTGTGTGTGTGTGTTTGTGTGTGTGTGTGTGTGTGAGAGAGAGAGAGAGAGAGAGAGAGAGCGATATGGCTTTTTGTTTGCATGATTAGTATGCTGATCACTTGTTTAATATTAAAATGCGCATATGACCAGTTGGTTCAGAAGTTTTTGCGTATACATGTAATTGCGCCTGCTGAAGGTGAGCGTTGTCTGACAGAGAAACAGCTTGCATCGGTGCATCATTTCGATTAAAGCTTGACCTGCTTATGGCTTCAAATTGCACAATTTATTTGGTATTAGTGTGCGCTGAAAATTTCGCTGGATACAAGCGTTTGTGATGCCTATTATTTGGTAGTCGTGTGATATGCTAGATGAGACAGCCAACCTACAGGATTCGGATATTATTTCTTAACTAGAAAGATGCTCGCTTCGCTCGCGATCGCTTCGCTCGCAGTGCAGGATAATACTAATCCAATATCTATACCTAATACCCAATCATTGAATTCATGCTGAACAACATTTCAATGATCGCCACCTAGCCAAGCTCTGCGCCACGTAATAATTAGTCCTATGTACGTTAAAATCACGCAACTGTGGCCATTTGTGACGCTGTACACGTATTTTTGTGTACGTTTAATTGCGCAACTTCCTCAGGCTGCGAACAATTGTTACCAATAGCAACGTCGTCGCACGCCCACCCCTCTGACGCTGCAATGACTCGACTAAACCGTGTTAAACTACGAACAATTGTTACCAATAGCAACGTCGTCTTCGAACATCGCCCACCAACGCATCGCGACGTAAGGACTAAACGGTCTAAACCGTCTACCAATAGTCAACCAATCAGAACGCTTGAAGGTAACAGACAGAGAGACATACAGATAAGGATTTTAATATGATAGATTAAGTTAACTACTTCCTAAGCCACAGAATGCTTTAGACATGCAGATAAAATGAAGAAACAGAAAACAAAACTTACCTGTACCGCAATTTTGTCTGCAAGCACACTTGACAAGATCACTAGCGTCATTTCACACTTTTTGGGGGGCGAGATAATTTTTTGCCAAATTTTTTGGCAACTTTATGCAAATTTTAGGCAATTTTTGCAAATTTTAGGCAATTTATGAAAATTTTAGGTAATTTTGCAAATTTTAGGCAATTTTTTTGCAATTTTGGCAACTTTGCAATTTTTTTATATGTTTGGCAAATTTTTGGCAATTTTTGCGATATTTTGCACATTAATACATTATTAATTATTGTTTTCATTTCCTTGAGGGCACGGCCCCAGCTCCCCAAATGACGCACCTGGACAAGATCATTCAAGAATGGGCTTAGAGATAAATGTTTCCTGTATGATCTACTCTTGACCAAATCTCTCGTTTGAATTTGAAATTTCATGTGCATGTTGTATTAATGATAACCTGTGGATCGCTAAAAGAGATTAAACTGTTCGAGTGGTTTATAGCTCTCTTTCTGTTCTATCCTGTATGTCAGTAACCAACCAGTTGTTGTGTCTTGATAATTGCGTGTAACTGCTCTGAAAGGCATTTATTATTCTCATTTCAGTATCAAGCATACGAAACCATACAGCAGCATTGGGCACACCTTAGGCTACGTCAAGACACATAATTATTAGCTTCACTGCCTACAGCTGCTAACATATGAAATTACAGTAGCGCAATTGTATACATTTCACAAATCATTTCCACATTCGACTGTTCGTGAAATATAATCGTCTACCACTTATGCATGCGGGGTCCCGACCGATAGATCATGTAAATATTCAGATTGCCATTTGCCAGTGGCAGAGCTGACGTTCTCTTTCTCTGCCATCTAACGTGTGAGTCATTGACACAGTCGGAGCGCTGGCTTTCCATCGATCTGCAGGGACAAAGGTTTACACCAAGACTGTTTAATACTAAGGCTTGGGTTTACACTATACAGGGAAGAAAGACATTACAAGTAGGGCAAACCATTCTTGTTCACTCGCCCTCGGTCGATCCTGCTGAGCCGTCGTTCCAAATCGAACATTGACATTTCTTGCCTAAATAACACTCACCCACGGAAATCGTTTCGTTTCTCATCGATTCTGACGGACGTTGAATAAATCACATCAAACGCAAGGAGAGACTGGCTCGGCTTCTCTTAAACATAACATTAACGGCTTGGTGATTACACCGTCTTAATTAGGCGTTTGTCCAATCGGCTGCTCTATCAGAACAGAGAAGCTGGGCGCGGCAAACTAGTTTTGAATCGCCCCAATAGGCGCTGTGCAACCGTGTCCAGTTAGAACACTGACGCTAGGCAACGTTGAGCGCGGCTTGTACTTGGATGGGTGACCAACCCGATATCGAGTTGTGGTGCCGACGACCAACTAAGTCGTTCATCGCTTAGGCGTGGATACATCGATAGCAGCATTAACATTCGAAGGTAAAACGCGGTCTTAGAGAAAGCCTACTATACGCAAATCAGTGCATGAGTGCAAGAACTGTGCTACAAGAAATTCGCTTATTTCTACAGTATATCTAATGCTGTACTCCGCAATATTAGAAAATATTATCTAACAGTGAATGTCAGATCTAATAACTGGGTCACTTACTATTACTGCTATTCGACTTTGGGTCACGATGGGTGAATAATTGCGAATACCATCATATTCAATATCATTATGATATTATATTGTATTATTATATTCACATTATAATATTCTCCATTAAGGAAATCGAGAATACCTTAAAATATTAATTAATTTCTGATAAAGTGAATGTACTCGAGTATCGGGCGGAACACGATTAGGGATGTGCGGGTATACCCGTACCCGCGGGTATACCCTACCCGTACCCGTACCCGCGGGTACGGGTAGGGTAGGGTACACATTTTACGGGTACGGGTCGGGTACGGGTACAGCGCTACGGGTACGGGTATAGCGGCTACGGGTACGGGTATACCCGTTTTACCCGAAAAGTTATATTTTCATTTCTCACTACTATAGCAAATTAGCAATGCAGTAATAGAAAAATAATATTGAGTAAAGTGTATTAGTATAACTTGTACATCGCGTTCAGTTTGTCAGACAGCATGCATTTTACTTACTGAAAACATAAAGGAAATACAGATGACGTAATCTGACATCATCAGTAATAAATCTATAATGGCGTCCTCTGACTCCTCCAAGGACTCTTTGACCGAGAAAGTTCTTCTGGTAAAGTTTTGTGGTTTAACTTGAGCTCTAATGCCTGCTCATAGATAAATGATATCTACTAAATATTTTAAACAAGCCCATTCATGTCGGCTTAGGCTAGCTGACTGATTATCCTGATTCCTAAGTACTAGATCTGTCCTAATCTAAAAATGCGTGCTATTTACAATGAATAGTTATCCCAATTTCGTAGCCCCTATTTCACTGTTGCCTCTCTATAGTCTCTAGAACGGATACGGGTTAACGGGTCCATGTACAGGTCCTTGTAGTACTTGTACCGTAAACGCACCGCGGGTACGGGTCCAAAATTCCAAATCCAAAAACTCCAAATTCCAACCAAAGTCGGTTACGGGTACGGTACGGGTACGGGTACGGGTACACAGCTTACGGGTACGGGTCGGGTAGGGTATAGCGCTAGCGGGTACGGGTAGGGTAGGGTAAAAAAGTTTTTCCACGGGTACGGGTAGGGTATGCATTTTGCTGTACCCGCACATCTCTAAATACGATGCTCTGCAGTAATGAATTCATAAAATGCAATGCCTCGTTCTTTTGCAGTGGCGTAGCGTAGTGGTCAGGGGACGGTTACCCGGGCGCAAAATTTCAAAAAAAGAGAAAATAACAATAAATCATAAAATAAACTGGCATATGTGAGTCCGTCAGTCACTAAGAGAAATCGTAAGTAGGCCGAGGCTACTTCTTCGGAATTTATTACTTTAAAGAAAAATATCATGCGAAGACGGTTTTCTTTTTTGCTTGTCAAGACATTTGGGGACAAGCTAGAGGCGCCAAACCCTCTTTTGTTCCGGGCGCTGGCAATCCACGCTGCGTCACTGTTCTTGTGTAAGTTAATAATTTGTACTATTAGGCCTACTAAAGCTCCATTGCCCAAAAGTTCACTTTTCGTAAAATATGAACCTTGGAGATTTTAAGTAGCAGCCCACATCTTTGCGGTAAATGTGTCGGACCCTACTCAGCCGTAAAATTATAATAGTCGGGGATTTTATTCGTTCCAGGGTCAAAATTACAATAGTCAGAGATTTGACTCGTTCCAGGTTTGTCTTGCTCCACCAAACGCAGTTCACAATAGGGTTCAGACGGCGAAGCTGTCGCTAGTCGAGAGCTCAGCGGTTCGTAAGCTGCAATGTTTTCCGGTTCACGGTTTCCATCTTCTAAATAAGCAAGTAATTAACTAGCTCAGATTCATTTGAACAAATTAGATAGTTGTTAAAGACAAATAAAATAATCTAACTGATCAGAAATTAGTCAAACAGGAAAATAAGTACACTGTAGTTTGTCAGAAGATTGCCTTTACCAATATGATTGGAGTAACCCTCATAAGAACATTAAGCTGTTGAATCTGGTATGCACGCTTCTGCAATGAGTGAAATAGAGGCTGCATAATTGCCTAAATCTTTTCAGTTTAGATAATTATAAATAGGCCTATACTGAAAATATTTTGAGCACGGTCTTGAAGGAAAACTGAAATGGACAGGAATGAAAATGTCAGCAGCAGTCAAGAAGACAGAGGATCGACATGGTTGGAGGAAAGAAATTCATGCTGTCACCTTAACTTCAGTTCATGAAGGAACAAGGAGAAGATGTTGATGAATTTCTTCCCATTCGCTTGGTAGCGCTTATGTCCAGATACTCTGTTTGGTCTGCTCAAACTGGGCCTTAGAAAAACAGGAAGAAACTAATTCCGAAGGCTACTTCCTGATAGTTTATGTTTTGATGCAGTAAATTGCACCGAAAGCCCATCTGTTCTTGATAAAAAATATTGCCACAAACTTACCGCATATGATATGCCAAAACTCAATGCGGGAACCAAGACCAGTGAGTTATTCGATACTTTCATGTGAAATGATCGATTGAAAGAGTAGGCGCACGGAGGCGGTAACTTAGTCAGTAGGGTCCCAATGGTCAACTGCAGATCCGTCTTTTGCCAATGCGAGGCCTATGGCGCCTGGCGGCCAGCGGGACCCCGGATGGGCTGAAATCCACATGAAGTTATATCAACTGTAGTTTTGTAATGTTATCTGTACTATAATATATATATGTGGCCCACTCCAGGAAAATGGCCCTTAAACACATTTTTGGTATTTTTGAGTATTATTTATCTAGTTTCTAACGATACCTCAACTACATTTTTACAGTGTTGTTAAATATCTAAGATACATGTATCTTGATACGTATCTTAGATACAAAAAAGTATCTTGTATCTTGTATCAAGATACATTTTCAAAAGTATCTAGTATCAGTATCTTAGATACAAAAAAGAGTATTTGTATCTGTATATTTAAATTAGATACAAGATACTTTTAAACTCTCAATAGAGGTTGACTATATTGGATATTGGTGATGTGTGGACATTTCAAATATACTTTATGCTAAATTATTAAGAGATATAAGTAAAAGTAGTAAAGTTATTCACAAGCACTAGAGGCTAGCCTCAAGGCTCATAGGAGCGGCGCTGATCTCCGTTTCTAGGCCCTCAGCCAGGCGACTGGTGCAAGGTTACGTGATACGGGGCCAGTGTGCTCATGTAACGCGCCTGTTTACTTCGCGGATTAATCCGCTACTCATTTGCCATCGCCATCTGGCGAAAGAAGGCTCAGTTGAACCCGCGACCTTCTGCTCCATCATCCAACGTTGTTACCATTCTGCCATCTTCCCGTCCCCTATTAAGAGATATATAATTTGATTAACATGACAACCTCTTTGGTTGTAAATTTGCATTGCATCTATGACTAATTTTCTCCGTTCTAGGTTTATTTTGAAACAAACTCTTCTTAGAAATTTTTTTATCAATATTAAATTCTATAATAAAGTATTTTAAAAAGTATCTTGTACCAAGATACTTTCAATTTGTACTTCTATCTTGATACTTTTATATCATGTATCTAGTATCAGTATCTATGATACATTTCCTCACATGTATCTGCATCTGTATCTAAGATACATTTGAAAAGTATCTTTAACAGCACTGCATTTTTATCACAATTTTTGACAAATACAGCAGTTTAAACAACACAACCCTGCAAAATGTTAAATCGAGAAAACGCGAAAAAACGTTCGCAGTTGTACGTGGCATAGAAAGTCCTTGGCAACCATAGTCATTTTATATGCTATGAACATGAAATTTTGGCACACAGTTTATACAATATACAATATACAGAGAATATAAGCTGAAAAATTTACGTCTCAATTCTCAAAACTGCGTGAAATATCGAATGGCAACTGTTTTGTTTACCGACATCTTCGATACAATTTAAATAGTCATTGACATAATCGTGTCCCTCAACCCTATGTTATGACGGACGCGCATTCGCGACCCAGATTTGAAAGCGAGGCTGGGCTAAATTTCCAGCCTACAGAGGTCATTGTCAAGGATTTTATAATAATGAGCATAGATGGGCGGGACTAACGAGGCACAATCATCACAATGCCAGTCTCTGGAGGTCAAATGCTCTTTGTAGCCTAGCAAAACTGTCTAATTAGTGTTACAGAATGAATATTCATGAATTAAGCTTTCCGCTGATGTACGGCATGCTGAGGCTGTTCAAAAGATGTGCATGTGAGACCGGCGCAAACTTGATCCATTTATGACATTATTCTTTATGAATCTGTAAACGGTGGGGCTAAAAAACCAGTAAGTTTAGTCATTTTGGGTGTACTGTAGTACATCTTATCACAGTGATTCTAGAGGGTTTTTACTAACACAAAATTATGTTATCTCAACATCGACAGTTTTGACCGCCGTTGATGTTTTCTGCGATAGCCGTAGTTTAAAATGTGCGACTTACGGGCTATTTTGATGGAGCGGGTAACAAATAACCCTAGCAGGGAAATATTACGGTAAGCAGTAAAACTAAACACACAGACAAGGTTAAATTTCACCTTCAAAGCTTCGTAATAGCCGACGATCGTGATAAAGCTTGTGCGTTTACACACGGAAGTAGACTATGATAGCCTTCCCCGTCTACAGTCTACTGTTCAGGAACACCGAACAAGCTGAACGTAGAACCAAAACAGTTGAAAATCACTTTAAAAACTTTTCGATTGTAAAATAAAAATGTGAAGAATAAAATTGAAATTAGAGTGAGGTAAAAAAACGTAAGAAAAAAACTTTAATTGTCTTAAAACATTAAAAGGCTGAAGCGCGCTGGGCCCCTTAGATGCACAAGACCTTTGCCAAAGTGTCATATTTTCAACACATTAAGACGGGCCAGGTCAACTGTGTCGTTTTAATCTCAGATTCAGATGGTAGCAGCATAGAAATTTAAAATTTGTGCTGTCAATCTAGAGCAAACAGCTTTGCTACAGCGAGGGAAAACAGTGGGCGGTTCCATATAATATTAGCCTATTAGAGACAGCTTTACAAAAACCTCAAATGGCAAATGATAATTTGCATCAAGGAACAGTTAGGACAGTTATGACAAGCGCTTGTAACTAGGATGCATTCGTTATAGACGGCAATGGCTAATATCACGAAGCGATGGCCGCATCGCTTTCGTTTCCGTGTTCTTTAGTATTTATTAGACTACTCTTGCGTATTCATCAGTAGTTCAGTTAATGCCAATTGCGAAATTCTGCATTAGTATCAGGAAGTAATGTAAATCAAAAAATGCAATGTCCAAATTTTTTAAACACTAATCGATAGGACTATTTAAACTGCACGAACGATGTCAACATTTAAGCTGCTTTTGATTTCACTGCTGCAATTACAATTATGCGGTGAGTACAGTATATGAATGAATTCATTTAGCTTATTAGGACAAATTAAAAAGTTAGAGTTATAACCAACGTCTCAGTAAATTTTGAGTTAGGACATAATTAAACAAGTCAGTAGCGATTAATCGCATGTTTGAAATTAGGGATTTAGCGAATATTCAAAATTTTATTCGGCTATATTTAGACCTATCAACTTGGTATGTTTTGTAGATACTTAGGCTAACTTTAACTTTAAATTTATTGCCGCACTCGTTGGCATATTTATGTTTGTTTTCAATAAATGTCCTCGCGTCACAAAATTATGTCAGCTAACAACATTTCAACCCTTTCTGCCCCGAGTACTTAACGGCTCTGGTCTGTAAGCCCAAGTCGTCTGATCGGCGCTCGCAGCTTCGATCAAGCAGCCGTTCTCAATTGGTGGTTCCACCCCCGTCTATGACAGCAAAATTTGGGGATCGGTCTATTTCGAGGGGCAACCCTTTGCTTTGGAACTCACTGCCGGCGGACGTGACTAGGGTGACATCTCCTGAACTGTTCACTAGGAACCTTAAAACACATTTATTTAACATCTCCTATTAGGGACACTTGTACAGCGCTCTTGACATTAGCCTTCGCTATGCGTATTGCGCTATATGAAATTGTCAGAATTAATTAATTAATTAATTAACATTTCAATAGCATATCTAGAACAAAATCGCTTATTATGAGTATTTATCATTGCGTCCTAATCGAAATTTATCTCGATGTTTCATTTATGGATGGGCTAATCGAGTAGCTTAAGTGCTAGAAAGAATTGACGACTTTTCTATAGAGGCAGAGGTTTTGAACCATGAATTGACAGATTGGCAGGCTAATAATTAGACAGCCCCAGACGTGCAAAGATCATGCAGCTTATATAATCATATTTGACGAATTATTATATTTGATTGGCATATTTTAAGTACGTAATCATATTATATTGTTTCTGCCCCAAGCGCCCCCAGTCGACTCAGCTGCGAATGAGTACATCGGGTGGTAACTCGGTGGAAGGAAAGGCGGCGAGGGAAAGGCTGGCAACCGCCCTCATTCAGCCGTTGCCATGTAAAACTGAAGGCGCTAACCCTTCGGTTCTCCTACGGGCGATGACCCTTTGGATGTACCTTTACCTTTAATCATATTATTAGGACTGTAGTAAAGAGATCCGAAGGGTCATAGGAATTGCAAGCAACATCATCGAAAATCTTAGCTCACTGTGGAACAGCCCTTCGTTATCATATAAACTCAACTCCAAGTCATTGATACACGTGTGTCATCAACATTGCTCCACTGTATAGGCTATGCCCGTGAGACATGGACTCTTAGAAAAGCAAGCATCATGACTTTAAACTTTTTTAAAATGAAGGGCTATCTGAAGATGATCGATATGGCGAAGAACAGCCGATGTAAGACAGACTCTTTATCCGAACCAAATGAATAGGGGATACAGTTAAAGAAAGGAAAATTGCCATTTTGTGTAGTGAATGACAATTAATTAGGGTTATTAATAATCCCTGAGAAGTCATTCGTAATCGTCATCATCTGCCTCTCCTTGTGACTAGTCGAATGCATAAGTAGGCTTAGTCAGGCACGTCTGAATGAATTCTTAGTAGGGGTGCATTTTCGGAAGGAATTTTTGGCAGAGGGCGCATTTCGTTGGCGATTTGGTAAATTGATATGTTGTTAACTGTCCCACTTTATGAATCCGGTATAGTATATTATAATGACTCCCATATAATAATAACTCTCCCTCATTATTATATATATAATAAAGACTCCCCCCTCATTATTATATATATAATAATGACTCCCCCCATCATTATTATATATATAACTAGGTGTTTACCCGTCAAAAATGACGGGTGAAATAGGCTGTTTTACCACCCGATTTTGCGCAAATGCCATAGCATTTTGCGCAATTAATTGTCCTTAACTCGCCGCCTTTTCCTTCACCCGAGTTAACGCCAATTCGCGTGCATTTTCTAAAACTTGATAGCCAACGTAAGTGTAATGATTTGGCAGTGTCGAACGACATGCAGTGCTTGATTCTCTTGTTTGCTGTGCTGCTTTTGCACGCCAAGCAACAGCCTGCTCCTCATTCTCACTTGATTGTCGGAAAGCTCGAGAACGCTAGACTTTTTTGTTTTGCACGGACGGTTAGAAAGAGGAATAAAAAAGCTAAACAATGGTGCAAACCTCATCTTCTAAACTCTTATATAGCCTGAGATATAGCAAATTCAAAAAAATAGGAAACTTTATCAGAATTCAAAACTTTAGCGAAATTCGCTGATAATACTTATGTTCAAACACTGGGGTCATCGAGTTAGAATTGATAGATCTTTACCAAATGTCAACCGATTTTCAAACTTTTTGGTGTTTTTTGCTCCTCTGACATCTCTTTACAACTTTGCCGCTGACCAAAGTGAGGTTACCGCTGAAAAGTTTTTGCTAGGGGGCTTTGAAATGTTTTTGAGGGAGAGGGTGATATTTTAGGCCGTAAAGTGGACTCTATCTCCAATTTGTTTTGTTTTGCACGGACGTTAGAAAGAGGAATAAAAATCTAAACAATGGTGTAAACCTCATCTTTTTAGCTCTTATATAGCCTGAGATATAGCAAATTTAAAACGTTACAGCAATCATTTCTGAAGAACGATTTCCAAAAATTAAATCCCCAGTATGGTGACGGCTTCTGAAAATTTAATCCCCACTTGGGGGGTTAAATTTTAAAAAATAGGTATTGAGGTTAGGAAGGAGTAAATATATATATATATATATATATATATATATATATAGTAACGGGGGCAGGACATTGGGAGAGAGAAGGAGGTTTGGGAGGAGGAAAGTGGGTTGTACGGGTTTTCGGAGTAGCGTTGTGTAGGTTTATGAACAGGGGTTTGGGGACGGTGGGGTAGGGCGGAGCGGTAATGGGGTTGGGGCCAGGGCGATTGGGAAAGGGATGGGGAGAGGGAATAGGGGTTGGGAGAGGATGGGGGGAGAGGAAGGAACGGTGGTTTGGGGCCTGTGGGGTAGGGCAGGGCGGGTATGGGTTGGGGCCTGAGGCGATTGGGAGAGAGATGGGGAGATGGAAGGGTAGGGATAAGGAGAAGGAAGGGGAACAGGGGTTTGGGGCTTGTTGGGTAGAGCAGGACAGGTATGGGTTGGGGCCTGGGGCGATTGGGAGAGAGATGGGGAGATGGAAGGGGTAGGGATAAGGAGAGGGGAGGAAAGGGGTTTGGGGCTTGATGGGTAGGGCAGGACAGGTATGGGTTGGGGCCTGGAGCGATTGGGAGAGGGATGGGTTGGGGTCTGGGGCGATTGGAAGAGGGATGGGGAGAGGGCAGGGAACAGGGGTTTGGGGCCTGTGGGGTAGGGCGGGGCGTGGATGGGTTGGGGCCGGGGGCGATTGAGAGAGGAATGGAGAGAGGGAAGGAGGAACGGGGATTTGAGCTGCAATTAAGACGCTTCGTTAAACGCTGCGTTGTTTATACAGTTTTGATTAAACAATTTCGTTGTTATGGCAACAGCGTCTTGCAAAATCTGCCGTGTATCGTGACCGACAGACAGACCGGACATCGAGAATTATATAATACGATAATAACTCTCTCTCTATATTATAATAACTCCTTTAGTTTTTCAGAAGCCAGCTGAGATACCATGGTCTAGAGCACCAAAAGCTTTTTTTATATCGAGGATTGTTCCAAATAGTGTGCTTGTGGGATTCAAAATTTGTTCTTTTGGTATCAATTAAATTCATTATTGGCATTTAAGTGGAGAAATAGGGCTTATACCATATTGATCAGTGGATAGCATATTAAATGCATCTAAGTAGTTTAACATTCTGGTAAGCATTGCCCTTTCAGGAATTTTAGGAAAACTGGGAGATTGGAAATGGGTCTATAATTTCATATAACCATTTTAGAGACATTTTTATAAATTGGGGTTATTTTTCAATTTTTAGGCCTACTTCTTCTGGGAGTTAATATAATATATATATATAGAGAGAGAGTTATTATTATATATATAATAATGAGGGGGAGTCTTTATTATACATATAATAATGAAAGGGGGAGTTATTATTATATGGGAGTCATTATAATACGCTACACCGGCGCAAGGCGCGAAATGCAGCCATAGCTTTTGCTTTCCAGGTGGTGCAATGCACCTCCAAGTTTTTCCAAGGGGTGCAGCTGTACCTCCTACACTCTCAGTTCCGACGGGCATGGGTTTAGTGCTTCTGTGGCGACCATGTGCCACAGATAGCATTATTATTATTATTATTATTATTATTATTATTATTATTATTATTATTATTATTAATATTATTATTATTATTATTATTACTAGAAATAGGCTCGCTCCGCTCGCGCTCGCTTCGCTCGCAGTGCAGGATAATACTAATCCAATACCTATACCTAATACCCAATCATTGAATTCATGCTGAACAACATTTCGATGATCGCCACCTAGCCAAGCTGTGCGCCACGTAATAATTAGGCCTATGTACGTTAAAATCACGCAACTGTGGCCATTTGTGACGCTGTACACGTATTTTTTGTGTACGCTCAAATGTACGTAAAAATTGCTGCGAACAATTGTTACCAATAGCAACGTCGTCGCACGCCCAGCCCTCTGATGCTGCACTGACTCGACTAAACCGGTTCTACGAACAATTGTTACCAATAGCAACGTCGTCTTCGAACATCGTCCACCAACACATCGCGACGTAAGGACTAAACGGTCTAAACCGTCTACCAATAGTCAACGCTCGCCCACCAACGCATCGCGACGTAAGGACTAAACGGTCTAAACCGTCTAGCAATAGTCAACCAATCAGAACGCTTGAAGGTAACAGACATACAGATAACGATTTTAATATGATAGATTATTATTATTATAGATTCCTTAACTGTATACACTTGTTAGTTAATCATTTAATCTAATTAATTAGCGTTATAATAATGTATTTTGTACTAATTTGGATAAATTAATAAAGTTTTAATTCATGTAAAACGGACAGAGCACGCGCTAGGCTAGAAGACGCTAAGGCTTCGGTAAATATTTTAGAATCGCCACGGCCGACCAAAGACCGAGAGATAGGTTATAGAAACCGGCAACGATTATATAGGCCCCCGGGAGAGCCTTCGGTCTTCGGCAACTCGAGAGATCGCCCGCTGAAAGACCGTCGCATGTAAGACGGAGGCCGCGCGATGCGAAGCCTCTGCTGGGAACCGTGCGTCTGGCTGTTCGACGCGTGCGGCAGCGGTCGGCTGCGTAGTCGATGCGTACGCCTCAACACCGGCGCCCGTTTACCAGGGGTGAATAGCGAAGGGTTGGGCCGTAGACGGGGTCGCTTACCACCGATAACGACGACGTCGCTGCCTTACCCCTGCTTTGACGGCACCTAAGCGGACATGGCCCTACAGTTTAAAATTTCGCCTAAAGAGCGGCTCCCGGGGAACAAGGTTCCGACGGCGATGCGCGTCGCCGGCGGCGAGGCACCTATCGCCGTGGTCGACGACGCCAGGGGGGTGGGTCCGAAGTTAAACTTTCTGACGGATAAAAAACGTAGATTGGGACATTTGGGAGCGAGCGCCCTCAAGGGCTGGTTCTAAAAATCGAAAATCTCCGAAATATGGGAATTTATGTAGTACGCGTCGATAGGCGGACGCAGGCGGCTGTTGTAACTAAAGTTCGCTTGAGACGCGCGCCCAGCTGGCAGGAGCTATTGCCGCGTCGCTTAGCCGTAGACGAAGCCCCTGGTCACCGCTAAGGAAAACGCTATTAGGCAGGTCCCAACTTTTTCCTATTGACGGCAACTACGCGAAAATACAGACTACTGACGAAAAATCCGCCTAAGTGTCCGTCAAAAAGTTTCAAAACTCTGAAAATTGTCAGTCACTGACATCACATGTGCTTTTCGCAGTGTGGTCGCTTATACTGTGAGGCGATAGAGTAAAGAAAGCACAGCGATTGAAAGCGAGTATTTGGAGCCCGTTTAAAGTGCTAAAGCTTATCGTCTCATACTGACGTATCAAAGGCTATTGATTGCATTTCCGTTGACGCTAGTTATTTTGGCTGCCGGAGTGCGTCTAGTCAACGCGTCTTTGTCCGTGTTACCAGTGTTGCCACTGTAGCCATTGTTGTCATTGTTGCTTGGTTTATTAATAAAATAAAAATAAACCAATAAAGGCAAGTTGGTTCGTGTCTTTGAAAGTCGCTGGGACGTCGGAGTCTCAGCGCACTGTCCGTGAAGGTGAGCCTTGGCTGTGAAAAGAATCGCTTACCTGAGGTCACGTTAGTGCCCAGAAGGCCAATTCTGAGCCAAGGGAGGAGACAGACGCCCGCCTGTCGTAAAGGCGCGGGGAGACAGTTTGAGTGAATCGACGGCCAAGAAAAGAGTGGACCGCCGTCCATTCAGGCACGGATAACCTCGGGTTTGGTGAAAGCGCTGAGGAAGCAAACAGACGCCGCTGCCCGTCTAGAAGCGAGAGCAGAGATTACCCAGCGGGTGAGGAAGCCAGGAGACAACGCCGCCTGTCTATAAGAGAGCGGAAAACGGCTAGATTGCCAAGAATGAAGAGATGTGGGCCCAATTCGATGCCAGAGACCAGGAATACCTATCGAAATCGCTTAAGGCGCCGAGACCAAGCGGCGGCCAGCGATAAGAGGCATGAGTTAAAGAGTCTCTCAGACGAGGCCGGGGCCGGAACGGATAGAGAGTCAGAGGAGGAAAATGAGAGCCCTACGTTGAGGAGCGGCCGTCCTCAGTGTGCGGCCTGCCCGGCAGCCGCGGACACCTCCTCTGATGTCGGAGAACCGGAAAGGGAAACTGACGCCGCCGATCAGGCAGAGTCGGCGGCTGATGGCGATCGGGAGACCGAGCGGGCGTTGGGGGCCGCCCGACCGCCGGCCGCGCTACGAGACCGCGAGCCGGCGGGGTCGCCACACTTCTATGTTAATCAATGATATCATAACTCTTATACTACTCTTGATTCGCCAGGTGTAATGTCTATCATGAGCTCCTATCTATCTATAGGCCTACATGACGATTTATAGAGCGCCGTAAACATTACGAATGCCAAAGAAAAAAGCGCTTTACAGTCGAAAAGCTAAATTATACGAAATCTTAAGAGGGGGCTCGTGTGCGACACGGATCTCTCTCCGAGTTTCGTTGGCTTAAAACGGAGGAGGGACATACAGTAGGGACCTACTGCTGGATCGAAGCTGCAGGAGTCGGACAGTCTGATACCGTCTTAGCATCAGAGTCGGCAAGTCCTTCAGGAAGAAGGTGTGGTGCAGGACTCGTAATATAAGCCAGAACTGTTTGTATACGATTCGTTCAGTCACCTTGAGCCAGTGTAGCTTATCTCTTAGTAATGGGGTGACGTGGTCGTGGCACCTGGCACCAAAACTCAAACGAGCCGATGCATTTAAAGACTGATTGTTGCCAATTCAACTGATGTAGTAGTAGTAGTAGTAGTAGTAGTAGTAGTAGTAGTAGTAGTAGTAGTAGTAGTAGTAGTAGTAGTAGTAGTGGTGGTGGTGGTAGTAGTAGTAGACTTCTCTAGCGCCATTGTATTAGTACATCAGCACCAGTCGATGGTCGCTTCAGGAAATACTCGTATTCGTGATCTTGTCCGTGGTGAATCGGTTGTAATCCAGAGGTCAGTCCGTAGTACAGCAAGGAATCCATTCGAACGGAAGTAATAATAATAATAATAATAATAATAATAATAATAATAATAAGGGGCCGCCCATAAATGACGTCACGCGATTTTGGCAGTTTTTACCCCCTCTTCCTCCCCTCGTCACAAGTCGTCACAAAATGCCAGACCCCTAAAAAATGACGTCACAATGCGTTAACCTCCCCCTCTTTCTGATGTCAAAATGAATGTTTCAATGCACTTATTCCATAGTTCCATAGCTGATACGCCGGCAGAACTAATAGGATAACGGAGGATGGACATGCAGTAGGGACCTACTGCTGGATCGAAGCTGCAGGAGTCGGACAGTCTGAAACCGTCTTAGCATCAGAGTCGGCAAGTCCTTCAGGAAGGAGGTGAAGCGCCCACCAGTTCCGGTGGGCGACGTCATGGCCGCCCCGCGCACGTTTGTGTGCGCTTCGGATTTCGTCGCCGTTTTGGTTTTATCCGATGGTCTGCGAGCGGACTTTTGCATTGACTCGTTGGTTTTTCGAGGGTCTTCTGCAGTTCTTCGCTTTTTAACGTCGTTCTGAACGTTTCGAATCGGTCGTCGTTCGTATCCGTTTGGGGGCGGAAGATGGCAGAGTTGGTTACGTGCTGGAGCGTCAGGCTGACGGAGCGGGTTCAAGCCCCGTCAGTGCCCCTAGTGGCTTTCACACAGGCAGTAATGCCTCCTAAGCCACTTTAGATCATGTTAAGTATAAAGCTCGCCAAGGTCAGCCGCTAATGGCTGCCGCGTGGTACAGCGCGACCGAGAAGGGATGTTTTCC
Source organism: Metaphire vulgaris (assembly GCA_018105865.1). Lineage (NCBI taxonomy): Eukaryota > Metazoa > Annelida > Clitellata > Crassiclitellata > Megascolecidae > Metaphire > Metaphire vulgaris. The sequence goes on along the minus strand of CM030851.1, from coordinate 2,575,894 downwards.
GGACTTCGTTGAGTCAATCTTCGTCGGATTCGCTGATATCGGCGACGAAACATTTCTCTCGGAAGACCGCTCTTGGATTTCGCCGCCGGGGAATACTTCTGACTGGCTGGGGCGTCCGTCTTCGGGTCCGCCCATCGCCGTCGGTCTCCTTGCGGGAAATTCTTCTACCAATCTCGCGGACCAACAACATCTTCCGTTCTGCGCTGACAACATCGTGGTGGTTGCAGTTCTCCAGTGAAAGACCGCTTCTTACGACTGCACCGGACTTCTCGGTCTCGAGTTTTGTTTTTTCTTCATTCGAGCGGATTTCAACTTCAACATCGCCATCTTCTGTCCACCATTGACATGTCAGCGTTGTCAAAGCGCTTTTGATTTTGGTTCTTAACCATGTTACAGCGCTATAAAAATTGTCTTAGTAGTAGTAGTAGTAGTAGTAGTAATAATAATAATAATAATAATAATAATAATAATAATAATAATAATAATAATAATAATAATAATAATAATAATAATAATGATGATACTGTTGGAGTAATCCAGTCGCGATAGAATGAAGAAGCGGACTAGATGGACAGCAGCCCCTTCGATATGTAGCTGCGGATCTCATGGATATGCCTCAGTTGGAGGTAGCACACCCGGATCACGTTGCTGAGGTGCCCAGTGAAGGACAGCGATGACTCAAGAAGAACCACAAGGAGGCGAGCTTCTGTCACCGGAACAACGGCCGCGTCACCAATCTGGAATGGAGTGCGACTGATCAGATGATTCCTCCTCGGGGTGCTGAACCAGAGCAGCTCCGTGTTGCCTGGATTGAGAACAAAGCGGTTGGCCGCCGTCCAGCTCATAAGCACCGGAATGCAGCCTTGAGCTCGTATAAGCTGATTGGTTGTACTGATGTCTACCTATACATTATTGGTTACTGAATGGTAATAAATAGCTGCACTCAGAGCAGCTGGGCGGATTCTCTTTCCTGTACGCTCATGATCACTACTTGGCCGTTAAGACATTTTATCTTCATCGAAAGAGGGGGTCGCCCCGCGAACTGAACAGCAGAAACACCAAAGTCTTTTATTCACTAAGATCCCCAAATATAATTCGACACTATATTTGAGCATATTTGTTGGATGCAATATGACAGATTAATAAAAACGGGCATACTTGAAGGTACTGGAGAAATACGGAAGAAGAAAGGCCAAAGGGAAGATGTCTGGAAGACATGAACGAATGAATCGGTCTCGATCTTCAGCGTGTGATACATATGGCCCAAGAAAGAATGGAACCATTGGTAAAACGACGACGAACACACAGGCCTGCTTAGCCTCCAAAACCACTTAAAATCACATTATTAAATCTCTAATCTCAGTTATGTGGTCTCGACGGTTTACACGACCAGGGATTCACTGATGATGAAGAATCATATTATCAGATTGTGCTTTGAATGTATGAGCGTCCAAGTTCTAGTTATGCTTTCAAATCAAATTCATTTCAGGTTTTTGTCAGCCAAGTTCTTCGTATCTGGCTGCTCCAAAAAGCGCAATCGTTAAAATTGGTACAAATGTGTCACTCGAATGCGTCGTCAATTCAGACAATACTGTTTTCTGGAATTTTATCAATAATGTATCACATCCGACTAAGGAGCCGATATACACCAGCAGACAAATCGTTGAACGAATGAAATCAAGATACAGGATCAATAACGAAGGCAGTGGACAACATAACCTCGTAATGGATTCCGTCGACCATAAACATGCAGGAAGATATATCTGCGAAGAATTCCCTTCAAATTCAAAAGCAACTGCGGAATTGACTGTTATAGGTAACTCGTAGCTAAGAAAAGAACTGTCTTTGCTATTACTGCATATGTATATATTTAAGTATATGTGCAACTAAGTGTGCGTAAATATATTTAGCATTTACTATCAAATAAATAATTATTCGGAGCATACCAAAGTTTATTATTAGATATATAAGTTTATAGAATAGTTGTAATAGACGGTGAAAACCACATCGAAGGATGTGGAATGAATGTAAATATCAAAAAACTAAATAATTCCATAAACTCATTGTCCATTGCTATTGATGCCTTTGCTGAATCACAAGTGTTATTTCCTAGAAGAAAAGAGGTTAGACTAAGCAATTACACATAAAAGACAGATAGGCTATTACATAAATTTTAGCGACGATTTTTGTTTAATTTGAAGGATCTGATCCAGTGTGTAAAATGAATGTGACTAATATGGCAAAAGATCAAACCATTTCGTTATGGTGTGAAATCAATTCAACGGGATTCCTGATTCCCCAAATGAAATGGACGAAAGGCAACGGCGCACTTATAAATAGCACAACGCAGAACACGGCAATCGATGAATTAGCAACGACTAAGTCATTCGTCTGTCTGCAATTACTTCCTCAAGATAACAACGTAATAGAAGGAATTACAATCAAATGTACGACTTCATTTATGTGGAAGAACGGCACAACAGTTCCCTACTATGAGCACGTATGGAATCATACTCTGATCCGTAAGTATAATTTTTTTTCAATAAATCAATCAGTTTATTTATTTGTCTCTCAAAACCAGCATCATAATTTGAGATACATAATGATGCAAAAAGAAAAAGAATACTTAACTAACTTATACTAGCAAAAGATCAAAATTAAAATCAAATAACAAATTAATTAAGTAACTAACTAATTAAGTTTATAATTTAACAAAGAAAGTGATAGCCAAATAGCTGATCAGAGATTGATCATAGTATATTATATTGAGTGAGAGATAACCTAAAAGATGAAATTCCCGTAAGGTGGTTATCCCAATAAAAAGTTAATACTTAGATGGCAGAAAAATAATTAAAATGTGTGACTGTAGTGAAAGTGTAGGTAAGTGTAAGTTAGATTAGATGTAGAAGAGATGTTGAAAGTAATGTGCTAGATATATATTCCTTAACCCGTCAAACACCAAGAGAAAAAAGTTACTCAAAGCACCAACGGGGGGTTCAGCCGGACCCCCTGCACATACATGCTTGCAGGCGTAATTTGCTGCAAGAAAGCAATATGGATCATATTAGCTAAACGCGTGTGATAGGCAAATACATGTAGCATCGTTAATGTGCAGCTTTTTGAAGTCTTGATTTTTCTATTAAGTGTATTTATAGAGTTTTACTGTTACAAACCATAAACAACTTGTAGGCCTATTACTAAACCAAAACTGGTTCTTGAATAAACTAACAGTCAATTTCTGTGCATTAAATGTGCAAGAACAGAACAGAAACTACAACAGCTATTGATATTTGTTAGTAACAAATAACACCATATTGTCAGCCACTGTTGCACATACGCCTAATTACTCACCGTCTGTGTCAGCAGTGCTGTATTGCAAACAAAGAATGACTTCAACGCGTTTCAAGTGGTCAGGACAGAGATGTTTGCTACAGCGGCTGCAGACTGTTCTCACTTTTCTGTCCTTGTTGTGCGGACAGTAATAGCACCGCTTTCGTTTGGCAGCATTGCGTCTTGTTACCATTACTGGAACAGGTTTCGGAAGCTCGCGGCATGGATAACCCAGCTGTTTGAGTTCTACGCGAATGTGGTTCAGAAGTCCAACCGGATTGTTTGCACGTACCGACAGTTGTGGTCCGATTTGTTGTATGCACAGTTCTTCCAAGAACAATCGCCGTTTGAATGAATGCTTTCGCTTCCAAGTCGGATTGTTTGCAAAGAAAATGACTGACGCGTTCACTGCAGCGAGATCACAAGGCCCTGTTTTGCACCCCCCTCCTGGAAAAATTTCTGCTGACGCCCATGAACAATCTATGTACACCACATTGCAAGGTACATGCCACAGTAGGAATAGATGAAAGCGTATGGATTGCTTATTTAATCTCGCTTAGATTTTTGAAAAAAGTTCACGCGGGGTCCGCCCGGACCCCCCTTGGAGTTCGATGGGTTAATAGAAATGTAATTAACCCTAGAGCGCATGAGCTTTTTACAAACGTTAACGCATGACGGGGTCAAAATGACCCCAAACAGCAGCCACGTATAACAAAGTTATAAAACTATTTATTTATTACATTGTTGTAAAACTATTTGTTTATGACATTTTAAATGCAAATAATTATACATGGTCATAGCAATGGCGGCTCCAGGATTTGGCAAGTGGGGGGGGGGGCATTGAGTGGCAACTTCTACGCATGGGGGCCAACTATTTGTTGCTAGGTATGTAGTTTTAAGTATAGGATTCAAACAGATAGTTGTTTTGCACACCATCGCCTTCTTGTCCAATGTAGGTCTTCGGTTTCGCATTGTACACATAACAGAACTCCGAGTCAACTAGCACCATACTTTCATACCATATTTGTTTGGTTTTGGTTGGTAAGTATTTTTAAAATGGGTATCGTCCACGAACTGGCATGAGCTGCTCATCTACTTTATGGTCCTGTGTGGTGACACAACATCGTTTTCAAAACAGTTGGCAATAAATGCGGTTCACATGTAACGAAATGGAGCAAATGTATCTGACTGACGGCGAACTCCACGCGTTTCACGATCATCGAATTGCATGTGAGAAAGAACTGCTTCGAAACGATTTATTGGCATGGTAACGGCAGTGGCGTAACCACGTCCGGGCAAATACGGGCAATGCCCGGGTTACTTTGCTTTTCTGCCCGGGTTGAAAAAATTCCGGGTTGAAAAAATTAAAAATTATGCCTTTAATTTTTGGTTTTGCTTAATTTTGCACTGCCATGCACGTCGTTGTAATAATATTTTAATAGTCACTACGTACGGTCTCTTCGAAACGTGTTTCACAGGCATCAGCTAGAAGTGCAGTAATTATACAGTAATTGTGTTTGGCTGGTCTATGTATCTACAGTACGTGACATATCGAATTTCAGTTATAATAATAATAATAATAATAATAATAATAATAATAATAATAATAATAATAATAATGTGATTTTAAGTGGTTTAGGAGGCTAAGTAAGCCTGTGTGAAAACCACTGATGTAACCATCTGCATTCAATAACCTATTTTACCGAGATAGCCTTTGAATCCGTTTACTGTTTCAACTGTCACTCCCACCTCGTCCAAACTGTTCCATTTGTCCACAACCCTTGCACTACAAAAAGTCTTCCTTCTTGGACCCACCCTTTGCTTAAACAATTTGCATTTGTGGCCTCTTGTGCTGCTATAGTGTGCCAATGTAAAGAATCGGTCATTACATTGGCACAGTGGTAATCGCCTGTCCGTATGGATGACTTCTTCCCTCTGCATCTTCCTCTACTGAATTTGACTCTGAAACTCTATCTAAAGTGATAATTGGGGCGTACGGCGTGCGGGCGTCGCAGATGCTGAATGAGTTGGTGACTGTCTGACTGATAGGCAGTGATTGCTGGGATAGCAGATAGCTAAAGCAGGGACACCTGAAATCTTTTTGACCTGTGCGTGCTACGAATGTGTTCGGAATAGGTCACTAAACTTAGAAGCAAAATGGCAGCTGCTTTGATATATATTTGACCTTCTTCGCCCATTTCCCTGCTAAAATTCCTTGATTGTTATTGCTATTGTTCATGACAATTTATATAGCGCCGTAACATCAAGGGCGTATACATGTAATGTACAGTGCATAATGCCATCCGAGCAAGCGGTTGTGCTTTACTAGTGGAGGTTTGTACGGTTTATTACAAGTTTGCGCCAAGAATGAATATATTGTTTTACTCACAATCTCGCGTTTAGTCGGATTTTTAAAGACATGATTTCTCGTATTGCTTTGACTTCAGGGTAGTTTCGTTTATCGGCAATTAGTTAAAGTTATCTTTATCTATTAAAATTATAATTAGTCATTAACTCAGAGTCATTTATAATTTAAAATAATTGGATGCTTACTTGGTTATACTTATACACTTTTCGTTATTTGATCCTGACAATTCCAACGTTTATTTTGGTTATGTCCTATGTTGCTTTGTAGTTCTTATGACCTGCATATGTGAAACTTGAAATTTCTCAAAGTAAACTGACCGATTGATGTCTATTGTTAAATTCCCCATGTTAATTTTTTAAAACGATTTTTTGTTGAGGTGGGGTTGTCCATAATTTACGTAAAAATGGGGAGGGTTTGAACAGTTTGACAGGTGTTGATAAGGGGAGGGGTCAAAATTCGCCAAAAATTGTGTAGGCCTACGTAATTTACGGACACCCCTTAGTCAGCTGCCCGGGTTACATTTTGAGTCTGGTTGCGCCACTGGGTAACGGTAAACTTGGGTCGTCCGAGTGATCAAGAACTCCATAGTTGTCTCGTTGACTCGTGTTGTCCCTTGCAGACACCATATGCATCAAATACAGCAAACCTATAACGACTTTCAGCTCCAGAAGTGTAACTGAAATGCAACTCAGTGGATCTGTCCCTTCCAACTGCAGAGCATATGTGTTGGACGTTGGTATACTTCAGTATGTCATTCAGCATTGAATCCGGTACAAACAAAGAAAATACATCAGTCATTGTCCCTATTTTCCTTGCGGCATCCGCAGCCCAGGCCTTTTCCGTAATTAGATTGACTTGAACTGTCTGTGATTTGATGGGAGGAACAGAGTCCCAAGTTCGTCCTGACGCTGCTATGGTGCTACATATAATCTCTGGTCTACATATAACCTGTGGTTTTGTATACTAACTGCCTCAACAGTTTTGTCGCTGATATCACTGGCAACTGCCAAACTTTCATCAGTGACAAGGAATCATTGCATCCCTTATCAGCATAATCCAGCATTAGACTGACTCATCTCCTGTGTAGGAATGACCGGATGGTCCAATTTGTCTTCGTCATGTGATGCCACGTCCGCATCCGAACTATCATTAGTATTGTCATTTAGCCAACTACTAATCCTATTGAGAGCTTCTGATTTACAAAATCATTTTGCTCACTTTTAGTCGCATTTACAACAATTTACAGCTAATTATCTGTGACAACAGATAATCTCTACTTCACATGTAATAACACCATAGGAAACGCTTCAGATATCATTGTAAATTATTATTATTATTATTATTATTATTATTATTATTATATAAAATAAGTGGGACCATATAATGATGATGGATTCTATCTCAAGAATTGTCCAGATTCCCCTAGAACAGCGGTTCTCAACCTGTGGGTCGCGACCCCCACGGGGGTCGAATGACGATTTGCCAGGGGTCGCCCGAGACCATCAGAAATATGGGGTTGTCTCTTTTCTTGTTATTGTACAAAATTTCCTCAGTGGTAGTTACGACGTACTAGTTGTTTTACTATAATTGTCATTCGAGGATAGACATGGAGACAATTAAATAATAACGGTTTCGAACATTTTGATTGTCGTAGCATTATTATTTTTAGCAGTTTACATTGTGAACGAAAATAATTATACCGTTGGGGGGTCGCCACATAATGGGGAATTGAATTAAAAGGGTCGCGGCACTACAAAGGTTGAGAACCGCTGCCCTAGAATGTATTAATTAGTACCATTCCGGGGTCAAAATGACCCCGTCATGCACATCCTACCACTACTTACATAAACATCTGTAGTTAGGCTTGGATGTTCAAAATTTACAAATCTATGCCATCTATGTCTAACTTGTAAACTTTTGGAAGATGTCACCAAGGCTCGCCGAAAAATCTTTTTGGGGAGAAAGTTATTCTACAAAAATACTTGCTTCGGGGTCAAAATGACCCCGTCATGCGTTCTAGGGTTAAAATCCATATAGATTAATAAGAGTTAAATCAATTATTTGGTTTAAGTTATTATTCTCTTCGTCTAGTTTCCGGCATCATTTTTTTTTAGATTGTCCTCTCCAATGTTGACCTAGTGTCGCTGTTCCGCTGTACGTGTCCAAAGTATTGCAGCTTCCTTCTTTTGCACATGTTGAGGAACAGTCTTTCCGTGCCTGACATTTTCAAAACCTCTTCATTGGTTTCCCTATCTTTCCAATGTATGCCTTGCATGGTACGTACTGAGTACACTTCAAAAGCTTCCATTCTTCTCTGTATTTTTCTTTTCGGAGTCCAACTTTCACATCCATATTATGCTGTACTCCATGCGACACTCGATTTTTCTCTTCTTTGTTCTCATGCTGATATTATTAATAATAATCTATATTTATTTCGCGACAAGCACAGCATCAAAAAATTTTAAAACACAACCAATAATAACACAACACAAATCAACTGAACAAAAACTCAATGCAATAAACTAATAATAATTAATAAACTAAGCACAAACTTTAAGCACAAACTTTACACCGTACAGCTTCTGCCCTCAGACAAGTTCTAGTAATGCACTCAGCAAAGTACAGTGACTTCTCATATTTATTAATGAATGATGCTTGTCGCTTTTTAACAACAGCATGCATACTTTCCAAACCCGTCAAAGATCTAATATAATCCACATTATCTGCCTCACTTGTTTTAAAAATTTTACATACAACTACTTGAATCAGTCTATCAAGAGCATTAAGGGTACTTTTGTTTGGACATGGGGCTTCCATGCCATACAATAGGCCTACAATGGGTAGACTATTTACCAGGTTAACACATATCAGTTCAGATGCAGCAGCTCTGCTGCGACTATACAAACAGTTAAATGTACGGAAAAAATTTAATTTAACTTACGAAATAGATAACCCGAAGTGCCTGCCCTTTTTCAATGTCACTCCAAGATACCTAATTTCCTCTACAAATGGCAAGGCAACGCCATCCAGGACCAAAACAGCACATGCGATATTACAACGTGTCCCAAACCTTATGACCATGGATTTCTTCACATTAAATTTTAAATCCAATTCCACAAATTCATTGATGCAAATATCGAGCATGTGCTGCATGCCAGATATAGAGTGTGACACCAATAAGATATCATCAGTATACAATAAACATCCAACAAACAAATCATTGATATAGCAGCCATATCCAGAATTTTGCAACTTTGAAATTACAACGTCAATATAAACAGCAAATAGCAAAGGCGAAAGAACCCCTCCTTGCCGTACCCTAGCCCCTACAGTGAAAGGTTCTGACAAGGCATTACCCCATCTAACCATGACAATACATTTGGCATACCAGTTAAGTAAAACTTCAATAAATTATTGCTTTCCAAATGTTCTTCATTTTTCTGATGGCAACCCTTTCTTTTGTCAATCTGGCCTTTATTTCTTCCTCTAGGGAGCAGTCTTCTGATATAATTGCGCCAAGATGTGTAAACTTTCCCACTTGTTCCATTAACTCCTGATCTACCCTGATGGAAACCTTGTCTCCTTTAGTTGTCATTGCTTTTGATTTATTTACATTTATTTGAAGCCCATATTTCGCACTCGCATGTTCCACTCTGCTTACTAGCTCTTGAAGTTCCTGTGTGCTCGATGCCAGCAAAACCACATCGTCTGCATACCTTAGATTATTAATGGTTAGTCCTTCTATTTTGCATCCCCTTTGAACCCTTCCAAAGCAACACGTATTATCATTTATGCTATTATATTAAACAGACGTGGGGATATTGTACAACCTTGCCTCACGCCCCTTTTGATTTTGAGCCATTCTGTGACTTTTCCCATTATTCGTATGACATCTTTTTGGTTTTTGTACAAATTTGTGAGTAGTTGAATCAGTTGTGCCGGTAAGCCCATCTCAAACATTATATACCATAATTTTTCATGAGGTACAGAGTCAACTGCTTTTGTATAGTCTATAAAACAGATGTACAGCGGCTGTTGAAATTCTTTTGCCTTTTTCATTATTCTCAAATTTATTATGTGGAAAAATCATTGCATATCCCAATTCCAAAGAGGGAAACTCCATGGAATGCTCAAATCATCGGACAGTTGCATTAATGTCAATATGTCAACTTATATAGTGCTTATTTAAAGTCAGGCTTAGCGAAGCGCTTTACACATTACACTTATACGAGATCTTAAATAAGTGTGTCTTTAGGCTCGTTGCAAACAATTCAGGCTTCGTTTCTTTAGTTACTTCGTCTGGTAACAAGTTCCATGAAATCGGATTCCCACGAGTGACGGATCTTTCTCCAAATTTGGCTGTCTTTGACGGGGGAGGATCCGCCAGCTGGACCCGAGTACTTGATCTCAGCTGAAGGCGACGCTCTGTTAGCATGGTCCTATGGAGAAGTTCGGTTAAATAGCCCGGGCAAGTATGGTCGTTGAGTACGCGAAATGTCATCCAACATCGTTTGTAGGTGATTCGCTCTGTAACACGTAACCAGTGGAGCTTGTCTTTTAGCAAGGGGGTGACATGGTCACCCCATCGAGCTCCGTAGATCATATGAGCAGACGCGTTTAGAATCATCTCCAGGCGGTTCAGTTGTACTTCCGGGAGGCCGAGGAGGATACTGTTACAGTAGTCTACCCGTGTAAGAACGAAGGATCGGACGAGTTGATTCACTACTGTCAATAGAAGGTTTCGTCGGATCGCTCTAATCCACCGGAGCTGATAGAAGGATGTACGAGTAACATTGCCGATGTGCGTATTAAACGTAAGCGCTTCGTCAACGAGCACACCAAGAAGGCGCACTTCATTGGCCGGAACGATGAGAGCACCGCCTATTTGGAACGGTGCCTGGCTGATCAAATGCCTCCTCCTGGGGGTCACGATCCACAGGAACTCCGTCTTGCTGGGGTTCAAGGCTAAGCGGTTGGCTTCAGTCCAATGATTGATCTTGGTTATGCAATCGTTGACACGGACTCGTAGCCGATCCATGTCAGTAGGGGGCATGAGGAATGTATCTGAACATCACCGGCGTAGGAGTGCGCCGCCAGCCCAAAAGACCTGATGATTTCTCCTATGTCAGTGACAAAGAGAACGAACAGAAGGGGTCCCAGTACTGACCCCTGCGGTACGCCACTGTGGACCGGTCGAGGAGCAGACATTACACCATTCCAGACAACTGACTGCGTTCTCCCGGTGAGGTAGTTCCGGAGCCAGGAAAGAACATCACACTTGATTCCGTAGGTGAGTTCGAGACGTCAGATGATTATTTCATGGTCGACAGTGTCGAACGCCGCCGAGAGGTCGGGTAAACAGAGAAGGGACACCTGCCCACTCGATATTGCATCAACGATGTCGTTATAGATTCGAAGATTCAGCGCCTCCTAGCCTAATACCACATGCTAGCAAAATAATATTGAAGGTTGTTCAAACACGAATGAGACAATACATAGACAGAGAGCTTCCAGAAGAGCAGGCAAGTTTTCGGAAAGGAAGAGGCACAAGAGATCGCAAACATACGTTTAATGGTTGGATCATAGAAAAGAGCAGAGAATACCAGAAGAGCATATATATGCGTGCTTATTTATAGACTTTTCGAAAGATTTTGACTGTGTGGTTTATAATAAACTATGGCAGATTTTAAAAGAAATGGGAGTGCAAAACACCTTATTTACCTACTAAGAGATGTGTACACTGGACATTAAGTAGCAGTAAGAACTTGACATGGAACTACTAGATGGTTCACATTAGGCAGGGGTGTGCGACAAAGATGCATTTTATCGCCTGATCTTTTCAAAATATATGCAGAATATATCACGAGGAAAGCAGGATTAGGCCTACATAAAATGAGATTGGGTATCAGAATAGCAGGACGCATCATAAGCAATCTAAGCGGATGACACAACGTTGTTGACAGAGAGCGAAAGTGACATGAGATAGATGCTGACAAGAGTAAAAAAAAAGAGAGTGCTAAAGCAGGTTTACAATTAAATATTAAAAAGACCAAAATATTGACGTCAGGGCAGAATGATAACTGGTTACTGGATGGACAGGAAATGGAAGTGGTCACCGATATCACATACCTAGGAGCGAATATAAATTGTAACGGGGATGTTGAAATAGACATAAAGCAACGCATACAACTTGGTAAGAGTTCTATGACAAGACTTTGGAAAATATGGATAGCAGGGACATCAAAATGGAGACGAAAGCTTACATCGTGCGAACAATAGCATTTCCTATAATGATGTAAAAGTAAAAGTAAAGTAAAGTAAAAACACGAAATTTCTATAGCGCTGCCCGAAAGCTAGGCGCGCAGTGCACCAGCTTATTCACGAGCGCTCAATCTGGGTAAAATTCGTAGTCTGTAATCCGTAGTCCGTGGTGGTCAAGGTTGCAAATCCAAGTATATATGTATGGCTCGAAGAGCTGGACACTTTGGGCATATTACGAGAAGACATGGTTCGCTAGAGAAATCATTTATGCTAGCAGCTGTTGAATGAATAAGAAAAAGAGAAAGACAGAAGACTAGATGAATGGAAACATTATGGAAGTAATTAATATGAACATCAAGCACAGTCCATAATGTCATACAAAGTCGAAGACGACTGAATGACTGAGAGAGAGAGAGAGAGAGAGAGAGAGAGAGAGAGAGAGAGAGAGAGAGAAAGGAGATTGAGAAAGTATTGCAACAAATAAAGCCACTGCCATAATATCAATTTATCAAGCTAACCTAAGCAGCTTTAAAATTCTTAACTAATGAAAACACCATGTTAGGCCGACAGTTTCCGGTTACTGCACTGAGCACTACAGCTAAAACAACACTCATTGCTGGATAAACAGTTTAGCAACAATATTGTGAAGTTTAGGTGTTTTGGCTGTTTTGCTGCGGCTGTCATCTGCTGTTCTATGGCGATGATTCAGCCACCGCTTTCTTGAAGAACATGGATTCGATAAAGGCAGTGGAGGACCACTCAGTTTGATGATATATTTGACAGAAGTAGCCTTGAACGTGTATCCGTTACAATGAATGCACAACTTGGCTGTACAACTAAGGGAACGGGCGTTCCCACTCGTTCCGCTGCCGTTGTAACAATGGGAACGCCGTTCCCAACCGTTTCCACACCAAATTAACCCTGATTTGCAACTAAGTCATCGTCAGTACATTATCAGAAGCATGAATAAGTGTTGAGATAAAATAATGGCATAACCATCTATTGTGGATTGCAGATGGAGTGAGGAATATTACAATACACAACGAGTAGGCTTACCAGTAACTTCCTAATAGGCCAGAGGTGCACAACCTTTTGAGGCCGATGGACAAATTCAATGTTCTCTCATAGCTCGCGGGACGAACAAACAAAATGCATGTTTTACAATAGTAACCTCCAAATACGTTAATATAGGTCTGATGTGTAAAATGAACACCAGCATTTTACTTATTTTTCTATCAACGTATCATTGTGCAATCTGCAAAGATACAAATCTATCTAATGATCTAATAATTCTAATCTAATGTGATGGATGCGACTGAATGCCTTTAATTAATTTCTCAATGTTTGGCTCTAGTTCAGTTGTTGCAACATTTGAAGTGGAAGTTAAGCTTGGTCGCAAATAATAGTCTCATTCAGGCTCATAAAATAGAGAGTCTGCTCACACAAAGTATGTACTGATTGTACTCCC